>JACBWW010000039.1:5944790-6074884 GCA_020086605.1 Lanius collurio
CAGGCTTCTCCTCCCGTGTCAGGAGGATTTCTGAGGGATTCAGGCTTCCTCCCTAAATTTGGATCCACCTGGAGCGTTTGTGCATTGTGAAGGTCCCTCCTTGGGGGCACAGAAGGTGCCATTGAGGCAGTGGGTGGGGACAGCACATGGAGCCAGGGGCTGCCTCAACCACAGAAGGAATTCAGGAGGTGTTCTTGCAGATTTTTTTTAATAAGAAAACCCAACCCATAATTTCAGAGGAAGCCAACGTGCAGAGCCCTCATTCTGTAACAAAACAAGCCTTTGTTTTTCCCTGGAGGGAAATTAAACCCTTTAACTCTCTCCCACCATGCAATGGCATTAAACCAGCAATAAACACATTCACTTGCAGTGAGGAAAATCCAAGGTTAAAGTCATTTGTGTGAATCAAGACCAAGATCTTGAATCTTGGTCTTTTCTACCCAGAACTGAACACCTTCACCCCCACCAAGTGAGTGACTGTCAGCCAGCCAGAAGGTGTTCTGGACACATTTCCCTCAAAGAGCTTCATTTCAATGAGCTGCCACTTTCTTGTGGTGGAAAAATATCTTGAAATATGTAATATAAAGCCCTTTAGCCTGATCAAAGCCAGGGCAATCACACATGAGCTTCTGTTTAAATTATTTGTTAAGAGAAATGCAGGTCCTTCTTTGCTGTCACACAGCCCCAGATGTGAGATGCCAGGGCCAAATCTGCCTGATTTAAAGCTCTCTGCTACCAAACAGATTTCAAAAGTTCTAATGAGTGTTTCTGGCATTGGTGATGAGTGCTCTGTGAACCTGCTGGGGAAGGATGCAGGCACCTCCCTTACCTCATGCATCACTTTCTCCTTTTCCACTGGCACCTCATCAAATGTCTTCACACTCAGGGGTCTCTTCTTGCTGTTGTTGCTGAAAGCAGGGAAGTTGAGGGGTCAGCATAAAACCCAGGCAGATGCTCCACGAGCTGTGGTTACATCCTCACACAGCCCAGTTTCCTGGGCCACGTCTCTTTTTTCACCCCTTGTATCCAATAACCAACACTGTGATAAATTTGTCTGATTCTTTCACCAGCCATATTAAGAGAGGGCACCAGACAGTGAAATGTTTCTTTCTCCCCCACCCCTATCTGTTTTTCTCACCCAGTTTCCACTGCACTCCAACGATTCACTCCGTTGTTCAAGTTTTCTTCCACAGGGCAGGTTTTGGAGTTGGATTCTCCATCTGGACACAAGGTGATGTTCAGTGGAATATAGTCTTTGCCATCCTATGAAATTAATAACAGAAAAGAGCACAGAGCTGGTGAAGTTCATTTTGTGCTGCATTTCAGATGTGAGAGGTTATTGTATCCTACAGAGCTTTGAGCCAAGGAAGGACTGGATTGTGTTTTAACTTAACTCTGTGATCAGATCAACTGCAGGGTGTTGGGGACAGCAAATACAGGGAAGGCAGAGTAGCAGTGATAGGACAAGGAGTAATGGGACAAACTGAAAGAAGGGACACTTCAGTTAAATATTAGGGTGAAATATTTTACTGTGGGGAGGTAAGGCCCTGGCACAGGTTGCCCAGGGAGGTTGTGGATGCCCCAGCCCTGGCAAAACCACACTGGATAAAGCCTTGAGCAACCTGGTTTAGTGCCCTTGGCAGAAGAGATTTGGACTAGATGATCTTCGAGGTCCATTCCAACTCCTTGACATTGCATAATTCTATGATTCATTTTTGATTGCAGGATCTTTTGGTAGTTTATATTTTGGCTGGTGCTGGCCTCCTACCAGCTGGAGGCAGCTCAGATCAGAAAAGAAAGGAACTCTCCCTTTCCCACTTCCACTCAGCACTGTCTTTCTCTGGACTATGGGATAAATCTAATAACTTGGATTTGGAATGCTGAGACAAGTTGGGAGAAATGTAGGCTGGAACATATGGTGTAAGGCCTACACATGATGTTTTCCTTAGGGGAAATCTCCTCCAAAATGCTCAAAGATGTGGCATGCATTGGATATGGGAGCCCTCTTTTGATCTTGGTTTAATTTCAGTGGGATAATGAGATGCTGATGTTACTACCAGGCCCTGCTTGTTTACATAATTATCTCTGATTGCTTTTGGAACAGTGCACATTGAAATTCCAGGAGACACCGACATTCTGTACCAGAAGTGATTTCAGGATGTGCTGCTGGCACTACCTGACACGAGGTGCACTGACCCCATTTGAATAATTTAAAGCTCATTGCAAACTCAGCCCCAGATGGAAATTAATATTCCCTCAAGTCCTGCTCTCCCCGTGTATCACCAAAGCAGATCCAGGCTGCCAGCCTTTCTGCAGGCAGCCTATTGTCCTTCACTCAGCTTCTGACCCTGCAAGGACCCAAACCAAACTCTGCATTTTCCTAATCAGTATTTTTCCATTTTTAGAGGGTGCTCAGTCTGTGGGACCCAGTGGGAGCAGCAGCTGTAAATGGGAGCCAAAACACACCCTGTGGCAACGACAAATAACTTCCATCCCATGGCTCTCAATGATCTGTAAAACTTTTATATGAGAGAATTCAATCAGTGACACAAATCCTTAATTAAATATTTATCGTTTGAGCTGCAGATGTGAGCAGTGCCAAACCACCAGCATGCCTGGATGAGCTGGATGAAAAACCCTCTCAGAGAAAATGACTGGTTTTGAGCCTGTGCCACCGACTGAAAAAGCAGTTTGTGATCTACGTCACACCCAGGCAGAGGCTGCTGCACGGGTGGCAGCCCCTGCAGCCATTTGGGAGAGTCTAAATTCACAAGGGGACAGTGCCAAGCAAACACTTCCATTAAGAAAGGGGATAAAAGAAGCCAGATAAAATGTTTTTTAGAAATAGATTAAAATAGAGATTAATTTCAGTGACTGGATTTTAATTTGTATTAGTGTTCAGTATTAAAGGCCATCTGTTAAACTCTGTCAGGACCTTTTGGAATGATACAAAGTTTGTTCCTGCAGTGCCCCTTGGATTTATCAGCATTCCATCCCTTTGCTCCCAGCCTGTCCCCCCGAGTGTGTCTCTGGATTCTGATGCTGAAGCCTCTTCCTGAATCATCTGGGAAAACTGGGGCATTCCTGGTGCTTCTGGAGCTGTGCCTTTCTGTGGTGTTTCTACACCTGCAGCAGGTGATGGTGTCACAGAGCCACAGAGGTGTCACCCCACAAAAACAACACCCAAAACAAGCAGGGCTGAGCCCCAGGGAAAGCAGGAGCTGCCACTTGTGTCAACCACTCAATTGTGGACTTTCTGCTTGGTGTGCAGATGTGGACTAGGGAAAAGTCCAAATCAAAGACTTGGACTGAGAGCAGGTTATGATTTTGCAGCCAGCCCTAAATAAAGATTAGGATAGAAACAGTTCCAGAGTTTGCATTTTCACTTGGCATCTTAAGCCCAATCATTAATTTCAACTGATGCATGAACTAAAGATAGAAGGAGATTAGAGTTTGCTTTAAAATCCAGCAGCTTAAGTTGACAATGCTTCTTGTTTTCTTTTGTCTGCAAATGCTGATTAAAAAGCCAGAGCTGACATTCCTAAATTCCCTCAGGAAAACAAATCTTGCTACTCTGCAAGGAGAATCTGGGAGCAGCAAAGTCCAAGTGTCTGTAGGGCTGCTTGTCTGAGTTTCACAGCTTTATCTGCTGGACAGTAACCAGAGCTCAGGGAGGCTGAGATTTCTAACAGCACCCTGGGATGAAATCTCGACTACAAAAAGAACATCATTATTATTCTTTTAGAAATGTTGTGGCTTGCAAATGATGCAGTCACAAGAGCCCATGTTCTGCCTTTGGTCTGCTGCCAAAAAAAAGGGTTTAGGCTGAGCCCAGCACTGGTTCTTGTACCAACCCAACAGCAGTTGCTGCCAGTAGCTTTTTCTTACCTAGAAAATCTCAGATTTTGTGGGGTGGATGACCAAGCTGGGATAAAACATCGTGTGGGCTTGTGTTCCATGGGCTGCCAGCAGCAGCAGCAGCCATTGTGCCCACAGCAGGGTGACTCTGCAGCCTTGCAGCTGTGGGGTTCTCTGGAGCAGGGATTTGATGGAAACTTCATTGCTCCCCCAAGAAATCTCCCACTCCCCAGCAGCAGAGGCTTGCATTTTACCTCTGGGCTCTGTTGCTTTCACTTGGTACAAATGTCAGGTCCAGCATTGGGGATTTTTCTTCCCTCCTCCCCAGTATTTTCATGTCCTTTGTCAGGTGGAGTTCTCATGGAAATTGGCTTTATTTTACACCTGATCTGCTCTATGCACTTGTCCTCAGTGAAACAGAAACACTGCCCCACATTATCACCTTTTGTTAAAAGCTTTTCTTAGCTAAGCAGCCATAAATAAGGGGGGAAAAAAGGGTTTGAAACCATTCTTACCTAGAGAAAATATTTCCCACAGCAGCACTCCAAAAGACCACACGTCACTCTGCGTGGTGTAAATTTTGTCAAAAATAGCTTCTGGAGCCATCCACTTGAGTGGAAGCCGTGCCTGAAAGCCAGACACACAACAGGTTGCCAGAGCTGCTGTTATTGATCTGCCCAAGCCCAACTCGAGAGGGACAATGGAAGCTCCTTGCACTCACATCTCCCTTCCGAACGTAGTCGGGGTCTTTATAAATGTCCCTGGCCAGGCCGAAGTCACAGATCTTGACCACGTTGTTCTCGGACAGGAGGATGTTCCTGGCTGCCAAATCCCGGTGGATGCACTGCCAGGGAAGGACACGGGGTCACAGGGGTGCAGGGGAGCCCCTGCTTGAGCTGGGGGCAGGAGAGCTTCTTTGGGAATGGGGAGAGGAATGAGCTGCTCTTGGGAGCAGGTTGGAGAAGGGAGTGGGAATGTGCTCCAGATACACTGAGACAGAACAACTCAGGGAACGAGCCAATATTACAGTCAGTTTTCTGAGTTTTCTGTCTGAGATAACTTTGCAGGTAAAACAAGGAAGGGAGTCCTATTTTCTAGTTAGTTGATCACTGGGAAATCTGGGAGAGGCCAAAAAGCAGCTGCAGCTGCAGCCACATTTGCCAGGAGGGTGTGAGATGGGGGTAAATGCAAGCTCACAGATTGCCCATGGATTACACTGCATTTACTTGAAAAGTCAGGCTACAAACTGCTTGCTGGAGTATCCAAAGGAGGTAAGGGAATAGCTGGATACTGCCTCCTCAGTTTTCAGTAGTACTGTTGCTGACCACACTAAAAGGAGCTTTCTCTACAAGTCTTTTCTGCATTTATTTGTGAGGCAGTTTCACAAACTGTCCCACAATCTGCATTCGCCCCTCTCTAAACCCTCCAGATGCCAATCCCTGCAGCCAAGAATGTGATGGATGCTCCTTCAGTGCTAATTAGTGCTTAACCACCACAGCTAACGTGATCTCCAACATTCTAATGTAGGAGCAAAAAGCAGATTACTCAGGCTTAAAATTGTGTTTGGGTTTCTTCATCTCAGACACTCTGTGCAAGAATGAGCTCACTTTTCGGGAGGCGAGGAACTCCATGCCTTTTGCCACCTGGAAGCTGTAGCAAATCAGATCCTCCAGAGTCAGGGGCCTCTTGTACAGATCCTCAGCATCTAGGAGAGATCAGAGATGTGGCAAAACTCTGCAGCAACAGCTCCAAACCTGTGTGGCACTGGTGCCACCTGTGTGCTGATGGTCCCAGCCCCACATGGAGTGTTGAGTGTGAGATCTTGGCAGGGCTGCAGCTCTGGGTGAGCTGACCCAGAGGCAGAAGAGCAGAGGATCAACAAAGTTCCCTCATCCCTCAGTCACTCATTTAGCTCTGGGGAAAACACCACCTGGGGATGGGAGTGAGGGAAACTTTATAGAGAGGAGCCCAGGGACAGAGTGACCTCACCCATCTGGTAAAACATTCCTATTTCTTCTCTCACTCAACAGGAGCAGCTTTTGTACAAAATACAGTGCTGCCAGCCTCTTTTTGTGAGAAAGTTGGAGTGGGGAACAGGCAAGAGAAAGAATTTGGGATTTCAGGAAAGAGCCAAGCTGTGTAAGGGCTTGTAAAGTGTGTGACAGTGTGTGTGGCATTAGCCAAGTGACAGAAATCTTTCCAGTAAAAGATTTGAGATGAGGTAGGGTTCTTTTACCTTCTTCATCATCTTCTGAGTCACTGTAACTCTTATCTTCAATAAATCCAGAGCTGGCAGAGCTGCCTGTGCTGGCCACACTCTCGAGGCGCCTCTTGATCAGTTCAGTCAAATCACTGTTGGACTCATCCAGACTTTTCTCTGCTTGGTCAGAGTTTTCCTGGGACTAGAAATGGCATAAACCTGATTTTTAGCTTTGTATGATGCAATGCTTGAGGATTCAAAAGAAGTGACAGAATGGCATAAGGAGAAAGGGTCCTCTGAAGAAGAGCATATTTGAACATGATGTTCCCTGAAGAGCAGAACTAATAAAGCCTGTTTTCCCATTTATTCCTTATTATTCCCCTGTCACTGATAGCAATATCCCACATCAGAGTTAGCTGAAAGCTGGCTGGGGGAGACTGAGAGGAGAGCAGAGAGAGGCTGTAATTCTCTTGCTGTCTTAGGAAAGGCCGTTAAACATCCCCTCAGGGTGTGTGCACGATGGGCACTGATGGGCACTGACTGGGCAGGGAGGCACAACCAGCCCTCAGGTCAGCGCAACAATGGTGAGAAGGAAATTCTGAGTGACTGCACCAGGAAAGTCTCCTTCACTCCCACAAAGTCCCTCACGTACTTTGGTGCCTGTACACAATAGCTTTAATAATAATAATGGAATCATCTGGGAAAATAATCTTGGTGAGGCTCCAGTTTCTGGCAGGGCTGGGATCACAGAACCTGTTCCATGCTGGATATTCACGAGGAGGAGTCAGTCCCATCCCTCCCCAGCACTGATTTCTGCCTCCTGTGCCCTGCTCCCATCCCAGCCCAGTCTGTGCTGGCACAGATGTTTGTGTGGATGCAGAGAATGACTTGGGAATCACCCAGTTTGGTGGGGTTTGATGCAGAATATCCACAATCCAGGTGGTTGTTACAGCACAGACCTCAGGGCTGGCACAGGGGAAGGGACAGTGTGGGAATGAGCAGATGATGGAAGGATGAGCTGCTTTCATGTAGGGGTGTGAGCCTAGAAACAAAAATCCCCAAACCAGGTTTGTATTTTGGGAGGGTTCACCTTCTCCTAGATCAGTTAATGGCAGTTTTTCACTACTACTTTGTTGCCTCCCTTGTGCTGGGAAGGATCTCACGAGTAATCCCCTCTCTCTCAAGTGCACTGCAGTGTTTGGGCACTTGCAACTAATTCTTTAGGAGGTGCTAAAAGAAGATAGCAGTGAGATCCTGCAGAAGGAAAAAATCCCTTTTCTTGCCTGTACAAATTGAAATGTGGTGAGAAAGTGCCCACGGAAATACCCAACTGCCTCAGTGCCAATGCAGGGCAAATCCAGACAATGGTTGTTGATTCCCCACCTTGTAACTGTGAGAAGTCTCATTTTCCTACCTTGTATGCAATGAAATCTCCTCGTTTTCCTCTGAGATAGTTGGACAGATTTCCATATTTGCAATATTCCACTATGACCATTAAAGGACCTAAAAAAGACAGTGAAAGTCAAATGAGTTTTGAAGCACTGCAGAGCACATAATTCTAACTTATCCTCCCAAATCCTCTTCAAAATAAGTGGCATTCCTGTTATAGAGATGAGGAAATGAGGAAACAGAGGAGTGACACTCCAGAAGGACACATCCAGTAGGGATGTGGAGAGAAGGGAGCACATTCTCAGTTTTCCCCATTGGAAGGTGACAGCTGGTATTTATTCCTTATTTATAAACAAGGAAAATTCAGGATGATCAACACAAGCCCAGATGCTGTTAAGGTTGGTTTGCTCTGTACATAACAGGGAGCAGTTTTCATTTTCTCTGCTGGCTTCACAATTGTTTGTTTTGGGTGGAGCTGATGCCACTAGAGGAAATCAAAGGTATGCAGGGCCATAGACAGAGCTAAATGAAAAGCTGCAAAAACTTTTTGAAAGCCTGGAAAGTGTTCTCAGTTTCTTCCTTATTCCTGTGCAAACCACTGCAGATTCAATGCTGATTTTATACAATTATGCAGCTTTTTAAGACCTGCTTGAAATGCTTTTGTGACCTGCTTTTATATTGCAGTGTGTGCTGTTAGCAAAGGGAAAAGCTGCATTCTGGACCTTTACTTTTTGTAATCATCAAATGGAGAATAAGGTGAATTCATGGATGTGGATAAACATGGATTGTGATCAATCCCAAACAACAAGACTTTCATATCCAGAACCTTTTTCTCTGGAGAAGGTCTGTGGTTCAGACTTAGGAGTTTGCACTTCAAAGGGAAAGTGCTGAGAGCTGCACTTGGCCTTGGGGAAGGAGCTCAGCAGGATCCCTGCCAGGCTGCATCCTCCAGGGCACAGGAGCAGGGCTGCAGCCAGGAGGGAGCAGTGACCCTGGCACAGTGTGGGACCCTGGCACAGTGTGGGACAGGGACAGTGTGGGACAGGGACAGGCTCAGCCTTTGGGACCACACGGTCCTGCAGAAAGGGAGATGCTGAATCCTGCAGTCAGAACCAAGCCCTGTGGGTTCCTGCCAGGCTCTGTCCTCACCCCAGCCCTACAGCACTGCTACCTTGGGGCTCTCCAGGACCCCCAGCCCCTCTGCCTGCAGCTGGAACAAGTTCAGCCTGCAAACCCTGCCGTGGCAGCAAAAACACCAACCCCAAATGCCCAAATCCCAGTGGTTCCAGCGCTGACCCCAAAGCGCTGCTCACCAGGGCTCAAGGCACCAGTGCTGGGATGTAGCCAAGCTCAAGAGATTTGGCTCTGAAGAACCCAAAATCCAGTGTCCCTCATGGATGCCCTGAGGAAATGCAGATTCCAGAGCAGCTTTAAAGCTCTGCTTAGTCATTTATTCATGTTTTAGAAACGCTTCCTAGACATGGCCTCCCCATATTTTGTTCCCTCATTGTAAAGCACACTCTATGCATTACTTGTGACTGCTGAACATCAGACACTCCGGCAAAGTGTTAATATCTGTTATTTGGTACCTTGTTAAAATAATGTATGTGCATACTTAATAGCAGTCTCCATCAGGAATACATGGTTACATAAAGCCTGCCAGGGGAGGAGAGAGTGCTGTGCTCTGCACTGGAATTTCACAGCAACTCGGATCCGTGTCTGCCTCTGGAGCTCAAGGCTGTTTTTCTTTAGTCTGCACTTGCACTGCTCAGAGGAAAACAAAGCAGTGCCTGCCCCGAGGCTGCTCCGTGCCCTGTGAGGTCCTGCTGCACCCCTCTGCTCCAAACTCTGCCCCCAAAGGTCTCCCCAGGCAGCTGGCAGGGAGCAGGGGGGTTACCTCCCACCCAGGCTGGGGCAGGCTGGAGAACGGGAAATCGAGGGACTCCTGGGGAAAAAGTTTCTCAGAAACTGGACAGTCAGAGCCTTTAATCAGTTCCTGGGGTGTGTCTGGCTGTGCAAGCAGAACTCCAGGGGTGCTTTGGTTAAGAACCACTGACCCCTGGTCCTGCTGCCAGGTTTGAGGCACCTGTTTGTCCTGAGCCACCTCAGGGACTGGTCAGCACAGGAGAGTTACCAGCATTCCCAGTGTTCCTGCCCCTCTGCTCACAGTCCCAAGCAAAGGCTGCTGCACCTGAACCCTAAATCCCTCCAGCTGGAGCTGCCCTTGCTCCCACACGAGCTTTTGGGGTCTGGCGTGCTACAATTTTTGAGAGTTGCCCATCCATGGCTCCCAGATTGCAGCAGTATCCATGGCTGCTGGTTGCTGTTTCCTGAGGAACTGGAACCGCCTTGCTGGAGGGAAGATTTCTCCCCTGGCATCCTCCCAAAGTTTTCCTTT
Source organism: Lanius collurio (assembly GCA_020086605.1). Taxonomy (NCBI): domain Eukaryota; kingdom Metazoa; phylum Chordata; class Aves; order Passeriformes; family Laniidae; genus Lanius; species Lanius collurio. Next base: position 5,954,636 of record JACBWW010000039.1, read on the forward strand.
TCCCTCCTGACTGGACATCAGCTGTTGGAAACCGATGGGTTTGGGGTCTCAGATCTGTGCCCCATCTCTCTCACTTTACCCCCTTCATTTATTTCCTTCTGGGGCTTTCCTTGCCCTCGGGTCACCTAAACCTGTCCTGTGGGGATGGCTGTGAGGGTGCCTCGTCAGCAGGGAGGAGCCACCCTCGGGACCTGTCCCTGGAGCTGGAGCACAGTAAGAGGCACGGATGCTTTGTCTGGCAGGGTGGGAAGGGATGTTTTAGTGACAGAGCTCTGGGATTTATGGGGTCCTTTGTCCAAGTGCACTCTGTACAATGCAGGGCCAGCCCTGCCCGCTCCTCCTGCTGCACCCAGGGCTGTCCCAGGCTTCCTGCACACGGAGCACAAACTGCTCTGTTTGCCTGGAGAGGGTGAAGTGCTGGAAGGAGGGGGCTCAGGCAGCCAAGGGCTCAGCCTGGTGCATCCTCCTGATAAGGCAGGGAAGGAGAGGGAGAAGAAGCCTGGAAATGAGCACGGGGAGGAATTGGGCACCTCACTGCAACCCAGTGTCCTCCTCCCTTCGGTGCAGAATCCCTTTGGGCTTCCAGAGAACACAGAGGGGTGACTCCACGGGTGGGAGATGTTCAGGAGCCCTGGATGGGATGAGGCCACATCCTGCAGGAGCAGCAGCAGCTCTCCTGTGAGCTGGAAATGGCTGTACCTGCATTAACTGCACCACAGGCACATCTGAACACCCAAAAACTGTCTGAAAAGTGTTTTCTTTTTTGCTCCTCATTTACTGAGGGAGGACTCCTCACCTCCAGCTTTGGTGCAGGCTCCCAGCAGGTTGACCACATTCAGGTGATGTCCTATATGGATGAGGATCTTCAGCTCAGACATTAAAGCCTTGCATTCATTAGTAGTTGCACATTCTGCGTAAGATAAACAGGAAAAAAATCATCTTTACACAACAGGATATTTTTAACAGGACACAGCAAGATCCTGTTTATACTTTGAAACAAAACCCACCCAGGTTACTTGCAGTATCTTGACTTTTCAGACTCTCACACAGATAATAATTCATCCGTTTCATTGTCTGCTGACCTTTATGAAGTGGGATAACACTTTATCTTTTGGGTGACTCTTCCTTTCTCAAGCATGATTATAGAGGGTTACTGTCCCTTCCCCCAAAGCTGATCCCACAGAGCCTTTGCCAGGACTCAGTTTTGCAAGCTTAGCAAAGCCAACCTCTGCAAGCCCCCACAGCATCCAGAATGTGTCCCTTCCTCTCTGCTGGGCTGTGCAGTTGAGCAGGACTTGGTTACAATACCCCAGAACAGGTTTTTCCACAGCACTGAGCAACATCCCAGCACTCCACTGCAGGTGACAAGGAATCCACAGATCTGGAATTTGTGTCCCAGAATGTGCCAGGGAATGCACAGCATTATTAAAGCTCAGCCCTGTAAGACCTTATTGACCCAAGAAATGCATTTTCCAGTATTTGTGTGTGAGCCATGAACCTGACAGGGGAGCCACTGCCTGGCCAGTGACATTAATTTAAGGCAGACACCCTCAGACCAGAAGGTTTTTCAGGTGCTGCTTTATCTTCCCAGCCTTCTCTCCAAAACTTCCATGATGTAATTGAACAGGAAAAGCTTTGGCCTGTTTCCTTTGCCTTTGCATCATGTAAGATTTAAATATGAAGAAACAGTTACAAATCATTGGGTATGACAGGTGTAACCTCTTTATCTGTTTGTAGATTCCCCATAATCCTTCTCCAAACTGTGTCACAAAGAAGGAGCTATTCCCAGATTCCCTCAGTCAGCTGGGTGTGCCCATGGGTGGTATCACTCCCAATTTCCCCTGGCATGTGCTGGGACACGCAGCCAGCTCTGAAGTGCTTTAGATAATCCTGCACATTGAATTTTAGCCTTTAGTCCAAAACAGACCTCGGCCTCCTGCATGGAGATGACACACAGTGCTGGGATGGCAGAAATGCCTTTTTAATTCCCTGGATGGATTGACTGATCCCAGAGAATCCACTTTATTCATGGAAGTGATGAATTATGGGCACGTTAGCTGGGGAGGGGCAGATCAGAGCAGGAGGCAGCTGCCTCCACTGGAGGAGGGAGGTGTAAAACGATGGAGAATCTGCCAAATATTGCTGAATGTGTGCTGGCAGGACAGAGCTGACATGAGGATCAGCTGGGAAGTGCAGCATGGAAGGGAATGAAACCCCAGAGCTGTCCAGGGCAGTACATTTTGGATGGAGATGGGAATATGTCTGGATAAGGGGCTTCTAGGATATTTCAGGGATCTGGAAATGGGCATGGAACAGAAGATACAACAGCAGGAGAGGAGATGATCTGAAGGATGAAAATAGAGAGGAGAGACCAGACCTGAAGGAGGTCCAGGGAGGTGACAAATGGGTGTTTCTGTGATTTCAGAGATGGGAGTAGCAGAGCACCAGGAGAGGCAGCAGGAGGCAGAAGCCAAATCCTGTGGCAGCGATGGCTGGTGGCATTGCAAGGGTTAATGGTGTCATGCAGCAGCGATGGAGCCGTGGGGGCCATGGGAGCATGGAACGAGCCTTTGGAAGCCTCCTGAGGAGCAGCTCCCAGCGCTGCCCAAGCAGGCAGCGAGTGGCTGATGCGTTCAGTGCTCGCTGTCTGCAGAGGCTCTGTGTAAATGCAGCGTGGGAGAGCAGGCTGCGAGTTCCCTCCTTCCCTCCACCAACGGGGAAAGCTTTCCTTCATTTCAATAATTGCAAGCAAAATGTCTCTAATTTACTCCCCTGGCACTGGGGGTTTTTTTCCAGCCCCTTGAACTGTTCTACATCTGGCCGGGCTGCGATGGAAGGCTCAGCTCCCGTTTCAGGCTATCTCGTGTAATTACCCTCTGTAATCTGTTCCCCTCCTCACCCCCCAGACCTGGAAGCTGCCGTTTTCTTCCTCCTCGAGGAATACAAGCCTTAATGAGCAGCACAGCACGGAGCCCGCTGGCATTTCGTGCCCCTGCATCCACCCAGGGTGAAGAACCCACTCCCTCACTGCCCCCGGCTTCCCGAGCGGGCTGGGGGGGATCTCCGAGGGATTTCTGTACCTTTCAGCATTTTTACGGCAACTGTTTTGCAGGTTGAAGATTTATCAATGCCAAAAGCAGACGCCTCCACCACCTTCCCAAAAGCACCATGACCCAGAGTTTTACCTAGAGAGGCAAGAGTCGAGAGTGAGCCCAGGCTGCAGCAGCCAGGAGAGGACATGCAACCTCAGCTGGGCGGGGATCCAGGCCCAGTGATGGCAGCCTGGATCCCATCCTGCAGCATATGGACATGCAGGGGGGCTGCCCATATGGCTGGAGTGCGATACAGCACGGCAGAGAACAGAGGAGGGGGGATCACCCTGCACTCACCGAGGGCACGGCTGATACCTGCGTGTATTGAGGGAGCAACGTTACCTGGGGCCGTGCTGGACGCCAGGGAAGGCAGAGTTTGGGTTAATTGTGCCCCCCTGATCTCTCAAGAATCTTAGAGAGAGCCAGCAAGGCACTCAGGGAGTCACAACCCTTTAACCCTTCAGTTATTGACACTGATTTGATGGAAAAGCTGCACTAAATGGAATTTAGGATGATAACCTTTATTTTCCCTTTCATGTGGATTTTCCTGCCTGTATTACCTGCTGTGCTCTGAGGGCTCTGACCCAGAGTCTGGCTTTTTGGTTCTGCCAGTTTGAATCTCTGTCCCACCCTCACCTCAGATTTTGTGATTTTTGTCTGTCCTCTCCTCCTTCCATGTTTTCCAGCTTCAGCACCAAGAGCACACACAAATACAGATATTTTCCCTGCACTCCTCAGTGCACACAGATGTTACAGTTTCGCTGTACAAACACAGCCAGCTTTTCACATTTCCTCACTCCATCAGCCAGGGAACTGAGCTGTTCAGTGAAATGTGGCTCATTTTTCCATGAGAGCTTTTTATACAGCTCAAAGTTGAGTCCTGAATGTTGATAAGGAAGTGATTATTTGATGAACTGATAGATTTCTTCAAAAGAAAATTCACTTTCCCTTTTCCTCTATGGGAATGAAATCACACTTTTGGCAGGGACAGTACCTGGAAGTGCCTTTCTTCCCTGTCAAGCATTTGGCTTCCCTTTTCCAAGGAAAAGAGGTGGTGATACATGGAAAAGGTTAACTCTTAAAATTCTAAGCCCCTGTATCAGTGGCAGCTATTTTGACAGAATCTTTCCAAATCTCTCATTTCCCCCTCCACTCAGGCTGATGTGAACTCTGTGATCCCAGATCCCAGGGTGGCAGTACCCTGGCACTGTGGTAGGCCCTTCCTGGGTTATCCAGCAGCTCCACTGCCATTGGGAAGCGTTTGGAGCCATCCTTGCCCCCAGTTCTGACCCCCAAACCACTCACCCAGGCGCAGCCTGTCCCTGGGGAACTCCCATTTGCTGCTGTCATAGGGCAGGCGGTCACACTGCTCGTCCAGGGGCATCTCCTCGGGATCCATGATGATGGACAGGTATCCTGTTTTAATATCTGTGGCATCAGGCTAAAAACAGGGCAGGGAGAAATTATTCCGGGGATTCACGCTGCAGTTCCAAAGGCAGGGAGCTGTCTGGCAGCCCGGGGAGTTCCCTGCCTTCCAGGCAAATTTATTCGGAGCCAGGAATGCTTCACTGCAGCTTCCTGCCTCTCTCCATCCTACAGCTGAGCCACAAATGTTTGTGTGTGGCTGCCACTCGTGGCTCTCTGGAGGAGGCACTGATTGAGGCTGGGAAATACAAAATCTATCGCTGTCTTCTACCTGGATCAGCCAAAGGAAATCACTGATTTTCCATGGGAACTGCAGGAGTTGCACTTCCTGATGCATATTTTGGTATTTTCACCATGTTTTGTTCTGTAGTTTTGATTCTCCACTTTGTGGCAACAATTTATTGCAATTGAAACTTGGTGGAAAGCTGCTGGAAATTGCTATTTCTGGTGCTGCTAAAGTGAGAAATTGTGGTTGGGTGGGTCCTGGGAGCAGAGGTATGAAATGTAAGAGGAAATTCAGTGCTGTCCACAGCTCTGTTAAGCTAAGGTCAAGGATGAAAACATTAATTTAATCCCTGTATTTGCAAGAGGAGGGGAAATTTACTCAAATATTGGAGACCAGCACTGGGACTGCATTTTGGTGAGAGCAGAACAGAGAGCTGTGCTTGCCTTTCTGTTTGCTGGTTTTTTCAGGGAAAACAGACCTAAATTCCTTAAAACTTCAAGTTTACTTTCAGAGTAACAAAAGGAGGTGAAAAAAGAGCAAGGAAACCAAATCAGCTGTGTGGTTTGAGACCATTTCTCAAGCAGACAGCCCAAGATCTTTGTTTAATATTTTTTAGAGACAAGTGCTGAAATCAAGCCCTCATTGTAGAGGATTTAGGTATTTTTTTGTTATTCTCACAAGCCAGTTTGACTCATAAAGAGGGAGGAGCCTGATTTAGCCTGAAGTGGATGGAAACCTCACAAGTGCAAGGGATCTGTGGAGAAGCCAACAGAAACCTTGGACTGAATTTTACAGGGACATTTTTCCCAGGTTTTCTACCATCTGCCCCAAACATTCAGCCCTGAACTTTGCTGTCACACTGAGCTGGGGCAGATGCCAGACTTTGTGCAGGATGGGAGCTCCCTCACCTTCCTCAGTTTGCGAATGAAGAGGGTCAGGAGGAGCCAGAAGAGAGTGGCAGCCAGCCCTGTGCACACCAGAATGATCACCTCGATGTTGGATTTCTCCTCAGAACCTGCAGGTGAATGTACAGCCAGGTCAGAAATGTGTCCAAAGGCCCTGAGTGAGCCCACTGGAATATCTGCATTCCCTCAGCCCCAGCCTCACCTTGGATTTTGATGAAGGCTGATGTGCTGTCCTGGCCCAAGTCGTTGGAGGCCCAGCACTCGTAGAGCCCCTCGTCATCCTTCTTCACTCTCTCAATCACCAGTGTGTTGTTCTCCATGGAAATTCCTGCTTTGAGGCATTTTGGTTAATGTTGGCACAATAACCTGCCTGCCCAAAGTGCTTTTAGGAGACAGAGCTGAAGGACAGCCCCCATCCATGCAGGCCTGGCATGTGCTGGTGTTAGGACACCTTTTCATCCTGTGCTCCTCCTGCTCTGGCAACAACCTTTCCCTGACACTTCTTCCTCTTCAACACCTGGATAAATTATTTGGCATCATTTCACCAACAATTTAGAGTGAGCAGAGCCTGGAAACTACTCCAGAAGTTAGCAAAGGGATGGAGGATTGGTGTCTGATAGAGAGAAGATGCACTAGGAAAAATGGGAGCTCAGGGAAATTACTGGAGGCTGTGGGAAGGGATGGGACTTGTAACATGGGGAACATGGAACTCAGGCACATTCCTGGAAAAATGGAGCAATCCTGGATTCACCAGCAGCCAGGTGCAGTGGGAAGAGAGAGGTGGCCTAGATAGGACCTATGAGAGACTTTTCTACATTTAATTTCCCAATTTCATTGTTCCTGGTTTGTGGCCCTGCACTGAGAGCTCCTCTGTTTCACTGAGGGGATGACTGGGGTAGAAACAGGGAAACGGGTCAGGCTTGCAATCCAAAAGGGAAGGACATCTGGAATTTCTGAGTGTTCTGCCTGTGGATCCCGTTGTTGTTAACAGGAGTTCTGCACACCACTTGCCATGCACTGTGCTGAAATATTTACCCTGAGGTGTTTTTTCCAGATATTTCATTTATGTTTCCATTGGTTGGATGAGTTACATGCTTGTCCCTCTAGAATTATTTATAAAATTTCAGTAGCTATAAAGAGTTTCTCTCAGAACATTCTGCTCTGAATTATGGATGATCCTAGATTTCCTACCTAGTCCAAGTTGCAAAATTAAAGTCACAGGACCAGCTGCTGACATGGGATTTCCATGATTTATGGGAGGACTCAGGACATACTCAGCTCTGCACTGCAGTGGCCTCACCTCGAGTTCTGGGGGCAGTTTTGGGCAGCAGAATATAAAAAAATACTTTAAGCCATTGGAGAGCATCCAGAGGAGGCCCCGAGGATGGGGAAGGCTCTGGAGGAGTGGCTGAGGGCACTTGGTTTGTTCAGCTGGAGGAGGCTGAGGGGAGACCTCAGTGAGGTCTGTGACATCCTCCCAAGGGGCAGCTCCGATCTCTGATCGCTGTGACAGGGGCAGATCCAGGGAGAGGCTGCAGCTGAGCCAGGCAAGGTTTAGGTTGGATATCAGGAAAAGGCTCTTCCCCCAGAGGGTGCTGGCACTGCCCAGGCTCCCCAGGGAATGGGCACAGCCCCGAGGCTGCTCCAGGAGCGATGGGACAGCGCTGCCAGGGATGCCCAGGGGGGGATTTGGGGTGTCTGGGCAGGGTCTGGCTGGTCCTGGGGGTCCCTTCCAACTCAGCACATCCTGTGATTCTGTGGCACAGAGCTGGGAAGGGGCCCTGGGCTCAGGTGAGGCTCGCTGCCCTCTGTACCTGCAGGGCTCTGTCCCCATGGAGCTGAGAGCACATTCCCATCAGTGTGCTGGGGGAGTGAAGGATGTTCCCTATGCCATGGGATGCCCTGAGCCCCTCTGCCAGGTGACTTTGCTGCAGTAAATCGTGACCAGGAGAGCTGAGAGCTGAGGTCTGTGCTGCCAGACCCATCTGAGCAGCAGGTACAGCCTGGGCTCAGTTTTGTACCCCAACTCTGCTCTCACACAAGCAGCCTGAGCAGCACTCCCTGATTTCCCAGTGCTATGCTGATTGTGCTGGGCTGGCTCTGCACACAGGAGCTTCCTCTGACCCCAACCTCCAAGCTGGAGACCCCTGCAGTGCTCTGACATCCTTGGATCTGTGTGTGTGTGCCCCAAATCACGGGCACAGCTGCAGGTCCTGTGTCTTGGTGACCCTGCCAGTCCATTGCCCACATCCCACACGGTTCTGGGGAGCAGGACCCACCTGATGCTGCTGAGATGGGGAAGCCATTCTTCCTCCAGGTGACCTGTGGCTCTGGTGTGCCACTGACCTTGCACTCCAGCAGGATCTTGCCGCTGATGTTGACCTCCAGGTCCGTGAGGTTCTGGATCACGTACGGCGCTGCCTTCGCTGCAGCCACAAAGAGCCCCCAGTCAGCTTTGGGGGAGGCACCTCCCTCCCCTCCCCTCCCCACCCCTCCTTGCATGGCCTCTCGAGGCTGGGTGTGGCAAAGGTTTGGTTGATCAGTTGATCCAAAATCCCCCAAAGGTTCTGGGAGGAGTGAGGGAGTTTGTTTGGTTTATTTTCACACTGCCTAAGCTTAAGTTTGGCTGCAGCTCCAACTCCTCATCCTCTGAAGAAAACAAAGGACAGGGAGTAGGAGGTGCACATGCAGAGTGAAGACAAAAAAAAGAGAAAGGAGGAGGCAAAGAGGAAACAGCTCTAAAGGTTTTATATCCTCCATCAGGAATGCAGTTTTCTCCCTGTTACACCCATGGTAACTCCCACTTTATGTTCATTTATAAAAGGTGCAGGACAGCAATGATTAAAATCACAAGCACAGCATAAAAAATACCCCAAACCTGCAGTCAGGACAGAAGCTGAGGGGTGTTAGAACACTGAAAAGACCATGTTTGAATGGGCAGGGAAGGCAGGTTTGAAGGGGCATTTCCTCGTGTGTTCTCCACGAGAATTGCCTGACATGTGCCAGACAAATAGCAGACCCCAGTCATTCTCAGAAGAATGTGATCCTCATTCCAGTTCTCCATGGATGCATTCCCAGTCTAGCTGGGTTTTTCCCACAGCTCAGCTGTGTAGGTTTGTGTGTAGGTGGAAATCTGACTGACTGACAAAAATATCTGCCAGGGGAGAGGAAAGGGAAGTGCCTGAAGGCAGAGTGCAGAGCAAGGCCAGTGACTCATGGCTGAGGATGCTCACAGGTGGCCCTGGTGCTGTGGGCACCAGCCAAACCACCATCACCACCTAATACCTGAGTGAGGAATGTCCTGCCCTTTGTATTCCCACAGCCAACAGAACCAGGCTGGGGGATCTTAGTGGAATAAAAGAGTTGAGGGCTTGGGTATAAGTAAGAAAATAATTATTGTAACAAAGTGCATCCTTCTTACCCAGAATAAATGGCACATGTCACTTGATTTTACACTTGCCCAGGGACACTGGGGATCTGCTGGGTCCAAGTCTACTCAGGTCTCTCATCCTGGCAGCTGAGACTGGGTGCCAAAGTCATACAGATCTGGGGTGAGCATCCCAAGTTACAGTTGTGCTGTCAGTAAATGGAGGGTGATGCCTTTTGTCCTCAGTCAACTCTAAATCTGCACCCAGCATGGAGCTGAGAAGATGAAATTCTGCTGAAAATCACCTTTATGTGATTTCAAATATTTTATCCAAACCCAGCAGTGGCTGCATGAGTGTTGTCCATGTCAGGCTGTCAATCCACAGGGAGTAAATAACAAAATCAAACCAAAGCAGGACCCAAAGTTTGTATTAGGACACATCCCAGTGCCACTCTCCCTGGCACGTACCTCTGACCAGGAGCTGGCTGTGCTGCTCCAGTGTGTCTGTGCTGTTGTGCTGGTTCTGGGCTCGGCACCTGTAGAGGCCACTCTGCTCCCTCGTGACGTTGGGAATGAGCAGGGTCAAAGAGATGGAATATTTGTCCATTTTCCTGACCACGGAGTGGCCAGGAGCCAGCTCTGAGGAGGGGTAGTACCAGGCCAGGTGGGTGTAGATGTACTTGGAGGCACGGCAGGTGAGCTGGACGTCATTGCCCACGATGGCCGTCACTTGGGAGGCTGTTTGCAAGCCAGAGGGCACATCTAGGAGGAAGGGAAAACGTGTTTGGAATTGAATTGCAGCTGAGAAGATCTTTGGCTGCCTGGCTGCTCCTTGGGGGTCAAGTTTCCAGCAGTAATGGAAGGAGCCAGCTGTAATGAGGCACCTGCTTGCATGTGGAAATGGGCACTGGAGCTGGGAATTGGGGAAGGGAAGGTTGCTCTCAGTGCCCTGTGCTGCCCTGTGCCAGTCCAGCCCTCAGCATTCTAAATCATCCCATCTCCAAGTAATGAACTGAAAGCTTATAAATAGAAGGAGTTAATGGACTGAGAGAGTTTCATCAGGAGCTGTTTCTATCCAGGTAGATAAATGTGTTTGGGAGCTCTTCCCTCTCTATCTGCAATCAGGGCTGGAAAGTATTAATTGCAGGGGAATAAAGAAACCAATGCCATCCCTCAGGAGCAGCACCTTCTTCCCCACTGAGCAGTCTCCTCAACTCTCTCTTGTTCCAACTGTGCCAATATTTATTTTCATCATACGTGCCGTGGTGGATATTTATTTGATCACTGATGGATTAACTGATCTAATGATGTCCAAGTCCTTGAAGCCTTTAAGTTTAGTCATGGCTAAACTTAAGAGTCATGATTCTGACCTAGCCACAAAAGAGTGAGCTGTTTCTTGCTATATTTTTAGTAACTTTTCACTCCAGAAAAAAAAAAAAAAGTCAATTTTCCTGAAGTGGCAGACTGGATCCATTTGAAATCAAGAAAAACTGAGTGGAAGGCCAGAGCCTGCCCTGCAGACACATTCCTGCAGGAGCTACCAGAGACCTGCAAATTAACTTGGGCTGGAAAATACTCTGTTCCCTTTTGATTTTGTTAATTTTAGGGACCTATCCACCTGAATGAAGGATAACCACAGTGTCCTGGAATTGTTCTGCTGTCTGCTAGGTTAGCATTTTTAAGCAGCTGAGAGTTCTGAGGAACCTCTTACCAATGTTACCAGGGACAGGACACCTTGGGAGGGCTCACTCTGGGCCACCTTCTGCACAGGAACAGGTTTGCCCTAAATCTGAGAGATTATCCAGAGCCAAGCTGTTGGTGAGGTGCTTCCTCAAGCCAGGATGAGCTGGGTGGGACTTTGAGAGGGACAGAAGTTAAAGCAGAACAAGTGTGCACTGCCCCTGCCAGCTGCAAATTCCACCTGGGATTTGGCCAGGGGCTCCCTGCAAAAGGTTCTGCAGAAGTTCTGAGCACAAATAGTGAGGCTGCTGAAATAACCAATCTGCCTTATAATAAACCATATATTCCATAAAATACAGAGCCCTGGAGGAGCTTTCAGATGTGATTAAAAGTCTCTCTTCTTCACGAGTCATCTGGAGTAGAACCCATGAGCTTTTGCTTCATGGTTTTTAAAGACTGGCACCAAAAATACTTCACAAAAGATCCAAAAAGAGAAGAGACCCCCTCAGGCCACAGCTCTGGGGATTGTTATTTCTCTCTCCCCGTCCTGGCGTTGCAGTTTGCTCTCTGCAGGGTGTTGTTAGGCTCAGTTGCTCCCTCCTGGTGCCAGCTGTGTGCTCAGGCTGCCATGTGTGTGTAACACACCCACTCCTCACTCCTCACCTCCTGTGCCTCCAGCATGTCCAACTGCTGCTTGTCAACACGGGGGGCATGGCTGAGGCCACCAAATCCTCTCAAAATGGGATAATTGAGAGCCAGTGGAAAAAATGGGATGTGGCACGAGCAGCATTTCAGCATCTCCTGAATCTCTCCGACCAAAACAGGGCACAGGTGCTGCATCCTTTGGGAGAAGGCACTGCCTTGGGCATGGCACAGCTTGGGCTGGAGCATTTGGGTCCAAATTCCCAAGGAATGGGATGTGTCCATTCCCAAGCCCTCAGTTTGGAAGGATGCTCCATAGTTTTGTTTTGCTGCTGGACTTGGAAGTTGCCAGGTTTTTTTTTCTACCAACTTAACATTCTGGGAGCAGAGGCCTGGCTTGTTTTTCTTATCATTCCTTCTCCTGACATTTTTTATTTAGCATTTTGAATATTTTTAGCTGGAACCTGTGCTATTCTCTCCCATCTTGTTTGCCTTTCAAGCAGCTCTTTCAGCTCCAATAGAATATTCATTGATTTTCATTGCAGTGGAAGGAAAAAGACAGGGGGAAAAAAAAGTTGCTTACTTCTCTCTTTCCTTGCTCTTCTCTCTCTTTTCTCCTCCTACCTGGATTATCAGGGGAGTGAGTGCAGCACATTGCAAGTCAGTTCATCCCTCAGACAGCTTTGCTTACATAATCCTGAACCTGAGCAGTGATTAACTTCCTCCCTTGAACAGATACCGTGTGTTAGAAGGCTCCTAATAAGTTGGCTAAAAGAATGCACCACGGGGGCCTTTTCCCTTTTATCAGCAGTCACCAAACATTTGTCTTTGGTTTTGTGTTACAGCATAGTAGCTGCGAATTTCCCTCTCCACCGTGTGGGATTCCATGGCAAAAGAGGGAAAGGAGCCATGGGGGGAGGTAAAAAGGCAGCATAAATCAAAGGCAAGTCTGGCTCCATTTGTATTTACAAGGAATTAATTGGTTTTAATTTCCTGTGCTTTGCACAATAATCTGTGTAATTCAAACCTTGTGCTCTTACCCAAATTCCAGCCCTGGGGCTGGCAGGGGGGGTGCCCTCAGGAACAGGGGTGTAGGGAAGGGTGAGCCCCACTATGTGACACGGTGCTGCTTGTCAGGAATCCTGTCAACACGTCGGGAATGAGCAGTTTGGAGTGGCACAAACTCCTAGAACAGCCCAGCTCATCCATTGTTCTGCTATCTGAGAGCAGATTTTTATCTCCTGCTGGAAATGCAATATTTTCTTTTGGGTAGAAATCTTTAACTCCATTTTTCTCAGTTGTTTTGGCAATCAGATAAACCCTTGAAATAATGGCTTTGGTTATTATTTGTTATTATTATCATAATTCATTTCTATTCCCAGAACAGTCAGAGTTTTCAGATGGGTGGGATCCCACTTTGCTGAATGTAGTGCAGTCAGACAAAGGCTGGAATTTGATTAACTCTGGACCTGCAGCTCTGTAGAGCTGCCCTTTCCAAGGTGCAGAGCAGAGATTAGAAGGGAAATTACCCTTTGTCCATGGCAGAGAATCCCTGCAGGAGACACCAGGGCAGCTTTTCCCTGCACTGGGCAGTTTGCAGCGTGCCTGGAATGTCCTTTGGAGCTGGACAATGACATTTCTGAGCATCTGCTGCCTCACCCAGGGCTCAACCAGGAGCTCTGGAGTCAGAGCAGTGGTGGGAAAGGCAGGCAGGGTCAGATCTTGGTTGGACTGAGACAAAACAAAAATCCTGGAGTAAGAGTTAGGCCAGGGCACGATGGATAACAAATCCCTTTAGGAGAGACTCCAGAGGGCTGCAGAGGGACAGTGACAGTCAGGACATCTGCAGGAGGGGCTGTCACTGCATGAGGAGACTTCTCATCACGCTGGACCCCTTATAAGGTTTGGATTCTGAGTGATTTCCAAACCCTGCTGACCCTTCATGAAATGAACTCTGCTGTCAGAGGAATGATGTAAAAATAGAGGCCAGTTCTATTTCTGGTGTCCGTGGGAGTTTTTGTGGGGGCTCTGCAGTGGAAGAACAAAATGGTTGCTGACAATTATTCCACAGGGATGAATTAATTTTTCTGAAATGAAGGTGGTGGTGGTGAAAACATCAGGTTTCAGTGAGCACATCCCCTGAGAGCAGCCTTGACAACACCTGAGGAGGTGTCCCTGGAACACTCTGCCATGTCCTGGGAAAACATCTCAGCCCTGCCCCAGGGGAACAGGGCTTTGAGGGAGTTTAGCCTCTGTATCCCCTTCAGGTTTCTTACCAGGGAGAGGTGAGTTCAGCCCAGCTCAGCCAAAAGGTTTGACAGCAGCTCAGGGAGCCCCAGTTCGTTGGTTGGTAGGAGATAATGGGAGAGAAGCTCTTTAAAATCAACAAATTGCGAATTAATTGTGGGGTGCCACAACTTGGAGCTGCTTTGCAGAGAGCTGTGAAATGCTGCAAACATTTCCCACATGTCCCAAATGTGCTCTCAGGCTCTACCCCAGCTTTCAGCTCAGCCTTTAGGTTCAACCTGCACAGAACGAACCACTTCACATTCAGAAGTGACCAGGTGAGAGCCTTGAGCTCTTGGTCTTCCTCTGTCTGGAACCTCACATGTCCCTCAACATTGAGACAGGAGAAAACTCCTGGGGAGAGTAACCTGGAGCCTGCTCCAGCTGTTCCAGCTGTGAGGATAAGCTGCAGAACTGTCCCCACAGCCTGGCCCTGCTGGAGCAGCACTCAGAGAGGACCCTCCCATGGAGGAAGCCAGCCTGAGGTCACTGTTTTACTGCTGCAGCATGACCCACTTTAGCACCAGGATGGCCACATTTAGAAAGTTTTCATTCCTTTCTAATCCAGAAACACTATTTTTAAATTCAGCCTTTCCAAAAGCCAGTCATGCTCGGTCAGCATCTGCCTCTTCCCCAGAATGGCCCAGACTCCCAGTTTCCCCTTCTCAGGGTGGAATAATTCTGTCTTGCCAAGCCCTGTGCACTTCCTGGTCTGCTTTGGTGGAAACATTCCCACCAGAACCGCTGTCAGTAATTTCACCCAGTGATTCATTTCCTTCATAATTAAAACTGCATGATTAAAACACTTGTGTCTCCAAACACTGCTAGACGGATCTTAAAATAAAAAAAAAAAATGGAATATTAGCTCTCTGTGGGTGGAAAGAAGCCCTACACAACTTTATTACTTAAATAAACCAGAGTTGTGCAAGGTGCATGGCATGATCCAACCCTTTGGATGTGACCTTATCCTCCTGGCTTATTGAGTTGCTGCAGCTTTGGGTTTAGTCACCAAGTGTGGCAGTTCTGTGAAGAGCTTGGATAACCTACCCAGACACAACAGCTGGAAGAACTCCCAGTGGACACTCAACACTTGGAACACTTGGAGGTGTAAAATTAATAGCTGGTCTTCAGCCTGCCTTGGACATGTTGAGAACCTCTGATATCTAAGCTGTATCTCCCCAAAGCACATCTTGAAGGGCATTTTCCTAAGTAAATAAGAGTTAGAGCTTTGGGAAATGTCTTTTAGAGGCTGAAAGCCTCTCCTGTCCCCACTGGGGCAGCACAAAGGAGCTCTAATGGAGGGGAAATCTTTCCCTGTGTGGCATCTGCTTCATTATTGTTGGCTGGTGTTTTTCCTCCTGGCATTTGTATGTAACACCAATGGGAACAGTGTTTAGTGAGCCCTTTTTCAGCCAGCAGGATTTGAAAGGTGCTGGATTCCTTTGGAGCAATGGAGTCAAACAATCCAGGAGGGAAGAGAGGTACCGGAGTGCAGATCTCTGCCACGAGCGAGCTCTGCCCTCCCAACTTGCTTCAAGGGCAAGGAACCAAGCAGTGAGAGTCAGACATTTACTTTCCAGGACACTTCTGCACTCTTTGTTCTAAAAATCAATATTTTGATGCAAATCTTGCCAGCCAACATCCACTCATCAAGAAAGTGAGCACAGAAATGTTTCAGTTTTGTGCTGGGTGAGCACTTGAACAAGGCTGTCCCTGGACTCTCCTCTCTTTTTGAGCTGCCATCTCTCCTGAAAACGTTATGTAGATCTTGATCTCACTCCTAAAGAATTCCTGTGTTGAAAGGTTAAGCAGACGTTTGTTTGGATTTGTGTTCCTTGGAGAACCCTCCTTGCAGAAGGGCACTGCGAAGGCAGCGGCCCCGGCAGGGCTCCAGTGGCACTGTGAGATCAGCCCTGGACGGGGCTGGGCCCTGGCCTGGCTCACCTTTGGTTTCCCTGGCTCAGGGAGAGGCTCCAGCCCTCTGGAAGAGCACAAAGGCCCCAGCTTTGCCAGAGGTTTCCCAAGGACAGCACTCAGATGTCACCAGTGTTGCTTTAAGACACAGAGAGGGGGACTTGGGGCTGCAGCTGCAGCTGGAAAGGACAAAGGGACATCGGGTCTGATGCTGGACATGTCCAGCTCAGCTGGATCCTGCCTTGTGTGGGGTGAAGAGGCTGGGATTGCTGCACTGGGAGTGCCCCAAAACACAACACACAGGGATGGCCAGGAGTCTGAACCAGTGCTCAGCAGCCACGTCAGACATGCAGGGCAATCAGAGCAGCAGCAGCTGCCTCTGTGTGGGGTTTCTGTCGTTTACCTGACACGTAGAACTCGATGCTGCGCTGCTCCTCGCCCACCTTGTTGGAAGCCACGCAGTAATAGACCCCCGAGGCACTGCTGTTCTCCATGGTGAGGGTGCTCACGATCTGCCAAGAAACACAAAACAAGGAGTGGCTCTGAGGCTGGGGCAGCCTTGGCAGAGTGTGTGGGAGGGTAGAAAAACTGTTAAGAAACTTGTTTCTGGTTAATAGCAGGTGAAGGTCCCAGACAAGTGCTCTTACTTGGTTTTTGTCTCACATTATCTCAGCCCAGCTGATTCTCTTCCCTCCTCAATCCTAAACCTTCATTTTTCCCCCTGTCTCACCCATGAAAAGTAAAGTCCTCCTTCAAGACACTGCCAAGGTCTTTGTGAGACAACATCAGCAAGAAGCTGAACTGAGGAGTCTGGAAGATCCATCCACACACAGTCCCACATCCATCTATTCTGTTTCCTGCTTTTCAGCTCTGGGTGATGTGGGGAATACCCACATTTGGGCAGCAGGTCATTCCTATGGATGTGGTACAAAGAGTATTGCAGGATTTTGCTTTTCCCCTCAAAGAAGGGAGGGAAGAACGTGTCCCCTTTGGGCCTGGGAGCCCCTTGATTCCAAGACTGCTCCTTGGAGCCACACAGGACTCGTTCAGCAAGGCAGGAAGCTCTGGAGAAGCTGCCAGTGCTGCAACCCTTGGCAAACACAGCAAGGGAGGATCACAGAGAAAGAAGGAGCACTTGTCCTGAGCCTCACCACATGGGAAAAGGGTGATGGTTCTGCTACTGCTGGGGCTGAACTCAAACATGTCCCCAAGAACCTGTGTTCCTTAAACCTCCCAAGGCTCTTGCTGGTGAGGCCCAGCCATGTGGCACTGCCCTGTCCCTGTCCTGCTGCAGCCTCTCAGGCTCACACAGGAATAGCCACAGGCTGTGGCTTTAATTATTCCTTGTATTCCTTTGGACTTAGCAGGAAAACTGGGCCTGACCCACCAAGACAGAGATGTTCTTGCAGGATTGCTCTGCTTCCCCTGCAGCCATTCACCTGAGGAGCTCTGAGCCCTCACATTTGGAACAAATATGACTTTCTTTGCCATCCTCTCTAAGGCCTTTGAGAATCAAAACTGCCAACACCCTCTGGCCCTTTGTCCTTATCTCCAGAGAGCTCTTTGAAGTGCACAGAAGCATCTCTGGACTTTCTTTTTAATATCCTAAACTAAACTCGAACAAGACATTCCTTTACCCCTCCTAAAGCTGCCCCATGAGTGTGTCTGTAGCTGTGTGGGATGTATTTTCTGAGTTATTTAAGATTTGCTGAGATCTGGCACTTTAAATCCCACAGGGAAATGAGTTCCAAAGGTTTTGATCCCATGTGCATTTGACATTCTAATGGTGAGCATTTTCAGCACAGTAAGGGGTGAGTGGAAAAGGCTTTACTTTTCATGGGCACCAAACACAAGAATGGGGAACCCCCAAATTTAGGGGTGAAAAAGGAGAGCAGCAAAGCCAGCTCCCTCTGGTGTCCACCACAGAAAGAGCTGTGCAGTCCTGAGTGATTTATGATGTGAAAATAGCTGTGCCTTGGCTATAAAAGCAGCCTGCTCCTCCTCCTGGTGCTGTCCTGGAGCAGTGGCCTGAGGCCACGGGCTGGGAACGAGCTCACGTTCAGAGCCCTGAGCAGCAGCCACTGCCTTTGGAATTCCTGCTCAGTCAACATCTTTGTTCTCATGGATGTGAGGCTTTCATATTTGGGAAAAGCCAACGTACATGTCCATGCTGAGGACAGGAGGGGATACATTTGGACAGCTTTTTAACAGCAATTAGTCTTGCTAAGTGACAGCTCTAGCTGGGAAGTGAAGGATAACGCTGTAGAGCCAGTCAGAATCATAAAATATCCATTTTGGAACATGTCCAAAGTGTTCAGGGTGACACTGTGGCTCTTCTGAACGCTGATGCAATGCCTCGAGCTGCCTGGTGGCCCAGAGGTAAATGCTCATGAGCAAACACACACACAGATGCTGACATCTCCAACTCCATAACTCAGGAAAAGTCTGGCAGGGCAGTGGAAAAACAACAAAAAAAAAAGAGCAAATAGCTATCCTGAGACCTCATCAGGGCTAATCTCAGTCTTGTCTAGATATGAAGGTGAAAAAGATGGTAAATGACAGTGGGAAACAATCTGGGGACAAATTCTTGGGGGAAAACAACTACTGAGGGATAAAGAGACAGTAATTTTCTTGTTTGGATGCTCCAGTGATTGTCTTGCACTTGGATACCAGCTCGTTACACACCTGAGCACCAGAGATAAGGCACTTTCCTGACTTGGCCCTGAACTGGCACCTCCCAGAGCTCTCCAAACTGTGACTTTTAAACCAGCAGCATCCAGCAGAGATCTACATATGATCCCACAGCTGGCAATTCAGGATTTTGAGTGATTTTCTTGTAAGATGAATCCCTTGGAATGATTATGAATCATTATTTCACTCCAGCTGTGTGCTCCTGGGTAAATCCCTGAGCCTGGCAGCCCAGTTATCTTTCCAGCATCTGAAATAAAGTTCTCAGTGGTCAAACTAACCTAATCCTGATAGGTTTGGTAGTTGAAATTTGAAATTTGTGAACATTTGGTCACAGTGGCAGGTCGGGATAGGGATTTTGTTCTTCTAAATGCCATCCCTAATGAAAAAATTATCTTCACTTGAGCACCCAAACTCAGGGATCTTTTCCCATTGTTAACAGTGCAAACTGTTACACTCTGGAGGGGCACAATCCCAGAATGTGAGGACCTTTAGTAGGCAGTGGCAAAATTCTGAGGGAATAATGGCTGTGTGTGCTTAGTCTGTGCACCTGGAGAGTATTTTCCACTCCTGGAATCAGAGCCAGGGTAGAAAACCTTGAGACATGGATTGAGTCCAGAGGGGCCACGGAGCTGCTCCCAGGGCTGGAGCCCCTCTGGAGCCAGGCTGGGAGAGCTGGGAATGTTCCCCTGGAGAAGGGAAGGCTCCAGGGAGAGCTCAGAGCCCCTGGCAGGGCCTGAAGGGGCTCCAGGAGAGCTGGAGACAGACTGGGGACAAGGCATGGAGGGCCAGGACACAGGGAATGGCTTCCCAGTGCCAGAGGGCAGGAATAAATGGGATTTGGGCAGGAATTGTTCCCTGGGAGGGTGGGCAGGCCCTGGCACAGGGTGCCCAGAGCAGCTGTGGCTGCCCCTGGATCCCTGGCAGTGCCCAAGGCCAGGCTGGACATTGGAGCAGCCTGGGACAGTGGGAGGTGTCCCTGCCATGGCAGGGGTGGCACTGGATGGGCTTTAAGTCCCTCACCCCCCAAACCCTCTGGGATTCCACAATCAAGGCAAGGCTCACCCCACAGCTGCTTCTCTTGCCTTCTACCCCACAAACCCAGAGCGCAGCACTCTCTGCTAAGCAGAATAATGATGCTGTAATTGCCCTAAAACTTTGTGTCTCTGCACTGCAAATGCCATTAATGAACTATTTACAGCCTGGAAATGTGCAGTTTCCAGTTCCCCTGCCATGGCCCCAGCTGCCAACATGCTGCAGCCACAGGTGGCTCTCCCACCCCCAGCTCCTGTGCAGGCAGCACTGGGACCTGGGTAATTAATAACAAATTATTGGCATGTAGTGTCTAGACATCTTCCTAGTGGGAGCTGGATGGGATCCTGGCAGCTCACTGCATACCAAACACCACACAGCCCAGTCTGGATTGCCTGGGTTGGATTTGGAATTAAGGGCTCCACTTCCTATTACTTAACCCAAAGGCCACCCAATACTGCGAGCCCAAGGAAGGGATTATTAGCTAATAAATAATTACTAGGAAAGAATAAACTAAGTTTAAAACTCAGTAAGCAAAGGAATAAAATGACTGATCTCTGAAGAACAGCTCTGACAAGTAAATAGAGCTTGCTGCTGGGAAAACTCCTAATGGGAGGGTTCAATAAAGTCCATATGTAATGTTCCTGAACTGATAAAAATAAGTTATTTTAGAAGCAGCTAAGTAACATTCCCCAGCCGTGCACCATGAGTGTTTTAAGACATCTTGTAGTGAGGACAGAGCAATGAGACCTTTTTTAAGCTGGAGCCAGCATGAATTAATATCTCTTGTTATTCCTTGCTTTCTCTTTCCTTTGTCTGATCCCTCCCTCCGAGAGCTTTAATCACCAATTCTTCCCCTTTCACTTCGTTAGCTGCCCGTGGGCGAGGATGAGGAGGGGAAAACATGGGTGGAAAACTTCTCAGCTGTCTGACTCTGGCAGAGCTGGGCTGGAGGTGGCTACAGGGAGATGGAATTATAGGGACCCTGCACAGAAAACATTCAACTCGCTCCTAATCCATCCCCTTGAGTGGCACTCAGTAACACTTGTTTGCACAGCCTGGCAGTCCTGCTCCAGGATTGGAGTTCATTCCCTCCAAACATGCTAAAGGATGGACTGAGGATGAGTGGTAGGAGAAGTCTGGGAGCTGGCTGAGACCTTGCAGCTTTGCTCCCATCTCTGGCAGGGGGTGTTCCCCTCCCCGGGAAAGGGGAGCAGCCAGTGCCTTCCTCCGAGCGAGCAGAGCTGGAGGCAGCCCTGTGCAGTCGGGAAAGGTGCTGGACTGGGCTGGGAACTGGGCAGACTGGAGGTTTGAGGTGCTTCTGGAGGAGCTGTGGCATGGATGGACTGCTCACCCTCCAGCCCTGCAGCAGGGGGGTAAATCCTGGCAGTCCTGAGCAATCACCACCCCCTGCTCCTTCCTCCCCCTGCTCCTTCCTCCAGTGGCAGCAGCTCCAGAATTCAGGAGCCAGGGAAGACAAAGGGCCAGTTCTGATGTCCCTGCTGCTGGCCAGGCTCTCCCCAGACCCACCAAGGACAGAGCCATGTGCTCCTGTGCCTGGGCAGTGCCCCAAACACCTGGGCTGGTCTCCCGGGGGTGCTGCTGTGTCCCAACCCCGTCCCTGTGGCTGTGCCCCGTCCCTGGCACAGCCTGGCATGGCAGGGCTGGAGGGGCTCCCTGAAGGGACAGATCTGAACAGCCCGGCTGAGCTGCTCACACTTTTCACCACACACATCCCACTGCTCTAATGTAGTCTTTTTGTTCCTTCAGGAGGGCTAAACTTGGCATTTTTGGGTCAGTTTTCTTGAGTGGTTGTGAATTTCCCCAGCAGAAACGGCCACGTGGCTCGGCCACTCTCATATAGACATGAAAGGGAGAAAAGAGATGAAAAGAACCCCCCAGTGAGGACTGAATTATGCATGAGTCTTGTTATTCTCCTCTGCTGGTCCCAAGCTCAGGCCAGTTTGCTATTTTGCTAACAGGAAAAAAAATAAAATAGCAACCTAGCTCCTTGTGACTTGAAAAGTCAGGCAATTCCTGCAGTCATGGGTGTTATACCTGGTGTGAAAAAGGAGATTCAGAGGAGCCACACGGTGCTTTAAATCCCAAAGTGAGTTCAGCATGGACTCAAAACCCCAGGGAAAATGAACTTATCACAGTGCAACTGCCTCGACCCCTGTCTGACCAAAAGTTCACAGAAGCCCATCATTACCTCAACCATAACTATACATTTTTCCTTAGGAATGAGACTCAGGCTTGGGAAGGCAGGAGGAGGTGAAATTCAGTTCTCTGTCTGTGGAATACTCATGGAATAATCATTATGAGGATGATGACAAGAGAGCTCGATTTTACATGGCACTTCTGTCAGGAGATGTCAGAAGAGCTTCATGTGATCAAAGAGCACCAGTGGTTTGCTGGAAATACCCGTGCTTGCTGCCCTGCCAGCTTGCTGTGGGCAACTTTCTGGATCTGGTGATTCCAGGGGAGCTATTCCCATATTTTTAGCAGCTCTAAACAATTAATACAAGTTTTCATATATCACTGGACCAGCTTTTGTTGCTGCAGCTCCCAATGGTGAACTCCTGGTGCTGAGCCCAGGTGATTCCACCCTCTGCCCAAGCCTCCAGTGCCCATGGGACTGCCTCAAATCCCACAGGAAAATCCCAAACCTCGGCTAATCCCAGGTTCCTAACACAGCTTCTGAAAGCTTGGACTCCAACATCTTTATTATTTCATCTGCTTGCTCAGTGCAGATGAATTATTTGCTGGGATATGGTGGGAATGGATTGGGCTGTTTCCTGCCTGTTCCATTCCTGGTGGGAATAACAACTGATAAAACCCAAGGGAAAGTCTGAAGACTTTTTCCTCAGTGTCTTTTTAAAAAATGATATTTTTTAATATAAAGATTCCAATTAACACAGAACCTTGGGCTTCAGAAAGGGGGAAGGACAGGAATTAATTGTCTGCTATGTTAGCAGGGAGACCAAGTGCTGAATGCTGAGATTCCTATAATTTAGTTATATTCATTTGAATAAATCTTAATCAGGACATAAAAATTAACAGAAAATGCCTCAGACTGTGTTTTCAGACAGGGAGAAAAATAATGAATATCTTATTAATTGTAAAATTATGCAGCTGGTAACTTTAATCATGAAATATGTAAAAGCTGAAGTTAAAGGGCTGTTAAAGGCTGAGCTGCAACCCTTTAGAACTTGTCTAAAAATGAGCTCTTGGGGGTGCCAGGGGAGTGCAGAAAGAGCAGAGGTGGCTGTGCAGGGCAGAGCGAGGAGCAGCTGGGGAACAAGGAGATCTGTGGGGACTCCACGGGGTCCTGGTGTGGAGGTTCCCTTGTGCTCCTCATTTCCACAATTCAGCAACCAACAGGTACTTTTTGAGCCACAGCAACTGTGAAACCCTTCACTTTTATGTGAGGACCAAGAGAACTTGAAGAGTGACCACAAAACACAGACTAAGCTCTGGACACCAGATAATATATTTAGACAGACTGTACATATCCATCTACATCTATGTCTACATCTGTATCTACATCTATATCTATATCTATATCTATATCTATATCTATATCTATATCTATATCTATATCTATATCTATATTTACATCTATATATCTGTATCTATGTATCAATATATCAATATATCTATATCTATATATCTATATCTACATCTATATCTGTATCTATATCTATATATCTGTATCTCTATATCTCTATATCTCTAGATCTCTAGATCTATATATCTTGATATCTTGATCTCTCTCTATATATCTCTATATCTCTATATCTCTATTTCTATATATCTATATCTACATCTATATCTGTATCTATATCTATATCTCTGTATCTATATATCTCTATATCTCTATATCTATATATCTTGATATCTCTATATCTCTATATCTCTATATCTCTATATCTCTATATCTCTATATCTATATATCTATATAGATATGGAGACAAGCAGTAGCCCTGAGAGTCTCAAAGCTCTTGTCAGCCCATGCAGCAACGAGAAAGTCTTAGAAAATGAGGAAGCTTTGAAGGCAAATGTCACCAACCTCCATTTTTATAAATAATTAGCACTTTTTAGAGAGTTGCTTTCACCCAAGATCTAAAATTCCTAAAGAATACACAAAAGATCTTAAGGGGCACTATGCCATCTAAATAAATCCAATTTATAAATATCTCCCAGCAATGGAAAAACTCAGGAATGAGGGGCAAACACTGATTTTCTCCCTCCCAGCCCAAGCTCCATGTTTTCAGAGCTCTGGTTTGGATTATGTTTAGAACTGGAAAGTCTCCCTGAGAAAGAGCAGATGGCTGAGGCACTGATCCTGCCAGATGCTGATTTAGTCTGGATCAAATCCAGAAGAGCACTTTAGCTTTGTGCTTAACTTTAAGCACAAGAGTAACTCCAGAATTATCCCATGCTCCGAGGTGAAGCAGGATCTGAACGGCAGCGTCCAGCACCCCACAGGACAGACACTGAACCATCTGGACCATCTGGACCATCCACCTCCAAAGCTGGAGCTGCAAACCCCCTCCTGGAGCCAGCAACCCCTGCAGGTCCTGCAGGTAATCCCAGCCAGAGCCAGCAGAGCCAGGAGGCCCTGAATCCACAGCAGATTCCCAGCGTGGCCGTGTGGAAACCAGCCAGTACCACCAGTACCACCAGAGGCACTGGGGGCACTGGGCAGGTGATTCCTGGGGGCATCTCTGCAGTTCATGCAGGCTGGGTGGTCCCAGTGCTCTTGGGAGGGGGAGCAGGCAGGGAGGTGGAGGAGGAAGAGTTTCCCTCCTTCACTGCCCCAGGGAAGTGGTTTCAGTCCAGGACCTGCACACTCTGGAAATCAGAGCAGGTGCCGTGGCCCTGCAGGGCTGCACAGCTCACTCTTGGTCAGGTCCTGCGTGGGGAGTGGGGACAACAGGGCAGGACAAAGGGACAGGATAAAGGGGCAGGACAAAGGGACAGGACAAAGGGGGCAGGATAAAGGGGACAGGACAAAGGGACAGGACAAAGGGGCAGGACACAGGGACAGGATAAAGGGACAGGACAAAGGGGGCAGGATAAAGGGGGCAGGATAAAGGGGGCAGGACAAAGGGGACAGGACAAAGGGACAGGACAAAGGGACAGGACAAAGGGGGACAGGACAAGGGGGCAGGACAAAGGGACAGGACAAAGGGGGCAGGACAAAGGGGGCAGGACAAAGGGACACGATAAAGGGACAGGACAAAGGGACAGGACAAAGGGGGCAGGACAAAGGGGGCAGGACAAAGGGACACGATAAAGGGACAGGACAAAGGGACAGGACAAAGGGGGACAGGACAAAGGGGGCAGGACAAAGGGGGCAGGACAAAGGGACACGATAAAGGGACAGGACAAAGGGACAGGACAAAGGGGGCAGGACAAAGGGACAGGACAAAGGGACAGGACAAAGGGGGCAGGACAAAGGGACAGGACAAAGGGACAGGACAAAGGGACAGGACAAAGGGACAGGACAAAGGGGGCAGGACAAAGGGGGCAGGACAAAGGGGACAGGACAAAGAGCTCTCCAAGTGTTTAATGAACTCAGAATCATTATCAGCGTTCATGTCAGCACCTCTCGAACTGAACCACTCTCACACTTTCTCAAGACTGAGGGAGACATGAAGGGTTTTGACCCCAAAGTCTTGGGAGAGTTTTAAACAGGGCGTGTGACATCATTGCCAAACCCCAGCACTTGTAAACAGCAGAGATCTGAGATGATCCCAGTGCTGGAGAATTCCAAGCATGCAAAGAACCCTCAGCAGCTTGGGAACCACGAGCTGGGGTGAGCATCCCCTGACATCATCCCACACATACCTTTGGTTTATCCCCCTGCCTCATGGGGGTGTTCTCAATGCTCCTGATCTTGTTTCCAACCACTGTGTTCTCCTGAACCGTAACTTTTGGCCCCTCAGGATTGCACCTGGTGGTAGAAAAGCAGAGATGGTGTTCAAGATAAGCAGGGAGGTGTGTTGGAGTGAGAGAATGTCAGTCTTAGATGATAGTCTTAGGTCTGAAAAACTCCCCAAAGCTGCTGCTGCTGGAATCTGTTTCTTCTTTGTGAAATTCCTCCGTTCCTTCTTTGCAACATTTCCAAATTATTTACAAAGCACCATGACAGAGGCAAACAAAATCAGTTCATGAGCAGCAATGAACCCCCCAAACTTTCCAAAGATTGAAAATGGAAAATACTGGACAACTAATTCAATCACATCAGTTTAATCTGGCTGTTATAAATTAAATTTCCAAATTCTTAATGCCCATCACTCCAAACTGCAGGGAGGTGGATGTTGCTGAGTGTCTGTCTGTGCTCAGCTTCCAACAGAAGTGTGGGCTGAGGGAGCAGAATGGATAAATTCTGGGATATGACAGCAGAAGGCTCCTTTAATGCTGCACATTCCCCAGTTACCAATCTTCATTTTGGAATATGAGTAAGGAGCAGAGTGTGAAACACATCATGTGGGAAGGTCCAACTGCACCATCCAGGGCAAAAAGCTTTCCTGTCTTCCTGAACTTGGAAAAACTAAGCAGAGACACAGCTCTTCTCACTCCTAGAAATGCAAAGGCTCGAGCCCACCACGGGGTTTCAGGAGGTAAAATGAATATGGACTTTTATAGGTGCTGACCAGGGGCTGATGCTGCAGAAGATCCATCCCTAAATCAGCTGTGCCTTTGCCAAAGGCACTCAAAGCACAGGGGCAACACCCTGGGTCAGGGGAGGGTTTACAGCTCTCAAAGGGGCCTCATTAGAAGATGTCTTGAAGGACTTCCTGCAAGGCACAATCCTGTCCTGAGGATGAAGGGGGAAAGCTCAGAGGAAGTAAATCACATCCCAGCTCTAAGGAACAATGCTGGTGCTCAGAGATTCAAAGGGCACTGCTGAGGCAGAGTGGGGGGAGAGAAAGAGAGAGAGAGAGGAAGTCAGACAACAGAAGGAAGTGGGGGCTGTGTCATTTCCCACAGGAATGCTCCTCCAGCTTCTGCTGCAGAAAGATAAGGCTGCCCCTGGGGCCAGCAGAGGTAGAGCCACTCTGCAATTGTATTTAAATTGATAAGATCAGAGAGCCAGAGAGCTGCAACAAGGGTTATGTGAGGTCCTCTGCCACCAGGTCACTGGTTTGGATCTGGTTTAATTCGGCACTCATGGCCAATTCTCTCCCCCTAGACACAAAGGTCTGGAAAAGATTTCGGGTCATCTCTGTGGCTTTCCTAGAGGGTGCAGAACCTGTTTCCATGTGGTGTTTCCACCCTGCTCTTGTTAAGCCCCTCCCAAGCAGAGCCCCTGTGCCTCCTGCTGCCCCGAGACTCCATCAATGCCAACAAATCCCTGAGTTTATTCCCCCAGGAGCAGAGTAACTGCAGGATCCCTCCCTGAGCAGGCACACAAGGCCACCCCCAAGCTGAGACTGGATCACCCAACATCCCTGTGCTGCACCAGAGAACCTGGGAAAGGATTTCTCCATGGTTTTCCCCTGTCTCACAGTGTGCCATTCACAGCAATAAATGAGTGAGAAAATAAGGCACCATCCAGCAATTTTCCCTCTTGATTTCTAGACTTGTCTTCATTTTTTTTTTTAGGGATGGAAACCCTGATTTCATCCCTCTTACTGCAGGGAGGAGCTGAAGTGGTCAGAACTGTGCAGGACCTGGCTCCTGCATGTGCCCAGGGGCTACCAGGGAAGCAACTGGGCATCAGCCATGGCCTCTCTCTGCAGACCCCTCTGCTCAGGGAACTGCAGGAGCAGAGGGAGCATCTCCTTTGTCCAAAGGCATCCTGGCTGTTCCCTGGCCTCCTTCCTCTGGCAGCTCTGACCCAGTGACTGCTGTGTGTTCACACCTCAGCCTCCAGCACAGAAGGGTCCCCAGGAAGACTCAATTCCCTCTTCCAGCTTCTGGGACACAGAGGCTGCCACAGGAGCCTGAGCTCAGTGTGCACGAGTGAAGACAGCCCTTGGGAATGCCCTGAATCCCACATGGATTTAAGGAAGCCAAGCCTTCAGCAGGTTTGTCTGGCAAAGCTTGTGGGGCAAGAAGTTTGTTAGCTCTGCCCACAGATATCCTGGTTTTCCCTTGTCAAAGCATTCACAGCATTCAGCAGGGCTAAGGAAAGGTCTGGGGAAGTCACAGGGGCCTTGCTGGTCAAGGTAAAGAAAATTCAGTGATCTTTAGTCACTTTAAACTTGTTTAACACAGTTCAGGGAATGCACAAAGTGCACAGACACCAGCTGGGCTCAGAACCCTGCAGATCTTCACTCTGGTGGTGCTTTCAGCTCCGATGAATTCGGATGGAGGGAAGAGAAAACCTGACTGGAAACTCCCCAGCACTTCAGGGCCCTGTCACCAGGAGGGATGGCACTTACAGGGTGTCTGTGAGGTTGCAGGGCTGCCACTTCCACTCGATCCTTGGCTCGGGATTCCCACTCGCCGTGCACTGGATTTTGTGTTTGCTTCTCAATTCCACCCGCACAATCTTATCAAAATCTGTTTCCTTTTCATAGATCTTGGGTCTCTCTAAAGGAAAAAAAAAACCACAAAATTGCAAATGAGCAAATTTACATCCATGGTCGTGTTTCTATAAAAGGGTTTGAAACATTTTGCTGGGAGAAGTGATGATCCAGTGAGGCTGCTGGTGTTGTGGGGAAATTCCCAGCAGTTTTGAAAATACTCCTTCACAGAAACAAGGGTGTTGGTCATGGCATTTCACAAAATACATTGCAATGCTACCACATTCATCCCAATCCCTTTCAAGGGTTGGTGTGGATCTGCTGGACTTCTGGAAAATTCATGCTATGGAACATCTCTTGGGCAGGGACCACAGGATCAGGATCAGTCCGTGGACTGTGGGCAAAATGGGATTGGAGTGCTGATGTCAGCTCCTGAGAGGAACCTTATCAGGCAGCTGCTGCTCTGCAGTGCAGCCACCAGGTCTTCAGGGCTTTGGGACAAAACATCTTTTTTATCTGAAGTCTTTCCTTTTCTATGTGTGTGTGTAATGTGCACTGGATGGAGGGGACAAGAGAGCGAGGAAGGAGTGGTGTGGGGAAACACTTGGGGAGAAAATGCCAAGAAATTCTCACCAACCACACACCCATTAAAAATGTCACAGCATTACTCACATCTGGAGGGGCTGCAAGATCACACCCTCGCCCTGGAAATCTCTCAAGAGCAAACTTTTTTGTGACACTTTCAGGGCTGCTCGTTGCCAGCAGGAAAGAAACACTTTGTCCTGTCTCCTTCCAGCTCCCACAGGAAGGCACGGAAAGGAGAAATAACGGGAAAAAAGCCCCAAAGTGAAGTGAACTTTTGCTAACCTCGCACAGGGTGGGTTTGGGTTTGGGGTGAAAGCACAGGCTCTTCCCTTGTGCAGACAGCTCTGCCCATCCCTGGCTCTATCTCTTTGTCTGCTTCTCATAACAGGAAATCAAACAGATTTATTGGTGGGGTCCCTCCGTGGGACACCCCTGTGCTGCCAAGAGAGGCTGCTCTGCACCGAGGCCTTCTGACAAGCTGGGAAGTGAATGTAGATTAGATTTCTATTTTTTGGGTTAACTTATTTTTTCTGCTGTCAGGGAGGCCCCAGATATGTAAATATGAGCTATTGCCCACCTCATCAATCTTGAGCCCTTTCCCTCTTTTCTTTTAAATAATCTTTTTCTGCCTTCCAGCCCTCTTAGGAGAGGACTGACCAGGCTGATCCCAGGTCTTGGTGGGACTCTCACTTGGCATTTCTCATGGTCAGACTCTGAAAGATCTGACCTCACCAGTGCCTGAAAACACATCAGTACTTCCTTCTCCACCCCATGGAAGCATTGACTGGAGCAGGTTCAGCCATATCCCATCCTGTCATAAAACACTGGCTGTTTAAAGGAGCTTCAGTAGGTCCTGATTAACATTTCCCCTGAGGAACCCAAACGCTGGCCCCTCTTGGTGTGGCTCTCACCACAGGATTCCAAGTGCTTGGAGATTCCTGAGCAGTTCACAAACTATTGGGACTAACAGTGAATTTCCTTAGCTGGCATCTCATTTCCAATCAATAAATTATTTCTGATCATAAAAATAATTCTGTAAATTCCCCCCAGAGGGAGAAACACATTTTTTATTATCTCGGACACTTTTCAGTCTCAAATCCTGTGTTTGACATGCTTGGACTGACCTCAAAATTGTGATTTTCGCTTGGAGAAAGACTCAAAGTTCAGTGTGAAAGGTTACAAAAGTGTTATGTGATAGGTTACTCAAGTGTTGTGTTTTGGGCTGGAAAGGCAAAACTTTAAGCACTTGGGCAGGGGCACTGGTGTGTGTGTGTGTGAAGGAGCATGGGGAGACAAGGGTTGATCACAATCTTTGAATATCAGGACATTTTTCTATATTCTTGGTTGATTGTCATTTAAATTGTCCTTTTAAAAAAGAAATAATAATTTAACTTGATCCAATTCTAACAAGCACACACACGATCGAGGAGTGAATTTTTCATGCCAAAATTAATGGCCCATTAAATATGACTCGAGACCTAAAATGAGTCAAAGTGATTCATCAATTGAAATAATCATTATTTATGATCAAGCAGGGTTTTTTTAAGTGTGAGGGGTTGGCTAGAAATGCCCTCCCATGTGTTCTTTCCCAATACACAGAGCGGGGTGGTGGCTTTTTGTGGGCACGAGTTCAGAGGCTGCAGCAGCTTCCCCTCGTGTCTGTGCCTTTCCCCTGCAGAGGTGGGGACAGAGGGGGGGTCACCCTGCAGGTGACATGATGGGGACAGGGCCCTCCCACACCCCCCTGTGCTCCCCTGTCCCTGCAGGGTGCTGGCCCTGGAGCACTGTGGGTTTGTGGGGGAAAGTGGGGTCCTCCTACAGGGGGTATTTCTTGGGGTGAAACCTTTCCAGCCCTCTGCCCAGTGCCACGGCCATTTCAGCCCTGCCTGTGCCCCTGAAGGCAGCTGGAGCTTTGCCCTTCCCCTTGCTGGCCCAAACCCTCTTTGCAGCACTTCCATGGGGGATGGAAAGCCAAGAACTGGTTTCAGTGGTGGGCCTGGCCCTTTGGGTGGGCTCAGACTGGCTGGTGCCTCAGGGCTGGCACCTGCACGGTGTCCCCTTGGACAGGCTCTCACGTCAGCCTGCAGAGGGGTTTAGAGCCCCAAGCCTGGCATTGCTGAGGGTGCACCTGGCAGAGTTTTGGGTAACTCTCTCCATCCCCCTGCAGACAGAGCTTTGCTCTCCCTTTCACGTTATGCACAACCCCTGTCCCTGCTCATGTGCAGCGTGGGGCAGGCTGGGGGTGCAAACCCCTCTGCTGGAGCACATCCTTCCACACCCTTCCTTCCTCCTTGTCCCACTTTGGCTGCTCCTCCTCCTCCTCCCAGGGACCTGCCTGCTCCCCCAGCCTCTGCTCCACGGCCCTCCCCAGGCTGAGCTTTCTCAAGCAGAAGCCAAACAAACCTTAAAAGCTTTCTGGTCCCTGGCTGTGTGGGGAAGGCGAGCTGTGCAGATGGCTTTAAATGTATCCAAATAAATGGCTTTTCGTCCTCTCTGGCTGAAGTGTGATTGTATCCCCAGCTTGCCTTGCAGGGGTGCAACTGCTGCTGTGAGAGCTGACCTGAATAACTAAAGACTTGGCTGCTGCTGCACTGGGAAATGCAATCAAAAAGCACTTCTGCTTACTGTGGGTTCCAAATTGATCAGCATTATGCAAATCTCACCTTCCTCGCTGCTGTTATCTCCAGTTTGGGGCATTAGGAGAAGATAATCTGTACAAGGATTAGGACATGAACCCCTCTGCCAGACTCTTTCTTTCCCTGAATTCCTTGCAGGTGCCATGGGGGGTTGTACACCTGTCACCCAAAGGAGCAGCCAAATAGAGAGGACAGCACAGAGAAAGTTTCTCTGCCTTCCTTTCAGTGACCTCTGACTGAACTGCTGTTTAGGCACCTTCTCCACTACCATTCAAACAGGCTTCAGAAAATCTTCTCACATTAAGCACATCATTAAAATAACAGAGAGAGGTCAGTGAAGCATTAGTCTCAATTTTATATACTTTGCTGGACATGGGGCTTCATTAAAACCCTTGATGGAGTTGCAACTTATTTTCTATTTATCTTTTCTGCTTCCCAAAACCCAAAAATTATTTGCACTTGGGAGCCTTCCCTCTGATGTTTTTACAGTACTTAATGGGAATACAAGTGAGTATTCTGTAAGGTAGAGAGGGAACTTCCTAGTGCAGGCTTGGACTGGGAAAGGGTGAAATTTCCCTCCAAGTAAAACCCAAAATGACAAAGTTGTCTGGGTTCACTTCACATTTCATTTCTTTCCTTTCCATTAAAATGAAAAAAAAAAAGAAGAAACTGAGTGAAATTACCTGAAAACACAACTTTAGTCTCAGACTGACCACTGCATTGTGTTTTACCCTGGCTGGTTTTGACTGGGAGCTTTTCTGGGGCTGATTGTGGCTGTTTTGCTGTGTTTTCCCATACCCTGCACCCAGAGCTGCTCTCAGGTGGGTGCATGGCCCTGTCCCCATGGTACCCGTGAGGAAACAGCTGGAAGGAGTGGCCAAAACCTCTCTGGGAGTCAACACCACGACTGGAAATAGGATTAGGGGCAGGATTATGCCCCTGCCTAATCTCTAGCTGTCCCACTGAGACCCTCTGGAACGGGCTGGGAATGCCAGGGCTGGGAGAGAAGCAGGCACTTGGATGCAGAAGGAACAGATACTCGGAGAAATCACAGAGAACTTGATCTGCCCCACAGGGAATTTTGGTGTTGAAATGGCAGTGCAGCTTGGTTTGGGTTTTCCTGACCTGTATTGATGTCTCTCTCTTCCCAGAGCAGGAAGAAATCTCTTTTCCAGTGCTCTCCCAGAGCTGTCATTCACCCCCAATGCAGCTTTGGGACAAAAAAGGGGTTTCTCTCATCTGTTTCTCCCCATCTCATTTTTTTTACAGAGTTCAGAAGCAAATGGGTGATGATGCACTACAACAATGAACTGCTCATTTTAAGCAGAGCAAGCAGTTTTCTAGGATTTCTCTCTGTCCCCTTCACCTGCTTTCCCAAACTCAGTTAATGTAGCTGCAGGCTGGCTGAGGGACAGCGTGGGAAGCGTGTGCTGCCTCTTCCCCCCTCACTCTGGGTTTTAGGGGCTGTCAGACAGAGGTTGCTGCTGCAAAGATGTGAGCTGGATGCTTTGGATCCTTCTGGCAAACTCCAGCAGGCCCTCACCTTCCCCTTCCTAAAATTGCTTTGGCTACTTCCAGTGAAATGAAAATAGCTCATCTGACTTTTTCATCAGGGGCTCTCCTGGGAGCTGCAAATGTGCAGGGCTTGGATGATGTCAGGGAGAAAACTCTTCAGGATTTGGTCATGATTAGTGTGCGGGAAAGGGGCACTGCAGCCTCCTTGTGCTGCTGCATTTTTCTTTTCTTTCATCAATCCCCCAGAAAAAGTTGTTTCTCTCCTGCCTGTGCCTGATGTCTGAGGCTGGAAGTGTGGATGTGTCCTGCATCCATGAGCTACAGACATTGCTCCCAGAACCCAGGAGGAAAGCAAAGCCATGGATTTGGGGAGGAACACATTGAAACAGAGGCTGGATGGGTTTTATTTTGGGATTTCTAGTTTGCTTGGCTGGCCCAGGAGGTGGAAAATTTGATTTTCTGCTTTGACTTTTCCTGAGTGGCTCATCCTCCAAGGAGCTGGGCAGGAGCTGGACGTGCTGCACAAAGGAAAGGCAGCTCTGGCAGGACCCCGGGCCATGAGTGGCTCAGTCCTCCAGCCTGAACATCAGCTGGGTTTCACCAAGAATCCAAAGCAATTCTTCTTTCTCACAGTGTTCAGCCCAGGGATTTCAGTGACCCTTCCACACACAAGGGACTGTGGGATGTCCCCCCTGTCCTGCACTGGCTGGAGCTGAGATCCCCCACCCCCAGAGCTCTTTTCCTCTGCCCTGGCAGAGCCCAACTGCATCAACCTCATCCTCAAGGCTCCTTCCCCTCTCCCTGCTCTGGCTCTGGGGAGGTGATGGGGTTTTGTTCTCATGGATCACCACATATTTCTTGGCTTTTGTGGAGATCACTGGGGACTCCTTTGATGTCCACTCATCCCTTGCAAGCCAAGGAAGGTCAGGCACAGAATTGCCTTTGATTTTTAAACCAAAATATGAAGAGCTGGGCTGACTACAGAGTAGGGCAATGTGCATCATTCAGTGCTCAGATCGAGGAACAGATCGAGGTGTAGCCAGTGCTGTGCTCCCCTTCCATTCCAGTCCTTCCCAGGAGAGGGGCAATTCCCAGGAGCCTGAGGTTCTGTTGCCCATGGTGGAGATTATTTCCAGCACTTAATCCTGCTTTTCCTACAGACACAACTCAAGCTTGGGGGATCAGGGACTCCAGGAGGGAGTGTAACTCCAGTTGGCTGGAGCAGCTGGAGCCCAAAGCAAAATTTGCTGGAAGAGCCTGGAGGGAGCACAGGAGAGAATCTTGGGACAAAGAAGAAAGACAAAGTGGTGAAGGAGGTTATTCATCCCACTTTTGAATTAAGTCGTGCTCCAGTACACGCCTCACTCCCTAGGTGGTGGCCAGAGCACGCTGGCTGCTCCAAAAGGGCTCAGCAGGAACCCTGATGGCCGCAGATGACTTGGACAAGGGTGAGGATGAAGCACAGTCTGCTTGCCCAGAAATAGATTTGAGGGGGTTGTTTGTGTTTTGTTCTGAAACCGCTTTGCACTCCAGCCCAGAATAACTCTTTTCTCCCACATTTCTCCTGCTTGGCTGGCTCAGATTTTCAGCCACCAGCTGTTTGCTAGGATTGTTCCTTCTCCTTGCCCCCTCCCTTCCAAATTCTTCAGGACATTATTTTCTTGAAGCTTTTCTCAATAAGAATTTAATCAAACAAAACAAAACCACAGCAACCCGCCGCTTCTTGGACAGTGTTTGATGTGTAAATATGTAAAGAAGGAGTGTTTTGAAAATGCAATCAGCTACCTCCTGGGGACTTGAGTCCTACAATGAGCCAAGGTGACTCCACACGGAGATATGTGCTCCTGCAAGATTAAATTCCAGCTGCAGTGGGAGCAGGGGTGACCAGAGGCACAGCTAAGCCACTTCTTACAGAGGCATTTTTGGAATAGCAGCACAATTCTCCTCCAGGCCAGGCCTTGCTGGACCTTGTTCTCCTGGTTCCCACCCTGCAGCTCTGGAGTTATTGGTCCATTTTGCTCCCTCTTCACTTGATCCCTCTGCAGATACTCCTCAATTTTGTGTCAAATTAGACTTTGGGGGAAACAGCTCCTAATGTTTTACTGATTCCTATGGAGTGGAGCACCCTGTGCATGCAGTGGGGCAGAACTCTGGGATTGCTCCCAGTTAAACACCCAGGAGGGGAGTCCAAGGAAGCCTGGGGCAATGCAGGTCAGGAGAGACACTGCCCACAGGGCTCAGACAGGGGAGTTCTGATCTTGTTCTCATCCTGCTTAAAGGATTCTCCTCTGCCACCGTTATTAGTGAGTCAGACACTGCCAGAATTCGCACAGAGCAATTTGAGGGTCGAGCCCTGCAGCTGTTTACACTTTGTTTGTGAAAAACAACTTACAACAACATTAACTTTAAACTTCCTCTCCACCCAGCCCAAATATTCAGCTGATGGCTCGGTCACAGCACGCTGAGTGCCAGCTGAGCACCTGTGGCACATTAATGATGGATTGTTGTGAAGAGACTCTCAGAAGAGGGGGCTGTGTGATTACTGATCATTTCTGCACTGCAGTGTCCCCTTGCAGCAACAGAAAACATTCAAATGACATTTATCTCCTCACTCCAAAGGCTGGTTATGTAATTTCCCCTCTTCTCTTTAACACTGGGGACCAAAACTCACTCCCTTTCACCTCTGAAATGAAAGGCTGGCCCTGGATTTGGGGAGCAGTGCTGTTATTCACACAGAAATTGTTCCTCACTCCCAGGTACGTGGTTATTACTCAGCAGGAGGTTTATCAGGTGCTGAACTGCTGCAGGCTGCACCTTTTAGCCACGATGCAAAACTGATACTCCAACCACTGCGTCCACTGGAAGCCCAAGAGGATTTTTCCACAGCTCCACTAATCCCTGTGTTCAGATCCCAGCTTCAGTAATTGCAGGCTGCCCATGGTTCTGAGCAGAGGCATTAATCACACCTCCAGCTCAGAGGTGGTTTCTTTCAGGTAATCCCTGCAGAAAGGGGCTCCAAAGTGTGTTTTGGTCTCCTTCT
Source organism: Lanius collurio (assembly GCA_020086605.1). Lineage (NCBI taxonomy): Eukaryota > Metazoa > Chordata > Aves > Passeriformes > Laniidae > Lanius > Lanius collurio. The sequence continues at coordinate 5,990,152 of JACBWW010000039.1, forward strand.
CTTGTCTCTGAGTCTGCTGAAACTCCAAGCAATTTAATCTATTCAGGTGTATTACCCAGATATCAGTCATGATGGCTGCAGATAAGTGCCAGGTTATTTGTGGAGAGTTAAGGGCAAAATTCCAATCTGCTTTCAGTGTGGAGCTTCAGAGTGTACTTGAAAGGAAAGCAAAGGATGCCCAGCTCTGAAAAAGCAGCTCCTGAAAAAGCTGTCCCTGCCCTGTGATGGGAAGCACAAGAAAAAGGGCACTTTGGAGAAGCTTCAGGAGCCCAATTTGCCCTTTTTGGGCTCTACCACATGAATCTCAGGGACACGAATCTCTCCTGGGCTGAGTGCTTTGCACAGAGCACATCGGGGTGGTGCTGCAGGGAAGAGCCTGGCAGGGATGGCACAATTCCCTGGGTGCTGTGTGCCAGTCCTGCTGCAGCCCAGCAAACCCTCACTGCCTGCAGCCTCCAGCTTCCACCCACGGCACCTGGGCAGGAGTTTCCCTGGGCTGCTCTCGCTCCCTGACCTTCTGTCACCAGAACAGAGACACTTGCTGTGTGCTTTTCCTGTGCTTCACCACAGGAGCACTCCTGCAGCTGCTGGGCTTTGAGAAATGGGGGGGTTGCAATGAAATAATTAATAATTGCTGATGAAGCCTTTGCTGGGTTGACCCCTGGAAAGGCTGAGGATGAGCAGCACCGTGTGAGAGATGGGATGCCCCAAGCTTGCACACACCATGGACATGAAAAGCTTGTGCTGGGCTGGTTTAATCCTGAAATAGCATCTTGCTGATAGAAAAAGGCTCTGTTTGTTTTTGATTGCCTATTTGGGGAACAGCAGCTCCTCAAGGAAACGCTCTCTTGTGCACGCAAACACCAATATTTACCTTGACAAGATAGTTTATTATCATTCTTAATTCTCTCTTCCTTTCAACGTTTCCGTTCTCTGAAGAGGCAAAACCATTGTGTGGAAAAACAATCTCAAATAATGGACAAATTATGCAGCTTAACACGTTCCTCCTGCTCAGCTGAGCTGCAGGACCTGACCATGAACATGTTCTTGGCTCCCTCCACTCCTAAGTCACACATTAGTTTGTCTTATTTCAGGTTTTTTAAGCTACCATATCTTATTTACCATTTTTAATAGGCCAGCTATGCCTAAGTGATGAGTTCTCCACTTTTTGGGCATTATTCCTTTCTGAAGGGTGAAATGTGAAAAACACAACGGCTGGAAGTGAGATACAATACATAAGTATATAAAAATTGGGCAATTGAGAATATTTTTAGGTGTAAAGAGGGTAAGGAGAGAAGAATTCACCACAGAAAAGAGAGCAAACCTGTCTCAATAACTATTCACTGCCCAAGGGGAAAACACAAAGGGAAAGCAGAGCAAACTTTTGCTGAACTCCTACTTGGCCTCATAATTCAATGTCTGTTGCCAAATCCAATGGACTGAAAGAGGCAGTAGATGTGCAAAGAGACAATGTGGCTCTGTCCTGCATCATCCCAGCAAGGGAGGCTGATAAATGGCATTCCAATATCTATTTTCCCTCCATGGCAAGTGAACCCTCTTCAGTGCACACCACAGTTTTCTCCAAATTCCCCTGAAAATGAACCTGTCCCTCAAGTGCTGCCAGCAGAGGAGGGACAGAACAGAAACTACAGGCTTGGAAGGTGGATCTGGAGCAGGATGATGAACAGACATAAAAGCCAGGGCAGCTTCTCCAGTTCCTTCCATCAGCCCCACTGGGACCCTTCCTGTCCCAGCAGATGTTCTCCAGTGCTTTGCCCAAGCTGCTTTTAAATCTCAAGGGATAAAACTTCCAGCCCTTCTCTTGGGAAACTCTGCCCCTGCTTCTAAAGACCTCTCTCCTTGATATCCTCCTAAACTCCTACAAAAATGGGAAGTTTGTGTCCTTTCCAGGCATTTCCACCTGTCTGTGTGGAGTCACTGTCCCAGCACTCGGTGCTGTGGCTGTGGGAGTGTCCCAGGGGAAGGGACTTTAATGACCCAGGGTCACACTGGCTCCCCAGAGCAGCTGAAATGAGGGGTTCAGTGGTTCCTGAGGGAGGGGGTGATCTCTGTGCAGCGCTGCCTCAGCTCTTATCAGCTCAACACCGGGAAATGTCACCCATTCCTGCTGGCTGGCACAACAGGATCCCACAAAACAGGATAAATAACCCAGTCCTTACCTGTCACCACCAGCTGCATGGTGAGGTTCTTGTAGAGGCCGTATTTGGGGTTGCTCAGGACAATGGTGTAGTTCCCAGCATGTTTTGGCCTCACATCTCGTATTCCCAGTCTGTATTTCAGTGGATCTGGCTCGTAGCAGGTGTGGTTGTCCTTGATCAGTTTGCCATCCTTGTACCTGTTTGGGAAGTTCCATCAAGGCTCATCATGTTCCTGTTATCCCTCAGAAACCCTGTCACCCAATTTAGGGGGGATAAAGGGTCATCCCAGCAAGGGAAATGCAGGTCTACAATCACTGCTTGGGCTGGATATTTATTCCTGTTTTCCTTCCACACCAGAACTGATTCACACCTGCAGTGCTGTGGGACAGATTCATTCCACACAGGGAAGGTGTTTTATTGGGTCTCAGTGAACAGAGCTCTCACAGGCTCAACTGTGGTCTAAATGCCCCCAGAGGAAGCTGGATGGGCAACACCAAGTGTGGAAAACATGGATTAGCAAAATGTGTGTCCTCAGTTTAAAGGAAGGGGTTAACTCAGCAGAATTGTCTCTCAGGATGTCTGTGTGAGCCTTTCCTGTTTCTGGAAAAGTTAAGCTGTGGCCTGGAGAAGGTTGGTCCATAGGGAGGCCAGTGAGGAATTCCCAGCCTGGAATATTCCCTCAGGGCAGGAGAGCAGCATCTGCACGAGAGGCTCCTCTCCACTGCTAACCCCACACGCAGGTTTAGGGGTAGGGTTAGGCCAGGCTTTGCCACACACAGAGCTTTAGGCTGGGTGGAAGGATGCTGGGCATCTCCCACTGCCTGAGGATGCTGGAAACTTCCTTTGCAGTCATAAAAACAACCATCCTGAGAGACCTCCAACATCAACAGCTGGGGCTCTGAGGGAAGGCAGCTCTGGTGGTCCCAGGCAGCCACCAAAGAGCTCCACGCTGAGCCCAGGAACAAAGGCTTGGCAGGGAGATGGGGTCGGTCCCCACTTCAGCTCCCCAAACATCCCTAAATAACAGCAGCAATTGAAAAGACCTCCTGGCACTGATTCCACTAAAATTAGAGGATTTCATGTTATTTCACTGGTAATAAAATGCAGCAAGGCCAGCCCTGAGCAAGCCTTTGCTGCCTGCCTGGCTCTCAGCTGGCCAGGGACAGGTGCTCCAGGGAAATGCCACCTTCTCTGCCAGGACAGGCACCCCACTGCCAGCTGTCCCGTGGGATTTAATGCAGGTAAAGATGTCAAAGGCCCTGGATGGGATTGTTAAAGATGGAGCAGGGGAGAGGACAAGTGATGAAAGGGTAAGGAGAGACTCGAATGGAGTTGCTGTTGTGTTGCCCCTCCTGTTTAGCAGATCCACTGCAATCCTGGTGGAGCCTTTGGTTTGCTCAGGAGGATTCACTGCACTGTCTGCAAGGATTTGCTGGCACATGACTGGAGGACATTGTTTAAGAGTTCTGGAGAGAAGCAATTTCTTTGGTTGAAAATGTGTCCTTTTTCTCTTCCCCCCTTCCCCCTCGCAGACTGAGCAGCTCTGCTGGGGGTGAACAGGCACCCCTTCCCCGAGAGCTCTCTCCTTGGATCTCCCAAACAATTCTGGGGCCAGGGAAACACACTTTTTTCCTGAAGGGACCTTTCTTGCATGGCTAAGAAAGGGAAATAGCCTGGGAATGGGGGCTGGCTTGCCCAGCCTCCCAGAGCTCAGGCAGCCCAGAGCGGAGGCACAGCTCGGGGCATTCCCCATCTGGGATCTGTATGGGCAGGAATAGGGGGGATGTGTCCCAGACAGGATCCCTAAAGGAGGCCAGGCCTCCCTGCTGCTGCTGGGGTACTCACCAGGTGACAGTGGGCCGAGGAAAGGCGTCCACCTTGGCAGCCAGCTTCAGGGACTTGTGTCCTGAGGTAATCTCGTAGTAAGGCCCTTTCTTGTGTGAGACTGTGATGTAGGGTTTTTCTGGGAAGAGAAATGAGCAGGGAGATCTGGAATGGCAGCTCTGCCATCCACAGAGCTCACACCTGTGGATTGCTCTGTTCCCACATGAGATTTTTTCCACTACAGACCTGCAGAGCTGCAGAGAACCAAATGGATGAGGCTGTTCCCTCAGCTCCCTGTGCAGCCCAGCCTCAGCCACGAGGGGCTGTTCCCACACGAGGGAATTCTCGTGGAAAGCAGAGGATATGCCCCAGCATTGCCCCTGCAGCCATCTGGAGAATGCCTGGGGCATCTCTTGTCCATGTGGAGCCAGCAGGATGGATTTTCCAGGGCCTCAGCAGCCACACCCAGTGCCAGCTTTTTCAAACAGTTCAGCTGCCTCAGACATCCCAGAATCCCAGAACGGTTTGGGTGGGAAGGGACCTTAAAGATCACCCAGTGCCACCCCTGCCCTGGCAGGGACACCTCCCCCTGTCCCAGGCTGCTCCCAGCCCCAATGTCCAGCCTGGCCTTGGGCACTGCCAGGGATCCAGGGGCAGCCACAGCTGCCCTGGGAAATCCATTCCAGCCCCTCCCCACCCTCCCAGGGATTCCTTCCCAATATCCCACCTAAACTTACCTCTTGAACTTGTTGGAAGACAGAGGAGCTGACTCTCATTGATTAATTAGAGGCTATCGCTAATTAACAGATGTTTTAACTGATTGAATTTCTCCCTAATGCCATTTCAATCAGCAGATTTAACAGCCTGGCACTGTCCTTTAAGCTGAACACTCTGGTCCCTGGTGCCTCCTGCTGTGGCTGCAGCACTCACCATACACGGTGACAGTGACATTGGCCTCCAGCCTGGTGGCATTGAACGTCCTGCAGATGTACAGGCCCCCGTCTTCCATGGTGACATTTTCAATGGTCAGGCTGCTGCCGACTTTGTACACGACATCACTCTGGTCCATGGCTCTTCTGGGGTGAGGGTGCTGGGAGTCACAAAAAACAGGGTCAAAAAGCAGCAGAAAGTGGATTCTGGTGTTCACCCTTTCAAAGGCTGCCACAAAGAAAAGCAGTGATTCATATCAAAATGATCACATCTCCCCATCACTGAAGTAAATCATATAAAAGGCAAATCAGCAGGAAGAGCTCTTGTGTGAAGTTTCATTACCAAGTCTAATAAAAGAGAGAAACAGAGTGGAAATGTGGCACTTTGTAGTGAAATCTGGGCAGGCAGGTAAATTAGGGGATGCAACCCAGCCCTCCCTTCTCCAGGAGCAAATCCCAAGGATCTCAGGGCAAAACTGCTGCAGGGTCAGAGCTGTGCTCTGAGGTTATGGTTTTGAGGGTTTTTAAATTGATTTTGGTCACAGTCAGTATTTTTTCTGCATTAAAATCCTCCTGCTTTCTAAAAGAAATATATTATGACAGAAATATAATATATTATGACAGCCCAGTGCCAATGCAAGTTCCTGGAGAATTTTAGACAGCATGATCGCTTTCGGTAGGATTTTTCATCCCAGAGATTTGGCCAAGAAGTTTTACATTTATTATGTTAGAAATATAATGAGAGTTCATAGGAAAACAACTCTTTTTCACCATATGGGGTTCAAGAAACCAAATTCAGTAACACTGTAGTGCTGGCTCCTCTGTAAATTCTGTGTTACACTTTCTGTAGTTTCCTCACTGAAACAAACTCAGACATCCTTTATTGCAGAGAAACAACTCAAAATTAAACAGATTTTAGAGGGATCACGTTTTACACCTTCCCAAGAGGCTTAGATGCTTCTTTGCAATGTGTATTTTGCTGAACTAAAAAGAAAAAATGCAATATTTTAATTCTCAGACCAATGATAGAATATCAGATAAATTAACTGATTTGGGAAATGATCCCCTTCTGTTTTGTTTTTTTTAGGAGAAATGGCAGGTTTTTTACCTTAAATGTTCAGTCTCTTGTTTATTTCTACTTCAGATTTGGCAGTTTTGGGTTGTATCCACAGAAAGCTCAAGACCCCACACTCAGAATTTAGATTTCATTCCTTGGGAATGATTCACACAGGTTCAGTTGTGTTTTCCTTTGCTTTTTCTTACTTCATAAATACCAAAATCGATGGGGAGATTGACAAGTTACAACCTGCACTTGAGACTTGTCACTGTGAGACAGCCAGGACAGAAGAAATGAGGGAGTTTTTATTTCCAAAAAGAAGGAAACATTCCTGGCTTCTCTTGACAAGGGTTTGTTTAGCCTGAGGTTTGCAGTTTAATCTGCAGGTTCAAGAAGGACAGAGAAGTTTTAGATTCATCCAAACACAAAGTTCAATCAGTGATGGGCTTACAAATGGTTGGGTAATTTCAGAATAAGTGATAATTAGGTTTTCTCAGCCCTGTGGATGTTGGGAAGGGGGGAACACAGGAATTCACCCACTCACTCTGCCACGGGGACACGTCCAGAGGAACTCGATGCGCCCGTTGATGAAGGTCTCTGCTTTGCACTCCAAGTGCAGAGTTTCTCCAACCAGCAGCTTTTTGGGAGTTGCCCTCAGAGCCAGGTTCTGTATTCTGCCCTCTGCAATGGAAGAGGCAAAGCTGTGACAGTGGCACTCCCTGCCCCAGCCCCTGCAGGGTGGGATCCATCAGCTGATCCCTGATCCCACCACACAGGCAGGCAGGAATGGCTGCCCTTCCATGTGCTGTGGCTCCAGCCTTCCCATCAGCTCCACAGAAAAGAGTTCCCAAAGATCACTCATCCTTTCGAGGGCCTCAGCAGGAGGGGATCCCCTTTTGTTGGACATGAGAGGTGTTTCTCCTGCCCTCTCCTGCCCAGCTCCCTTTCCTTCCTGAATGGGAACCCCAAATCCCTGACTGGGATCCCCAGATCTTGCTTTTCCTCATTTATCAATGCCTTAAATACACCAGCTCTGAACTTCCATCAGTTTTTTTGTGCCCAGTACCAAAACCACCCCTGATCACTGACAGTAACCCAAGAGAGAAAAGGATTTCCTGGGTCCTTCTGAGGTGCAGAGGGATGGGCTAAGAGGTTTTGTAGGTTTGCATTCCTGATTTTAGTAAAAAAAACTACTCCAAAAAGAAAGAAAAAGGAGAAAGAGAGAGATTTACAGGAGTTTTATTTGGCTGCCACACAAATTTACAAGGCTGTTGTTCAAAGCTGAGTGCTGATTGTATAGAGGGATGCCACGAGCTAATGGGAATGAACTCCCAGTAAACAGAAGATAAATGAGGAGATAAAGAACATACATGGAAAATGAAAGAAAAATAAATTCTAATTGGTTTCATATAAATGCCCAGCACTCAAAAATTTAATGTTTAGTTGCTTCACATTCAGATTTTAATTATGAGCTGAATCTCAGCTGTAAATCCAAGGGAAATGGTGTAGTAAATCACCAAGAGAAAATCTCTGAAAAAGCAAAGATGGGAATTAGCGGTGTAGTGAGATTTTTATATGGTGATCACACGTGGTTAATGACCAGAAGCAAAAAGAAAGCTGCTGTTTGGTTTATCCTGAACCAGCAGTTGTTTTAATGTAAATACAGCTCAATCCAAGCAAACAAAGCCTTGGTGGGGTTTGAATAAAACCCTCCTGTTTTGTACCACCTCAGCATTTGGTCATTTTTCAAAACCAGGAGTGGCTCCAATCCAAGTTCTATTGAATAGAGAAAAAAAGGAAGAATGAGTTTACTTTTAGCATTCCAGCTTGGGCTTGCTGCACATGCAGGGAGATCTACCAGCTATAACTGAGGCTGACCAAGGAGTCACAGGCAGGAGCTGCCTGTGAAAGGGGCTCTGTGGTGGTCCCTGGGCACTCACCCAGTCTCTGGGCCAGGTAGTAGGAGTTGAAGACGCTGCCATTGACGTGGGCCGAGCACGTGAGGATCCCAGAGTACCCAAAGGAGTGGGAGGGGATGACAAAGCCTCTCCTGGGGTCCCACAGCATCCTCTTGAAGTTGATCTCTACAGAAGAGGGGTACTGCAAGGGAACAGACAAGGAGTGAGAATTCCCATTCCCCTCAGAGCCAGGGTTTCTTGTAAATGCTTTTGAAATAATCAAGCTGTGGCATCGCTGTTTAGAACCATGAGGAAAACTAAGGCAAATTGCAGAAAGGGATCTGAGACTTGAGGCTTCATCATGCTTTAGCACTCATGAAGGTCAAAGCTGGAAGTGGCAAATGCACACTGAACCAGATCAGTGACTAAACAGATCTGACAAGACTGAAAAAAGCTTGTTCTGCCCTGAATTAAAATCACATTAAGCAAAATTAAAAGTCTGAGTTGTGTGTCTTAGCATGAATTTCTTAATAACAAAGATGATAAATTGAGGTGGCTGGCATCTCTTTGGTATTAGCAAGAGATACCTTTCTCTGTGCATGTTTAAAGAGAGTGCAATGATTTTAAAGTATAATGGTAACATAAGGAACTTAATTCACGGTGGCAAAGAGTCCATTTTCCACAAGAATAATACAACGTGATAAAGCTGAACTTCAGGGTTTGGCAGCTCTGCTCCCTGATGGCTGGGGGAGGGAGGAAGAAAAAATAACCCTGCTCAGGAGGCCCTTTTCAACACCACACACAGATTAAATGTCTTCATAAAATATTCACAAATAGCTATTTAAACAATCAAACAAGAAAGCGTCAATGCTGCTCGAAGGAAATCACAGTGGCTTTCCTCCCTTTGAAGCACGTTGTCTCCTGCAGATTGAATTTGGAAGGAGAGGATGTTCTAAATTTGTCTGATGGCCTCGCTCACCTCTCCTGCCCCTGCTCACCTCCTCCTCCCCTCTCCCAGCTTCCTCCCAGCACAGGAAGCCGCCACCTTGGCGCTGAGCAGTTCCCAGGCAGGGCCATGCCAGCGGTGCCATCCGCGGAGCCTCCCGGCCCTGGGCGCTCCTCTGGGAGCTGTGCCCAACCTCTGCCCCCTGCCCTGCGCTCCAGCTGCTCGGCCTTGCACGGGGAAATCTTCTGGGGGTGACTTTTGGTGGGAGAGGATGAGTTGGAGGTTTCATTCCAGCTGCCAGGCTGAAGTTTGGGTTTGGAGGAATGACTGGGAATTTAGCTGGGAAGCAGGAAGAGCAGGGCTGCCCATCAATAAGGGAATAAATGTGGAGATGGGAATTCCAAGGCCAGCCTGAGGCTCACGTGATGGTGCCAGGGTCAGCAGCACTGCTCCAGCCATGAATTTGGTGGAAGCAGGTTCAAATCAGACAGGGATGTTTCGTTTTTATAGCCAAGGAGGGAAGGTGATAACACTTACCCAGCCTAAAGTGAGGACTGGAGAGGAGCCTCATTGCCCTCTTTAATCCCTGCTGACAAGATCTGAAAATAGAGATCTCTGAAGCCATAAGGCCCCTGCTGTCCCCCTGTACCTGTCCTGGGAATGTGCCATGGGTCCCAGCAGGAGCTGAGCACTGTCCCAGGCCCTGTGACTCCCTGGGGAGGGGAACATCCACGGCACGGAACTGCCACGAGGAGCAGAGGTGCTCAGAGCCCTCTCTGCCGTGTCCAGGACAGCCTCATCCCTCACAGCCTCCCCAGAACAGGCTGGAAGAGGGGCACAGGATGAGCTCCCATCCCCATCAGGATTTCCTGAGCTGTCAGCCTGACAGGGGAATGGAAAGGCACAGAATTCCTGAGGTAAAATGCAGGATTGGAGCCAGGAGACCTCTGTCCTGTTCCTCACTCCATGACAGGCTACTCTGGAGAGCAGTTCTGAAGCCCTTTGAATGAGTGACTCCATTGACTGATCAGGGCCCAGACCTTAAATTTCCATTTTTATTATCCCAAACAGCCTTGACCTGTGCAGACCATGCTGTAACCTTGACATTCAGGTGTGACTGCTGCCAAAGGATGGATGCTGGAGCCATCTATTCCCAGGGCTGAAACTGGGTTTGAATTGATGAAATGAAGCAAAAATGGGCAACTGTTCTGAGGAGGTTCAAGGTATAAAGGAGAGAAGCTTTCAGAGAGAGCCAGGTGTTACACAAAGAATTTTGATAGAAAATAGTGCTCTGCCATCTACCACTGCCAATATATGGAGGAACATCAAGCCACAACATGAGAAAAATGTGTGATAAACTCAGCCTAATCCCCAGAAATCTTTGTACCCAGTTCAACAGTAACAGACTTCAAGAACAGGTTCACGTTTCTGGATTTTCAGTGTCTTTGCTATTTTTTATTGGATTTACCCAGATTTATACATCCTAATTCGTGTTTTTCCCCACTGTGTTGGCAGCCCAGACCTTGAACTGAGTTTCTCTGAAGCCAAGTCTTACCTGGGTGAGCTTGGGTCTGATGTCTGGCGAGGTGACCCGGCAGGGGACGACCACAGTTTTCTTATCATCTACGATGTAGATAATTTCAGGGTGTTCCGAGTGCATCTCCACAAAGGGGCTCCTGTAGTCTGCAGGGAGAAGAACGAGGATTTGGAAAGCTGCTCAGTCACTGGAGGGGCACTGCAGTGGGAGCACTGAGCTCCCTGTCAGGACATCCAGTGACCTCCTGCTTGTGTGCAAGTGCCACTGTCACACAGGGATTAGGGCCAGTGACCAACTCCTTGGATTTAGCCCCACACTCACCCAGAAAATGCCCAGAATGGCACATTTCTGTGCAGACACATGTAAAACTTCATGGATTACCAACTGAAGATGCCAAGATACGTCTGGGCCTTGGCAGCCCTCCTGTCCTTCATCTGGGGATATCAGTGTGCATTTCTTGACTGATGACCACAGCCTTTGCTTAAGGGATGCCATGGAAATACCCAAGTGCTGTCACCTGGAATTAACCTCAGAGAATCAGCCCAGAGCTCCTTTTCTCCACAGCCCACCCCAGTTTCAGTCCCAAACACACCAAGGCACAGATGGACACAGCAGAGTGGCCCTGCTGCCTTTTGTGGGGTTTGCAGCTTCATTTTAGCTCTCACAACTGGGAATTTTTTTTCTGAGCAGATAAAATGTACCATGGGCTTCATCAGGGGGAGAGCAGATGTTGGCTGGGGCTGGGTGTGTGTCAGAAAGGCCACGTGTGAGGTGATGGTGCTGTTTTACAAAGGCACTCGGGGCACTGTGCAAGGACCAGAGATGTGGGGTCTGTGTGGGGAGCTGGGATGAGGGGCTGAGCAGGAGCACTGAATGTGAGGCAGATAAAAACCCCAAATCTGGATGACTCCTCCAATTTCTAGCACTGTCTTTCCACCCCAGCTTTTCTTCCCCACCAGTGGTTTATTCTGGCTGTGCTTTGCCGTAAGGGCATCGCAGGAAACGTTATGTGAGAGAGATTAATTAGAATTAAAACATTGGGTCTCTAATCTCCCCACATTTAGGAAGTTTCAGATACACATCTGAACTTTCTGGTCAGGCAGGCCCTGGTTCTAATCAAGCCTTGAGCTGAGAAACCTGATCTTTGAACCACAACTTTGTAGCTTGGTCCAAGCCCCAAAACAAATAGGAAATATTTACACTCAGTCCAGTGTGTCGTGCACTTTCCCAAAAATGCTAAATTCTCCTGTTGAGTCACATTATGAAAATGTGTTTGTCCCTGAGCTGCTTAATCCCTCTGCAGTCTTGCTCTCCAGTTGAACCACACTGGGAGGCATCAAATGTAACAATATTTTTGTTTTTATTCTACTATTAAAAAAAAGACACTGGATAATTAAAAGTGGATCCTTGGGTTATTTGTAATAGGAAAAAGCAGAGAAAGTAGATTTTGGTGTATTTGCAACAAAGGGCAAAAATGTGTCAGGGGAAATGTAGTCACAATTATTTCTTGTCCTGTGGAGGAAAGGAGAGAGCAAGGAATGTGCCATGTGAGGGGGGATGGACAAAGGGATAGGGTGGATGGAAAAGGGTGTAGGCCAAGAGGAAATTTGCTGGGAAAAAAGCTTCCTGGTACCAAACTATTCACAATCCAGGATCAAATTTTGACTGAAAAGATGGAAGCACTGAATTTAAAACTATTTTTACCAGTATTTTTAGAAAGAATTTCAGAATAGTACTGTTTGTTTAAGGAGCAACATAAATCAAAATAAGGCAGCTAAGCAGATATTAAGTATTCCTAAAGTGCAGGAAAACATTGAACTGTGCAATGATTGATGCATCTTAGTCAAAACAGAGTAAAATATCTCAAAAACATTTCCTGTTCAGGGAAAAAAAAATATTTTTTAAACCCCATTCTCTCCTGAACTCCAAGACTCATCTCTCCCAAATTTTCAGATTCACAAGAGACCTAAAATGAATCTACCTTCTTCCAGCTGCAAATAGGACAGATATGGTGCTCCTGATTCACCTGAGGGGAAGCAGGGATTTACAGGGGGTGACAGAAGCTGTATTTCAGTCCTAATTGATTTCTAATTGCAGCCTGCTCCTCAGCTGCCCTGTGTCCAACCAGGGGCTGCAGATAAACTATCCCAGATAAGCTACAATCAGAACTGGAAGCCAAAAGAGATAAATCTGGCCTTCTACCATCACTATTTGAAATCTCGATGGTATCTTAAAATCACCCTGCACTTAACAGCAGCAGGAGGCAGTTTCTGGGTGATAAAGCTTGGGGAAAGGAAAGGATGGCTTCAGCTGCATTGATTGCTGATCACTCGTGGGTTTTGGGTCTCCTGGGCTCATTCTCAGTGTACTTTGGAAAAAAAAAAAGAGAGAAAAAGGTTTTCTATTTTATGGGTTCTCCTCTTTGCTGAGCCAGTGGGATGTCCTAGAGCAGATGGCTGTGATTTGTGTTATCTCTGGGCTTTATCTCAGTGATCTGTGTTATCTCACTGCTCTGTCCAGTTTATACCCAAGGGGTGGGATACCTGTGGGAGCCCCTGGGATTGGCCCAGCTGGGCAGAGCTGGGTGCTGATAAAGCCAAGGTTGTGGGACTGATCCCCATTTGGGCCATTCACTTAAGAGCTGGACTCGATGATCCTTGGGGGTCCCTTCCAACCAGGAATATTCTGGGATTTTAGCTCCTGGAGTGGGAGTGCTGCTTGTAGGGCTGCCCTGCTACAGGTTTGACGTGAGAGCTCAGCCAGGAGGTGAGGGCTGTGTTTTGGCCATGAGGGGACAGTGACCCTGGAGTGACAGGGCCAGGCAGCTGCAAGGTCAGGCACCTGGGTATGTCCCTGAGGTCAGGGAGGCTTTGTTTTCCTCCCTAACTGTGGAACTCTGTGCAAAAGGAAAAAAACAATGCCATAGAATCCCAGAATGGTTTGGGCTGGAACCTTAAAGCCCATCCAGTGCCACCCCTGCCATGGGCAGGGACACCTCCCACTGTCCTGGGGTGCTCCAAGCTCCATCCAACCTGACCTTGGGCACTGCCAGGGATGGGACAGCCTCAAGGATCTCAGTCAGCAAGCACTTGGGAGCCCCAGGACATGGAGAAGAGCTCAAACCTGGTGTGTCCTGCTCCTGCTCCAGCTGCTCCAGACCCCCTCCTAAGCAGGAGCAAGGCAGTGCCATAGGGAAGGAGAGGCTTTCCAGCACTTTCCAGGCAGCTGGACTGCTCACTTAGATAAGCAAGTATGAAGTGGCTCAGCTTTGGGGCTTAACAGAATGACAATAAATTCTGAGCTAATCAAGTGCCAGCTGATACCTTTGTTATGGTTTGTGCAGACAAAAAACCTGATCCTTCATGAAACTCCTCAGTAGTTCAGACTGATGGTGGCATGGAAAAATGATCTGCTGGAACATCAGGAGTGTCACTGCCAGCTTTACAAACATGCTCACCACCTCCAGTCCACCAGCAATCTGTTAACTCCTTGTAAAAAAGTCTCTCAGAGACAGAACTTCTTGAAACAAAAGGGACAGGGTCACTTTTCTTTCAGAATGATAACCTCAGCCTCGAGGAAGAGCTGCAGTTCCAGGTGGTGTACATCAGTTGCACTCAAGTGTTGCAATCTGGAGAGCTGTGGCATGGGAAATGCAGGTGTTGTCCTCTCCACAGTCACCAGCACTGAACTCTGAGGGAGAACTTCTCAGCAAAGAAGCCCTTTATGAAAGCAGAGTATTTCCCTGTAGCTTGGCACTTCTGTTCCTCCCAAGCTGGGAAGGTGAAACGCCCTATGAATCTCACCAGAAAAAACCACCCAGCAATTCCCAGAGGACAATTTAAAAGAATGATTTACTGTGGGCTGCAAAGCTCGTTACGTGTGAGGAGAGACAAGCGTTGGAGCACGCTGGGGACTGATCAGCTGCAGCCCCAACTTGGAGGTGAGGGAAAGGCCCCTTCCCCTGGGTCTCAGACTGGATGTCTGGCTCCCAGGCCAGTGGGAGTTTGCAGGAAGCTCAGGCAGGCCAGGGTGTTGGTGTTTACCCAGCAGGGCACACAAACAGCTCAGCCAAGGGAGCCGTAGCAGCGGGATGGAGGAGGGGAGGGACTGTCCAACCCCGGGGACGGCCAGGCCAGGAACCAGGCACGGAACACACAAAAGCAACTCAAAGGTCAGGGGTCTGCAAGAACATTGTTTTCCTTCAGGCAGTGAAGCCCTTCATGTTCAGATGCTCGTCGTGTCCAGGAGGAGATTAATTGCTGCTCGAGATGAGCTTTGGGAGGGTCCTTCCTGCTCAGCTGGGCAACCTCAGCTGTCCCCTCACACCTCTGCAGTGGCAGTGGGACACAGATCCAGGACACAGATCCAGGACACAGCTCCAGGACACAGCCCCAGAACACAGATCCAGGACACAGCCCCAGGACACAGCTCCAGGACACAAATCCAGGACACAGCCCCAGGACACTGCTCTAGGACACAAATCCAGGACTCCCTGTGACATCTGCTCTTTGTTGAGTGTCACCTGCAGAACAGGGACCTCTCCCCAGGATCTCCCCACTTGAATCCTCTTCTCAGAGGCATCACAGCCCCATCCTGCCTGAAGCTGAGGCACTCAAACCCCTCAGCACTGCACTCAGCATGCTGCAGATTCAATCTCTCCTACATCTCTACTTCCCAGCACTCTGTCCCTGCCTGTGCCTCTGAAACCTCCTCCTGCCACACACACACAGAAGATTTTATACAGGATTTTGGGTGCTTTTCATTCCTGCCCGTGTCTCCTGCACCGTGACAGCAATTTGTCTCATGGTGTTTGTCTCCCATCCAAGGCCCCCCGAGCTGCCACCCCTGTCCCTCCAGGTGCTGTCAGCCCAGGAGGATGATGAGCACTAAATGGCCTTTAAGGACAGTCATTCACGGCTGTTCATGGCCGTGAAATTCCTGAACAGTCTCATTTTGCCTCTCACTTTATCCCAGTTAAAGATAATTTTCTCGCCCTCACCGTTTATTTTCTTCACTCAGCCATACCTAAGCTGGGCAGAGTTTCACAGGTTCTTTAAGTTCTTGTTTTGACATAATCCCCATGAAGTTTGTCTTTATCAAGGTCAAAAGGAGCGAGAGGAGGTTTATAACCTGTTCTTTGCAGTAATAGCAGCATTAGCAGTGCAGTGACACTTTGGGCAGAGCATTTTGGAAAGATTCACAAGGAAACAGCCTGGTCTGCTCAATTCCCTCTGGTGACCCATCAAAGCTGCCTCTAGGACAGGAGTAACTCCTATAAAGGCACTTGTTTTGAATCTGGCTCTTTGAACATAAAAGACCTTTCAGTTTGGCAGGCCAATGAAAAGAATTGGTGGTGGAATGTTTAGATTAAACAGAAAGCAGAATATTTTCTCTTCAGGCAAAACAAAAGTGACTGCAAAACCCCCAGAAGCCAATCTGAGTCAACATGAAGCATTCTGTTTTGGTCAAATGAAATGCATTCTTCCCCTGGAGATTACTGTTAGAAACACAGGAATATTTGTAGAGGAAAAAAATATTACTCTAAAAAGTGTTACTTCAAAAATTATAGAAGCAAAGTGCTTCTCACTGCCAAGCAAATAAAGGCAAAATGGAAAGATTTATTTGGAAAAATCCCAACAAAACACCATAGGAAAGGAAGCCTCCATGCTTGGTCTGGAATTATGTTTCAAGCAGCAGGAGAATTTATAAATTCTGACTCCTTCACCAGATTTTAGGTAGGCTCTGACTTTGTAGAAAATATTCACCAGCTTTATTAAGAACAGATCTCCCACCTTGGGGAAGGCTCAGCAATTAGCAGCTACTGAGTGGATAAAAACCAGGAAGGAAGCAGTGGGGGAAGTAAGTGTGATTTTGGCCTTTGGACTTCCATTTAGAAATTCTTGATCCATGAGGAAGGATCAGCTCCTCTTCCTGCTGGGCTGTCAGGAGCTGTCACTGATGGTGCCAGGAACTTCTGCTGCTCCTCCAAGGCTCCTCTGCTTTAAAGTGAGTCCCTTTAGGATATGATTTGAAGATAATGCCTTGAATCAGAGCTAAAAGCATCTCAATTTCCCTCGGATGCAGCCCTTAATCCCTGAGGGACAGCAGCGAGGGTCCTGCACAGGGCACAGCCTGTGTTCTGTGTGCTCTGACACGGAGCTGGGATGTGCAGCCAGGCCCTCCCAGCGCTGCTGGGGGACAGGGACAGCCACTTTAACAGCTCAGCTGCTGCCTGTCTCAGCTGGCCCAGGCTCTGGCAGCCAGTGCAGCTGTCTGCAGCCTGAAAGGAAGGGGAAATGCAGCTCCAACTCTGTTCCCACTGGTAATAGCATGAGAAAAGTGAGCCAAAGCCCAGAGCTGTCACCCTGGCCCTGCAGTTCTGCTTCTCACTTTTAGATTATCTCTGCCAACTGTCAAGAGGATTAAGGAGGCAGAAATCAGCTTCAAAGAACATGAGAACCCAAGTGTGATCTCATCTGAGGGTGCTTCCATGCACTTCCAGCCTCTTTAGATTTCTCCTGGTGGGAAAGGGCTGAGGGTGAAGGGGCTGCACATCCCTGGGCTGTGCTGGGGGTGAGGAAGAGGCTGTGGCTGATGTGAACTCCACCCTGGTGCAGCACTTGGACCACCTCTCCTCACTCTTTGTAGCAGCCAGGCAGAGCTCCTGCCCTTCCCTGGAGCTGACCAGCAGGGAGATGCTCCAGCAGGACAAGTTTCTTGGATGCATCCCCCTTTTCCCTCTGGAATGGCCTCAGCAGGACTTGTGCTCCCATGTCAGTAACTGTCTTGCTTCAAATTTGATTTCCAGCCCTCATGCCCAGGACTCCTGGCAGGACTGCACTGTGGCTGGTGCCTCCATGGGTGCCCACATGGGCTTTAGAAGGAGCCAGAACTCAAATTTTCTGCAGGGACATCTTCTGGATTTCCCATGTTGCTGTGAACATCAGTGCTGAGAGCCAAAGAGGTGGAAGCAAAGGACTCCCTGAGTCCTGTGTGTTCCTGACTCCCTCACACTGAGGTGCTGAAATACCAGCAGCTGATGTCTCTGGGTGGGCAGACACTGTTAAAATGTTCACTGTTAGAATGTTTGTGTGTCCTCTGGGACAAGCAGGAGTTGGGGAACCCACCCCAGGCTGCTCAGACCCTCGTGGGCAGCCAGCACTGGGCTCACACACAGAATTTCGGGCCAGCTGCAGTCAGAGGAGGTGGGACTCGTGTCTCTGCAGCAGTTATTTGAGAACCAGCACTATCAGGGCCATAATTATTTCAAGAAATAAAAGAACAGCCCTGCTTTGCATAAAGAAGCTGAAGGATGTGTGTGGCTGGCCCCACACACTGAGGAGGTGCCTCTTTCAGCCCTACAGTTCTGGCACAGCAAATGCCATCAGGGGGTGGGCAGGAATGCCAGCTTGGGAGCCTGGATGCACTTTTCCAGACACTCTTTGGTAAGATGTGCCCAGCTCCAGTTACCTGAGCACTGAAGTCACCCAAGGTGGAGGCAGCAGGGCTGGGTGAGGGGTCCAGAATGTGCAGCAAACCCTTGACTGTGACACAGGGGCTGCTGGGGCAGCTTGGAGCTGAGGCAGGAGCTGAGCCAGGAGCTCTGGCAGCTGACACCCACAGGACTCTGACTTTGCTGACACAACATTTCAAACAGCTGAGAGCTGCAAGTCCTGACTCCTGTCTAGACTGAAGCCTGGGGAAGCCCTTTGGGAAGGTGGAATGAATGTTTACTTGATTTGTCTTTTTTTCCCTCCTTCTCAAAGCCATGTTAAATTTTACATGTGCCCCAGTGTCCTGGTTTCAGCTGGGAATGATACCTGAGTGTGTCTGTAAGACAGGAGAGGCAATGGGAGATTGGAAAATGTGGGATGTGGGACCTGGCATGATGTAAAAGATACAGAATGAGGGGTGGAGGTGGACCTGGTTTTGTCTGGGATAGAGTTAGTTTTTTTTCTAGCTGGAGCAGTGCTGTGTTTTGGATTTAATGGAAGAATAAAGTGCCTAACACAGCAAGGGGACCACTGTCAGGACTGTCTGCATTTTCCCACAGCCTGCCCTTTTCCTTGGCACAGGGATCCCAAAGGCTGGAATAAATGAGTGTATTCCTTGGTCAGGAAGGGTGACCACACAGGGCAGATGGAAGCAGATGCCATGTCTGGGTGGCTGTGGCAGCATTTTCCATGGAGCTGCTCTCCCATCCAGCACTGCAGTGTGGGATCAGGCACTGCCTTTCCCTGCAGAGTATCCCTCAGAGCTGCGATGGAATTCACACGGCCAAGAGCTCCCAACTCTTCCTGTTCCAGCCCTGGGCCACTCTATATTTCCAGCAAGGAGATGGGCAACAGGAGAAGGGGTTGTCTTCCTCTTTAATGAAGATCCTTGGCACTTGCAGCTGCAGCAGGAGGCAGAAAAGGCCTCGGGAACAATCAATTCAGGACAAAGGTCCTGAGCTGTGCCTCCCTCAGTGCCAGAGCACAGCCGAGGGGTGGCAGCTGCCAGGGGCCCTCCTGAGCCCAGGGATGTGCAGAGTCACAGCTCCACCACCCCACGGGGAGAGCTGCGAGTGCCAGGTCCTGCCAGAGCCCACAGACCCCACCAGGGAGGCTGGAAAAACAGGAGCCAGCACAGGAAATAATGGCCAATAAGCAGGGCTTCCGACACAATCATGTTCTCATTTCGGTGTCAAAGCAGCCGGCCAGGAATGAAGGCAAAAATACCATTCCCC
The DNA here is from genome assembly GCA_020086605.1 of Lanius collurio. Classification (NCBI taxonomy): domain Eukaryota; kingdom Metazoa; phylum Chordata; class Aves; order Passeriformes; family Laniidae; genus Lanius; species Lanius collurio. The sequence continues at coordinate 6,009,230 of JACBWW010000039.1, forward strand.
TTCCTTTTTTGGCAATAATGGCTTGTAACCTCAGAGGAATCTCCAGCCTTCAGGCTCCACATTTTCTCCCTCCACCTGGCTCAGCCTCACAAACACCCTGCTGAGCACTTGCTGTCTCCACAAAAACATCCCCAGAGATGAGCTTTGGGCCTCATCCCTGTCTGGCACTCCCAGGGATCTGTGAGTTCCCTCCCTCTCAGCTGATGGGTTTCTCAGTGCTGCCCAGACACTGTCACAGCAATTTCCTTCAAAAGGCACGTTTAAATATTGAAGAAAGCTGTAGGTGTGCTCTGAACTCCTTGTTTAAGTCCAGAGCAGTTTCCTTGTCCCCAGGACATCCAGCAAATATCCACAGGAATTGAATGGGAGGAAGAGTGTGCCCTGAGCACAGATCCATGCTGAGGTATAAATAGCTCTGTTTCACGGGGCCAAGCAGCTTCCTCAGCCTGGCAGGCCAGATCCCAGCAGGGACCTGCAGCTTCTGGGGCACAGCCCTGCTTTGGGGTGCACAGGACAAGCTGGACCATTTTCCACCCATTTTCTTTCCATGACTTTTCAAGCATAGGAGTCTGAGTAAGAGCTTTTAGAGCAGGGAGGATGCAGGACACAATTAAAGTGCACCTGAGGGGGTGAATTTGTGCTGTTTGTCAGGAGAGCCTTGGCACAGCAGTCTCAGCAAGCAGGAGGACATCCTGCCATTTTTTTAGATCAGCTCTGTTCCAAGAGCATCCCTGGCAAGGCTTTTCATAATTTGGGATATTTTCTTCAGGAAAATGCTCAGGCAGTCCCAAAAGATCCACAACATTTCCTGCACGTGCTCCTGCCACAGAGTAATGAAGGGCTGGGTAGGCAGCCAGGGCACTGAATCAGGGGAGAGAATTGAGTTTCCTGGAGCGTAGGACGGGCTGGGTTAACAATGTTGGACCTGGGGCGTCTGAGCTGGGTGTAATGGGAACAGGAAACAGCTCAGCACAAGAACCAGGGTGGATAAAGCAATCAGAGCACCAAGAAAAAAGCAGAGAAAGGAAATAGAAAGGGAGAAAAAAAAATGACTTCAGGAATTAAGAAGTAACACCAAAAAGGCACTTTCCAATTGGAGGAAAACTTGCTGGGAAAGCAGGATAAGGGTAGAAAGGGACTTTTTTCAACAGGCAGGAAAGTGTCACCCACAAGAATCGAGCAGGTCTGTTCACCTGGAGATGCAAAAGCTGATTTTAGCTGTGTGGGCATATCAGAGTCCCCTGGGGGATTGAAGCCACTCCTTGTGTTGGGTCACCATCATTAGCAACACCCTGAGACCCTGAGTCAGAGCTTCCCAGCAAAGGTTTGTGCTTACTGGAAGTGTAGGTTTGCAGCACTCTTCAAATACCATCAGCCAAGCTCACTGCCTCTCCAGCATTTGTGTGAGTAAGAGAATTCAAAGAACCACAATTTAGCATTTACTAGGAAAATGAAATTAGTTCATCCCCATTTGTGGGGAAGTGAAGGCTGAGCCTATCCAGCACCAGAGGAGTTCATGTCATCCCCTATTCAAGGCACTAAAAGTCAGCTCCTTCATCTGAGGATTCACAATCTCAGCTTGGAAGATCCAAGATGATTCAGTGTTTAGTAATGCATTTGTCAAGTAGATTTGAAAAAAAACCAGCATTTGGGGGCAATATTCAAACAAAAATTCCCATTATTGGGATGGCTGACCACAGAGGACCACACTCCTCTGAAGTCCTTGCTTCCATTTATTCTTGGATCTGAGCTCAATGATTCTGACACGTGGGGGAGAGGCAGCTCAAAGGGAACAAAAATGAGCAATGGGATATTTTTTACAATAAAATATGTCCAGTGCAGTCACCCAGCTCTGCTAGGAATGTCTCACAGATGTAAGGACAAAACAGTACATAAATGTGTAGGAGGGAAGGAATTGCAAAGAATCCTGTTGGGAAGGTTCACGCCTGGGGAGGAAGGGAAAGAGAGAGGGCTTGGGCATTCGGGATGGATCTTTGGAAAAGCAGTGACAGCAAAACCCTTCAGGACTGAAGAATGTAGTCTTAAAAGGAAAGGATATTTAAGGAAGTTGGCTGGTCTGTTACTTGGGACACTAAAATGATGGGAGGATCCAGCTTTCAAAGCCTGGAACTGAACAGGATGGGGGATCTCTGCTTCTCACATCCATGTCCCTGAGAATTCAGCTGCCATGAAAATCCAGCTGCCATGAAAATCCAGCTGCCATGAAAATCCAGCTCTATTTGGTCCATTCAGAGTGTCAGAGCTGCTGCTGCCTCTTGGGTCAGCGGGGAGGGGGGATCTGGGAGAGCCCCTGCATTGCTGGTTCTGCCTCCCACAGCTCCCACCGGCGAACACAAATGAAAAGCAATTGGAATTCTTACCTTGCACAAAGACGTAGATGCTGGCCACCAGCCCCTGGTGCTCGGGGGTGCTGTTGAGGGCACAGCTGAGGTACCCAGTGTCGTTGGCAGTGGCTCTCCTGAGGACGAGCTGGCTGCAGCTCAGCCCGGACACATCGCGGCAGCCGCTCGTGTGCACCCGGGGGTTGTCCTCCCTCAGCTGCCAGCTCACAGATGGGGCTCCCCTGCCAGCACAACACACTCCAATCACACAGGATTCAGGCAAAATTGGGGCTTCCTCCAAGGCCAATTGGTGCCAGTGCTCCTACCCTTGTCATTCCCACAGAAATGGTAAAGGTCACTGGGTGTTTGCATTTCCACCCATCAGGAATTGAGCTGGATCACCCCATGCTGTTCCCCAGAGCAGGAGACACTCCTGGAATACTCCCTGGGAACTGCAGCCAGCTCCTGGAGAAAAGTTTAATTTCTCTTCTGACACACTGCCTGAGCACAAGTTTGTTTTTGTAACACTGTATTTTAGCCACTTCAAACGTTAGAAAGCATCAGATAAAATTATATGTTTGTTCCAGGCAGAGGACTTTGCATATTTTAACAGCTAAATTAATGTATATTTTCTCACACTGAGTCTGCATGGAGGGAGGAGGATGTTTTATGTAATTTCACATCACCTTTCTTGCTTAATCAGCAGTGACTCAGTTTTGATTTTTGTGAAGGCCTTGGAACTAATCAGGTTACAAACCTGGCAATATCTGCTCAGGACACTTTTTCCCCAATTCCCCTTGTGACAGCAGCCAGAACATTGAGCCAGGAGGGCAGAGGATGCACATTCCACCCACTCGACCCCTCTGCTGCCGGATCTCTGAGCACAGCTCGTGCCAAATGCAATTCCATGGAGTTCAGGCCCAGAAGAGGGCCTGGGTGTCACCTGCTGCAGCACCCAGAGCTCCCAGCTGGTCTGTCCCAGCTGGACGTGCTGGCCCTGCTTGGTGGGAGCATCAGGCCATGGCAGCAGGAGCTCCTGGAGCTCCCTCTGAGGGCTCTGGGCATGGACCAGAGACATCACACAGGCCTATGAGATGAAGAGGATGGGGGTTTTTGTAGCAAACTGGTTTTCAGTGTGGAAACTGGTGGGTCAGGGGGGTAATCACCCGTGGATTTTCTGGGGTAGAAGTTGGCATTAGAGAGAGGGAGCTCTGTGTGTGTTTGCAGAGGAGCCTCTCTTCCCAAGAACAGGGGGGTGGCTCACCCTTCTCACTCTGTGAATTCCCCCTGCATTTGCTGAGCTGAGGAAGGAGTGAGAACTCCTGGATTTTCCCAGCTGAGGAATGCCAGGGAGAGATCCTGTCTAGACACACCGCCCCAGGAGCGAGCGGTAAGGCCCAGGGTGGTGTCTGTGTGGAATTCCCAGCTAGCCAAGAGCTCCAGTGGCCTGCACTGGGGCAAGAGGTGCAGTCAGAGCCCGTCTGCCAGCACATCCAGGGACATTTCCACAAACATCCTCTTGGCCCTCGTTCCTGCCCGTCCCTCTGTCGCCTTCCTGCAGAGGAGGCGGACACGGAGCTGAGCTCTTGAGGTTATTCCCGGCACAAAGCTGAAGGGGAGCACTGGGAAAAGTGGGAATATCCTCTCTGGTGAGCAGCCTCGCCCTCGTTCTTGGATGCTCTGGTGGCTTGGACAGCCCTACCCCACGTCAGAGCAGCTTCCTGTCCCTTCTGAGCACCCTGAGCTCTGTCCCCACCTCACCCACGTCATTGGTGACTGCAGACTGGGATTCCTGGCCCGGGATAGGGAACAGAGCCAGTTCACATGGAGACACAGCTCCCAGCACGTCACCCTGTCCCTGCCCCTCCTCACCCACACCCACCCTGGTGTCCCTCAGCGCCGGAATTCTGCTCTGGTGGCCCTGCAGGGCAGCACTGGGATCTCACACCTGAGCTTCCTTAAATCTGCCCACTTTTCCCCCCATACCCTTTATCCCAGTGGAAGGTGAAGCCTTTGGCTGTTGCTTTGGGACTTTCACACACCTGGCAGAGGGGATTGGCAGCAGCAGCTTCGGCCCCACTACCACAAACCAGGAAATCTTGGCCAAGAACCTCAAAAGCCTGGAGTTGAAGGGAAGAGGGACATTCCCCCAAACCTGCTGGGGCTGCTGCCTCGTGCTGTGCCCCACACAGCCCAAATGCCTCTGGAAGCACAAAGAATTCCAGAGCTCCCCAGGGCCAGGAGCTAACCTGTGAGTGTGCAGAGGGGGCAGGAGGGCAGAGAGCCCCAGAGGGGCTGATCCAGGGACTCTTGCATCCAGAAACCACACTTCCCCTCTATTCCCAGCTCCTGCATGACCTGAGCCAAGGAGCTGAAGTGCTCTGGGCCCTGTTCCTGTGTCACATCCCATGCTCACATCCTGCTGAGTTTCTCAGACCTTTCATGGGGATTTCTTGCTCTGCATCCATAAAGCAACGTGGGACTGAAGTGCTAACAACTCCTTCAGCTATTTATTCATCTGGTGGTACCAGAAAAGCAGGGTGCCCCTCCAGATTAAAAAGGTGGTGGGTGGAGAACTGCTGGGAAATGCTGATTTAATTGGCCTGGGGCACTCCAGGGACCTCGAGTCCACACAGGTTTTATGGAGAGCATCACTGAGATGTTAAAGGGCTGCTTAGACTTTATTGCCATCATGTTTGTTGTTTGCCAAGCTAAAAATACCACTGGAAGGTTGCTCTGACCTTGTAAGCCACATGGCAAGCTGGAGGTATTTGGAAAAAAGCTGCCTTACACTCCAGAAGACATCCCAAATTTACACAGGCTGAGTCCATTCACCTTTCTCTATAACAAAGAATTAAATAGTCTGGGACAAAAATCAGAGGACATGTGTCAGCATAACCTAAGGCTCAGAGTCACCTTCTCACTGCTTTTTTTACTGTTTTCAGTAATTTCTGTTGCAGGAAACCATCCAGGCAGTGGCTCCAGCCAAGGAAACCTTGCAAGAAGGTGTAAAAACAATGTGTGTGTGAGAGAAATTGTGAGAGTTCGTGTTACCTTCAGCCTTCTCTCCTGCAACACTCTCAGAAAAAAAACCTGAGGAACAACCTCTGGCAGCAGTGAAGTGTAAAAATCCCACTCAGAACAAGGAGCACCTCCATCCATCTCAGCCCAAGGCCTTTTGTGGGACCCAGCAGCTGCTGCTGTGTGTTCTGGGTGTGCTTCTTCCTCGTGTGCCAGCTGCTTCCCCATCCCCAGAGCATCCTCTCCCTGTCATCACCAAAAACCCTGCTGGTCCTTGCATGGCTGGTGCCAGGACTGAAGAGCTGCCATCATTTACAGCATCAGCACTTGGGTTTTTCACAAGTCCTGGTTAAATTTGAGTTAAAGGACGGGTTATGTTTGAACAGGTTGGGTCTTTGAATGTGCACACAGTGACTGCTGCTTATTTAAGTGTCTGTGATGGGAGGTGGTGGTTCCTGGTGCTCTTGTCTGTCATTTCCTCATGGACAGGGGGCAGAGGAGTGATTTTAGCTGCAGAGCAGCTGAACCTGCCCCCTTTGCAGAGAGGATTTCCAGCCATGTCCTCAAGCACGGTACATCCCTCTCCCACGAGCTCTCCCCTGTGCTGACTCAGGGCTTTGCCTTGGCCCCTTTACAACACCAAGAATTTGGCCAAGCTGAGCCAGACTCTGCTCCCTGCTCTATCCCAGCCCATCCACCTCCCTGTGCACAGCCCCAGCTCCAGCTGGCCTGGAGCTGTGCTGGGCCAAACCAATCAACACGAGAATCTGCAGCGTTCTGGAGCAATCCTTACCAGCATTTTATTCTTAGGGTGTCTCCTGGGGAGATGACGATGTGGTCCTTTGAAACGCTCAGCTTTGGTTTCTGAAAAAGCTCTTCCTCAGCAAGACCTGACCCCAAAATAAAAGAAGGAACCATCATTAGTTTAATCGGGCTCTTCACTGGCGTCAGGGCAGCACAATGCACTCAGGGCAAGCTCTTTGTTTTGTAAATAGTTCCTAATTTGGGGGCCCACACAGTGCTGCATTTATCCCGGGAGGTGCCCTCAGTTTGGTTTTGTTTCCTTTATTCCTCTCTCTCTTTTCTGACACTGAGCTCGTTTGTGCCAAGTGTTCCGAGCCAGCTTTATCACTGAATTATTGCAGATTTAGGAGAACAGAGTCGTGTCAAAAGGATTTTGCACACATATAAAAGTGGAAGGAGTCAGGGGCTTGGGAAATAATTTGATGGGTGAGCTCACATTACATTTGAATCAATGAGAGGAAACAATATTTCTGGGGAATTATTATAATAATTCTGGGATCACCATTCCCAAATCAGCATTCCCAAATCAGCATTCCCAAGTCCTGCATGTGAGCTGCACCCCAGGCTTGGTGGGCACTGTGGTTGGGGTGATGCTCCCAGGGGACTCTGTGACTTGGTCAGGTCTCTGGTGACAAGGGGCATTAATGACAGCAGTGACAAAGGTGTCTCTCATCATCTCCTGGCCCAGGAAATCCCTCCTGCCTGTGGAACTGTCCCCAGGGGAATCTGAGTGTGCACCTACAATGAGACAACCTTCAGAAAGTGAAGCTGAGAAGGACCAGAAGCAGAGGTTGGCCAGGCTGGTTGCTTTGTCCAGATTCAAAGCAACAAAATCAAGGAGAGGAGAAGCCAGGCTCAGACAAGGATCTCTCCTTCCAAAGCTCTGACATTGAAGCTGTGTTTTCTATCCCCTCCTGCTCTTCAAATCTCTCTCTTCTCCTTTGCCTCGCACTTGATAAGCCAGAAATCCTCACTGGGCTCCCAGCACAGGCATTATTTGCAGCAGGGAGGGAGATAACATATCTGACAGAAGCACCAGGCTTTAACTTTTCAACTGCACGAAGCAGGGATTTTCCTGCCCCCTCCTCTCTGCTCTCACCTCTTTGCTGCTTGATTTCAGGAAATGCTCTTTGCTGGCATCAGTGTGGGGGGTCACTGGCTCCCACTTTGGTGTCCCTGGCTTCTTCCAGGAGCCCTCGGGGCTCCCATCAGGAGCTCGGTGGAGGCCAAGTGATCTCATGGCACCACAGAGTCCTTGCAGAGGGGATCCTGCCCAGACATCATGGTGCTGGGCTCCCCTTGGAGCCACTGACCCTTCCTACAGACTCTGGCTGAGACTTTGAACCGGTCCTGGCCACCAGAGACAGATCCAGCCTGCTCCCCCCTGCTTTGGCAGCTCCATCTCCAAACTCCTTTGCAGAACAAGAAGTTGGAGTCTGGCCAACACAAACTCCCTCCAGTGGCTCTGTGTGACATTATTTAGCACCTCCAAACTGCCATTCCATGGAATGCTGGGGAGGCAGAGCAGCCCGGGGGCTCCAGCCCGGCAGTTCCCTTTTGGGAAGTGCTGCTGTTCCCAAACCCCTCAGGATGGTGCAAGCAGGCAGCAGCATCACTCTGAGCTGAGAAGCAGCAGAAAAAGTCCCAGACTCTGCAGGAGCAGACACTGCCAGGCCAGTCCATCCTTGCTCTTGGCTCTGAGTCCACTCTGGTTTCCAGGCAGATCCAGTTCCCACCGGGAATGGGCTGAGCTTTGGCACAGGTCCTTCCATGGTGCTGAGGTATTTCACAGCCCCTTCAGACTGACTGTGCTGAGCTTTGCAAAAATGCTCCAGGATATGGCCAACAGCTTCAAATTTGTCTGTCAAGTGCCATTAATTTGCCAGCTGAGGGGGGTTTGAGTCCCTGTAGCTCTCCCAGGATCTGCTCTGGGCTGTTGATGCTGAGACTTCAGCCAGGACACAAAATCCTGGGGTTAGAAATAAGATTATTTCTCTCCTCATGTGTCTTCAGTTGTTTTTAGGGCTTAGGGGGGCTTGGCTGGTGTCCTGAGCTGGGCTTTTGATCAGCCTGGACTGTAGCTCTCATGGGCAAGCGTGGCACTGTCAGAGGGTCTGGGGTGAGAGCCTGAGCTCTGTTCTGAGTGCAGAGTCCTTGGGCTTTTACAATATCTGACACAATTTTTGCTAAAAGAAAGAAAAGTACTTTTCAATTATTCTGGTTTTGCTTCTGAGTTACTTCTTGCCCAAAGTTTATTTTGGCTCAGGGAGCTGAAGAGCAGAACAAGCAAAGAGGAATTTCGGTGCTTTTCTACCCCACAGAGGACAGGAGGAGAAATTCCTGTGCCACACACACATCAGGTCTCTGCTGGCAGGTGACACAGGGTTTATAGGAACACAGCCTGTGCCCCTTCTGCCACACCAGAGCTGAGTGGGCTGGGAAAAGAACATTTTGAGGGCAAAACAGAGAGAGTAGTGAGGGCAAGAGAGTAGTGAGGGCAAGGTCAGGCTGTGCTAGGGCAGGACACCCAATGCCAACCTGGCAGAGTCCCACCTCACAGCATTCCTAACCTCCCCTGGTCCTGTTAGAGCCAGACTTGAGTTTTTGGAGGCAAAGCTGGGGACAGCCCCAGGGTGTGTTGGACGAGGGGAAAGGGATCTGCTCCACTTCCATATTTGTTGTCTGTGTTTGAGGAGATTCCTGCCTTTACCAAGGCTTTAGGATGCTGCAAGGGAGGACCAGGCACGGTCCTGGCAGTGCATCCCCTCTTTTCTACAGCCCTGCTCCCCAACCTTTGTCCCTAAACCCAGGACCCACAACCTGCCCAGGGTGGGGTGGGTGACCTGCTGGGCTGAGGGCTCTGAGTGAACTGTTCAAATTGCAGTGCCCAGGCCCAAAAGAGCATTGTCCTCTCCTCCCTGTTAGGTAATTCTGGCCCTGCTCTAAGGCTACGAGGGACACAAAACTAAAAGTGAGCACTCATTGCTGTGTCATGGCCATGGCAAAGCTCCTTGTGAGTGCCACAGGAAAAGTCCTGGGTGCCACAGCTGTCCCTGGCATTCCCTGTGGAGCTGAGCCTGCTCCTGGTGCACTCCCAGTGCAGCCTCCTTCCCCAGATCCCCAGCAGGGTTTGGGATGAGAGGCTGGAGTGCCAATCCTGCAGGTTTGGCAGGGAGCTCGTTGCCTCCTGCAGAGCTATGGACAGGTCTCAGCACCACATCCCCTCTGTGAGCCGGGGGAAGGACAGGCTGCTCCTGGGAGGGGAAATGTGCTCGGGTTCCTCACATCCCTGCCCTGCAGCCAACACAGATGGGCTCCAGCAAGACAAGAGCAGCATCTCCAGGCTAAAGATGCCCCTGGAAAGAGCCCCAAGTGAGGATGGAGCCTCTGTCCAGAGGCTCCTGAGCCATTTCTGACTCTGGGAGTTTATTCCTGCCTCCAGCTCAGCGGTGAAAACTGCAAACACAGCACAGCCACAAATCCTCGGGAGTCAGATGGGAAAGGTTGACTGATACATTAACCAGGGGAGAAAAATATATTGAAAACTGCTTTTCCTGGGATAATCTGATTTTGCAGCAGGGCCAACATTAAACACGGGAGGCTCCCCAGGCAGAGGGTAATGGCTGACCTCCCTCACCTCTCTGTCAGATGGTTTCCAACTCCATCTCACTTGGCACAGGGAGATCCCTCCCACGCACAGCCTGATGCTCCTTCCTGGGCCCAGCAGTGAGCAGGGATAAAAAGTGTTTTTAATCTCTGTTCCTGATTGGAACAGCCTTCCTCTGGGCATCCTCTGGGCACTGCAGCTCTCCCTGGCAGAGCCCTCATGGCCAGCTGTGAGCCTGGCCCTGCCTCGGTGTCGCTCAGTGGCAGCTCAGGCCATGTGGTACCTGATTAAGGGATCCAGGGATCCCCTCTGGCCACGGGGAGAGCTGGGGGACAGAGCCCCACACAGCCCCTGCTTCAGATGATGAGGAAATAATTGCTGGGCAGGGCAGAGAGTGCTGTGCTGGCAGCGAAATGAGGCAGGTTAGAGCAAGGATTCTGCGAGGGTTTGGGCACACAAAGAGCTTTTGGCACGTGGGTGAACTCCTGGGACTGCTCATGTGTGTAAAGTCACTCCTGGCCAGAGAGCTGGGCCCCTTGGAAAGGACTGGAAGTCAGAGTTTGGAGCTGATTTGAGTCAGGGAAGGAGGGTGACAGATACACGACATTTAAAACCTGTTTTGTCATTGCTGAGGATACTCCTGGGAGCTGTGCTTGCCTGGCACAGGAGCTGCAGGAGCTCCAAGAGCCCTCTGGAGTCACCAGGAGCTGCATGGACACCACACCTTGCCCTGGTCACCAGTGAGAGGTGAGCACCAGTGCCTGGGATGGTGCAGAGGCAGAGCTGTCCCCTCCCCTCCTGCCAAACAGCTCTGTCCCTGCAGCAGAAACACCACCAAGGAAATGCCCCTCCGAGCTGCCAGGACCCCTCACCACAGGCACAGCGTGGGCACACCTTGCAATGAGCAGATGCCCATGCCAAAGGGTGTTTTTGTGCTTCTATCCCCAAGGAAATCTATTTTTGCTGGAATTGGAGAGGGATGCACTGAAAAGCCGTGTGTGTTTAAACCAATGGCCTGCAATCATCTCAGGATTTATTTCAAGGTTACCCCCATGGAAAGAGAGGGCACCCAGCACTGCCAGCGTTATTGGATCACAAGCCTGGCAATATTTGGGGTGTTTATTAAGTCTTCAGCTCCTGGAATCAGCTTTCCCTTGTTTCACTCCAGTGATTTTCTATTCTAAGGTTTAAAAAGAGAGCAGCAAATGACTGAAGAGGCCCAGCTCCACCCCTCTTTTTGTTGTAGATTTGGACAGAGGATTTTTGATTCTCCTAGACATTAATTAAATGTTTTGTGCTCTCTATTCACAATGCAAGATCTCCTAAATGAAATGTTATTGTTCCCACTGGCTTTCCCAGCAGAGGAGAAGGAAGGCTCTTGTGAGGAAGGTCTTGGCTGTAAGTCAGAGATAAAACTTTCAGTTTTTGTCTTTTCTGCTGGCTGGTGAGCTGTATGTGGAGGCACTGATGGGAACTGAGTCAGGGCAGAGGCTGCAGGTCAGAATCCTTTGGGGAAAACCCCTCTAGACCTAATGTGGTTTGAGTGCCTCTGCTGTTTCCTGTGCTCAGGGAGCTGCTTTTGGTCAGATTATTTGCTCTCTCAATTCTCCACGTGTCTATTGAGGGATATAATTTGTCTGTGAAGACTTAAACCCTTCATCTTTTCCTGTGCATCTCCACTGTGCTAAAGCACCTTTCCTAGAGGAGGAGGTGATAGGGCTTCAGTCTCTCACAGCCTCTGGCCAGGACTCTCTCCCTTGCCTGCTGTTCAAGCTGAACTATTTTGAAGGAAAATGGTTCATCAGCTTTTAAAGATTTATTTCCTTTGTTTGTTTAGAGGGAATGCTTACTAGAAGCCTCTCTTCCTGTGGTTTTCCTCCTCAAAATAACCAGGAACCCCCCAGGGTGGCCCTGCTGTGGGTGGGCACAGAGCTGACAACCTCCAGGCCACAGCCAGAGCTTCCCTTCCTACAGAAGCCAAAGAAGTTCACCCAAAATTAAATTAACAATCACAAACTCATCAGAGAGATGGCAAAGATTCCTTCAGGATATTCAAATGCAAGTGTTAACCCAAGAATATCTCTGGCAAAACAACAGGATTCTTGTTCCCATTGATTTTCCCAGAGAGGGAGGGCAGGATTTGCTCAGCTGAGTCAGGAGAGAGGGGAGCAGTTCCCAGCCATTCCTCACTGCCTGCTACACATGGAAGCTGTGTGTAAGCTCAGCCAGAGGCAGCAGTTGGGGTGTAAATGATCTGAAGTGACAACAACGAAAAATGAAATCATTAGTCTGGAGTGGAGACGTCAACAACAGCACAATAAAAACAACTGCTAAGTGGAGAAAGTGTTTGGAGATAAGATAAGGCTTTGGCCCAGCTTTTGGGGTTTGTTCCTACCAGGCTTTTCCTCACCTGCAGATGCATCAGCACTTCCTGCTGAGCTGGCACAGGCTCACCCTGGTTTCCTCCTGGAATCAGCAAAAGCCTTCAGCGAGGCCACTGATTGCTCTGGGTGCTGACACACAAACCCTGTGAGCTTTCCTTGGCATTTCTGCAACCAAAACATCACCTTTGGGGTTCACCTGCCCCTGCTCCAAGGCAGCTCCTGGAACTGCAACGCCGTGGCCTCTGCTGGCTCTCCACGCTCTGCATCGCTGCATCGGCCACAGATTTACGGAGAGAGGTCACAGAAAGCAACTCCAGGTCAAAATTGTTTGGTCTTGGGTGACAGCAGCTCATTAATCAGGGCCATTGTTGTCCCCTGACACCACAGAGTCCCCAGGAGGGGCAGGGATCTCAGCACCCCATGCTGCTGGTGAGTGGGGCAGGGAGGGGACACGGCCTTGCTTTGGGACTGGCTGATAAGCCAGGAACTCAGATCCACAGGAAAAATAAACATGAAATCTGGGAAAGGAGGTGGCAACATCTGCAGTCATCTGCCAGGCACTCAAGCACAATTTGAAGTATTTAGGAAATGTGGTCATCTCATGTCGATGGAAAAAAGGCTGGGAATGTTGTTACTTCTTGATCCAAAATATGGCAATTCCTCTGGGAAAGAGAAGACCTGGCACTTCTCCATGATTAGGAAATATGCAGACCCAGTGGGAACAAGATGCACAAAAAAGGAGCCCCAAAGACTCTAGGGGGAAAAAAAAATCCAAAAATGTGAGGTATGAAGCTGTCTTTGCCTGTGCCCCCACCGTGGTCTCCTGAGAAAAGCTGGAGGGCTGCAGATGGGAGTGTTCCCAATGATTCCCAGACAGGATTACTTCAGCAGCGCCCCAGACATCCTTTCCTTCCTCCTCACTGGCCATCCCCAGGACAGGGCACATTCCTCAGGCAGGGCTGGGAGTGAGGAGGAGCAGGGGCACCCAGGGGGCTCCAGGATGGCCCCTCCCGGGGAGCAGCCCCGGGCAGAGGCAGACACAGCTCTCTGGTGGCTTTGGATCACCCTGTGCTCCCACTGCCCAGCCCAGCCCTTCACCTCCTCCCAGGGGACTCAGGGAGCACTTCCTGCCCTCCAGAGCTAATCCAGCATTTCTCTGGAAGTGAACCTAGCCAGGGTTCCTCCCCTTTCTCCAGGGCAGGAGAACGGGAAGGGGGAAGGCTTCCTCAGAAGGGGGAGTGGAGGGACAGCACCAACTTCTGTTCTCTGGGACAGGGACAGGGAATGGCTGCAGCTGTGCCAGGAAGGGTCAGGTTGGTTCTCAGGGAAAGGCTCTTCCCCCAGAGGGTGCTGGGCACTGCCCAGGCTCCCCAGGGAACGGGCACGGCCCTGAGGCTGCTCCAGGAGCGATGGGACAGCACTGCCAGGGATGCCCAGGGTGGGATTTGGGGTGTCTGGGCAGGGGCAGGAGCTGGGCTGGATGATCCCTGTGGGTCCCTGCAGCTCAGGATAGTCTGTGATTTATCTCTGCCTTCTCTGGGACCTTCCCAAGCTTCCCTGTGTCCCTGAGCCAGCTCAGAACTGTCCCCACAGGTGAAGTCCTGGTGGTTTATGTCACTTTGGATGGCTAGAGCTGGAGATTTTTATGGCTTGTCAGCCCAACAGCTCCTCACAGCTACAGACACCAAACCTGGACCAAGCTGTGGTTCCAGCTTGTCCAAACCCTGCACTGAGCTGCCTTTAATCCAACCAGAATCCCTGTCTGCAGGTAGTTTGTCTGAGGTGAGTAGTTACAAAACTGTGGATGCTAAGGAAGGAATGCTTTAAAACACTTCTGCTTTAATTAGTTTATCATTTTTGAGGAGTATCATCAGATCTGCTCATTTATCAAAGGTGACAGGTGAGGCTAAGGAGTCAACAGCAGTAATTCATGAGCTTCATGTGTGCAGCACTAAACACTGTGCTCACTCACACATCAATGGGATTGGATTTGGCACCGCTCTAAATTTCTCTCAAACTTATTTGTTTTGTACAGCTGCAAATAATGAAAGCAATTGTTGGGCTGACTCAGTTCCAAGAACTATTCCCCAACCTACTCATGTGCACAGTGAGGATCAGTCACTCTTGAAATCCATCCTGAGATGAGCCAGGTCCTCCCATAAAAAACAAGCAGTAAATCTCTACTGGTTCACCAGTGACTTCCCTCTTGCTCCTACCCAGTTTTACTCTTTGCACTGGACTTTTTAAGCTGGAATAAAGGGCTACCCCCTGGTAAGAGTCGAGCTCTCCAGGGGAGATGTTTTGTTGAGGAGAATGGACTTCTTAAAAGTTACAGCAGTGGTTGAGAAGTTTGCAGTAGGTTTTCTATACACTTTTATACCTTTTTCATCATTTCCTTTTGAAGCATCAAGAAATCAGATTTTGAAAACCTCAATCCCTTTTCTGGCTGGCTATGATAAGGTAATATTCATTTTTTTCCTCATTAATCACATCCCTGCACAGGTATTGGCAGACTGGAAGTGTCTGTGGTGGTTCTTTACTCTGGTGGCACTTCCCACAGAGGGGACAAGGTGCACCAGGAGTGAGGAAGCTGCAGGTGGGTCAGGCAGGATACAGAGATTTGGGGCAGGGTTTATCTCTCTGCCTTAATTCAGTGTTTAGGAGGCAATGCAATAACCCAGGCAGGCATCAGCTCCTAACTGAGCCCGGCTGCCAGCAGAGGTCAGGATTTAAACTGGCACCAGAAAATGTCAGGGAGGGATTTCCCTGAGCTTTCCTTGCAAGCTGCTGTCAGTGGGGAACTGACATTTTTGCCACACTTCAATGCAACCACTGGTTTCACACGTGTGGGAAATCTGTCCTGGTGTGTGCTTGTAGGGAGCTGACCCAGTCCCTGACTTCTTTAATCAGGAAACAACTTCCAGCAGTAATTTAGGGCAGCCAGACTCGGTTTAGGGGGGGCTTGAAAAGTAACACTCCTATAAATTCAGAATAAATTTCAGATGGAAATGAACTTTCCTCAGGTTAAAGAGGTTGGTAAATGAAGTTTCACTGGGCCACAGCACACAAATTAAAGCAGTGCCCAGCATTAACTCCAGATAAAGTCCCACTTGAGGGGTGCTAACTTTGAACTTTGCCTGGCCTGGCTATTTCAGTTCTTAGAACATTCATAACCAGAGCAATTTTCTGTGTAACGTGAGGCAATAGCAGCAACTAAAACAGTATTTCCAAATACCCAGTCAACTAAATCACTGTCCCAACTGTCAGCCTGTCCTTTGATAATAAAGTGTGATGGTAATTCATCCTAAGCACAAGGCTTTGGAAAACTGTAAGATGGATCCCCTGGGGAGGCATTAAAATGGCCAGAGAAGAAGAGAGAGAAGTTACAAAGTCCCTGACGCTGTGGTTTAGCAAAATGGGGGTTTCTTTGAAAGCATTTTTTGGTCTTTTTGCCAGCACTCAGCCTCTGCCTGGATGTGTCAGATGAGGAGGATGCTCTCTCCTGTTCCTCCACCACCTGCAGACTAAATCTGTGATTCCCAAATCTTTCTTCTTGTTCCACCATCCACTGGTACATGAGAGAGTTGGGAACCCCTGTAACTACCTGTACTTCATCCTTAATCCCAGCACAGAATGAGCTTTATAAGATCTGAAAAAAAGAAAGAATTAAGTCCAACTGATGGGAATTATCAGGAGTGGATCATACGTGGTCCTTCAGGTGCTACAATGATAAAACTGTTTGAAATGGGAGTGGTTGGCAGGAGAGGCTGGAGTGGTGGCACATCTGATAACAAGGGCAACCCTTTATCTGCTCTTTCTGTTGGCAAGAGTCTGGAGAGAGAAAAGAAACCCTTCCCAAGGCTGAGTTACCTCAGCCTGTGCAATTCAGCTCCCAAAGGAAGCAGTGTGCCAGCCCTATCGTTAGGAATATTTAGAATTAGATGAGATAAAGTGCTGGGAGATGTCCTCCAGAAAACATTTGCTGGTGCCCCACATGGAGCAGTCTCTGAGAGCTCCAGCTGCCACATCTGGGCAGCAGCTGCTGTTCTGCTGTTCAAGCAGGGCCTGGCTGGGGGCACAGGACCTGGACCTGCCCCTTTCCCAACCTCTTTGGTGCTCTCTCAAAGGCAGCGTGGATGTTCTCAGCTTTGGACTCCAGAGTGTCCCCAAACCAGACCTCAGAGAGGACTGGGGATGTTTTCCAAGCAAGGCAAGAGCTGACAGAGGAATTTGGGTGAATTCTGACGAATGATATGAGGGTGGCTTGCAAAGCTCTGACCATGCTCCAGAGCTAAACCCTACTTGTCACCAAGGAAGATGCCAGCCCAGGGAACACCAAATAATTAGGGAAAAGCTGCTCTGAGATCCCACAGCTCTGCTCAGGCCACATTCCCCAAGGTTTCCTGCCTGGAGCCTCGCTGGTGTGAGCCCAGCAGCGATCCCTGCTCCCTGGAGGTGCTGGGCTGTCCCTGTAGGCAGCACCACACAAACTCTGGTGGAAACTGGGCAGTCCTCATTCTTGGGCCTTTATTCCTCCTCTCCATCTCTTTCTTCATCCCCAGCCCTCTTTTCTAAGAAAAACATGAGCCTGCATGGAAAGGCTCCTTTGTAAAGAACATCTGTGTCCTCCTGTGTGATGAATCACTGACCTGCACAAGGAGCAGGCCAAGGGAAGGCCACGAGAGGGATGGGGCTGAAATCAGAGAGGGGAAGGTGGATGGGCAGGGTGAAGCAGAACAAAAGCCCACCCCTGTTAGCATTGTTTGACCATTTTTCTTTGAGCTATAAATCCAGAAACAAATGAGCCAGAGCCTCCTGAGGTCGAGTCAATTGATGTGCCACACTAAACAGAGATGGGTTTGAACAAATACAGGGGTTGGACATGTCAGGAACATGTGAATGCTCAGTGTCAGTAAAATCTGCTTGGTGGGTAATGACTTTGTTTTCTTAGTTTCTGAGCTCTGCCCATTAAGGAGCATTGGGCTGAAGCTGACTTTGGACTTGATGCCGGAATCTGTTTTCGATCAGCTCCGAGTTCCACTTCTGTCGGCTTCGTGTGCCTGTCTCAGGAGGTTTTCCCTTTTTTTCTGGTTTGTTTTGAAGGATAGCAGGTTGCTATTTTGGGAGACAAGATAAAAGCTGTTTGCTGAGATGGGGAGAGGGAACCTCACCATCTCCTTAAACCCAAGCCCAGTTTCAGTTACGTCTCCGCAGCCCCGGGCGAAGTTTTGTTACCCTTTGCCTGCAGCCTCCCTGGGCAGCTTGGCCTGACTGGGTCTGGTTTCCTCACTGGTTTGCATTAAGCTGGAAAGTACCCGTCGGACCCAGGGAATTGGCTGCAAATCATTTGTGAAATCCTTCTTAATGACAAACCCCATCAGGCCGTGGAGCAGGGCTTCAATCACTTCCTCAGCCTCCACCGCACTCCTACCCTGACGTGACCCCAACTGCTCCCCTGTTTGTGAGGCTTCTCCACAGCTGTGACATAATGTTTTTGATGGCAGGCTTTGGAGGAATTCTGCTCGTGGCAAAGCAGGAATCTGCTTCGAGTTAGCACTGCACATATTTATCAAGTCTGCAGAGCATGGCTGCCTGTTGACAAAAATCCCTCCTGCTGTCCCCCGCAGGTTCCCGGAGGAGCTCGTGTGACCCACAAAGCAGTTTCTGGTGTCTGGGAGCAGCCCAGAGAAGAGGCAGCAGGTGGGTGATAATCCAGGTGTGATGCCCAGAGCCAAGCTGTGTTTTTGGTACCGGATCCTGCCTTTTGGGTGGATTTGGGAGTGCTCAGACCCTTCCAGAGCCCCTCTGCCGTGCCTGGAGCCATTCTCTCTCTAACAGGTTGGTTGAGTTGTATCCCATCAGTTCCTCATCAGGAAAAACCGTGGCACAGGGAAGGGGGGTGCACAATGACCTGGAAACAGCACGTTTGCTTTGTGGGATCCTGATTTTAAAGGTGTTTTACTGCAGCTGCCTCCAAGAAAAGCAAACATTGCCAGGTACCGGGAGCAGCCCAGGGTCACATTAAAGCCACCTACGCCACTCAGCCAAAGCTGGGCAGGAAATTCTTCTCCCTTCATGTCTAAATATTTAAGACCTATTTATTTATTTTAATTCCTCTGGTGCACAGGGATAAAAACACAAATCCTTCAAAGGTTTTTCTTATTATGGAAAGCAGCAACAGAAAAAGACTCATCTAAAAATAGCCAGATATTTAGGGCAGCCCCCGGTAGTGGGAGACAGATCCAGAGCCTTGATTCCACCAAGGAACGTGGTGTCTCCAGCATCCTGTGCCTCCATCCCAACAGCAAGGTCATGGCAGCATTGGGATGGGACCGGAAACACCGTCCTGGCTGGAGAGCCTCTCCTGGAAAACCTCCTCTAACCCCGCCACTTTCCACACAGGGTTTTGCCACAGTGTAATTTTCTAATGAAAAGCCATTTTTTTTCTTGTAAAACCCCAAAGTGGTTCTGTTTTTAATATGGGTTTCGGAGCAGAAACAACCATGCCACTGTTTGCTTTTCCTAAAAGTCTCACCTCTTCACCCCACAAGTTTATTGCAGTTCCCATGGACAGCCAAAATGTGCAGTTGCCCTTTGAGCAGTAAAATTAATTTGGGTGCTGGATAGTTAACAAAATCAACAATTATGACTCTGAAAGTAATTAACTGAGGAGGGTTTGGAGCTCTCTCCTGGCTATTTCTTGCAGAGGATCCAAAGCCCTGGTAAGGAATACAGAACTATATGAAAATTACTAAGAAAAAAAGAGAATGATGAAAGTTCAGTGAGCACCGAATGAAAGGAAAACTGGATGTCACCAAGAAAGAAAAATGTCACCAAGACAGAAAAATGTCACCATTTGAATTCAGGAGGAGCAAAGCACCAAGGTGGGAGATGAAAGAATAATGCAAATCCATGCAGGCAGTTAAAAAGGTTCCCTCCATCCCTATTCCACACATACAGCCTTGACTTGCTGCACTAAGAATTCAGAGAACTAATCCCAGTAATGAAATCCAGACCTGAGACCCTGCAGAATAAACAAACAGCTCATCAAGGTAGAGCCAGCGTTCGCTGGGGTTCTTCTTTTCAGAGTTCTGCTCCCTCTTGTCTCCATTAGTCACTGAAACTTCTGGTGCTGCGTGTGAATTTTGGCCTGGCAGAGGTGACCTGTGGCTCTGAGGGATTTCTGCACATGCTGAAGGAAACCAGCAGGTTCCTGGTGGCCCTTGCTGAGCACAGGGGTGTTTGTGAGGTGTGGCAGGGCAGGAGGGGGAAGAACGTGCACTGCAGGCAAACAGAATTGCTGGAAAAGCAAATAAAAGTGGCTTTGAATTTTCCCTGGATGTGCCAGGAGGTTACAGAGATGTCTGGATCTGCATGGCCAAGCCAAGCTGAGACCAGCCCCTGGTGCAGCCAACACCAAGCAATGTTTGGAGTCGAAGGAACCCTCTTGGGTTCCAGCTGGAAAGGGAGGCCCAGCATTTTGCTGCACTCTTAAGCTATTGAAATGTTTATATCAATTGAAAACAGGCTCTTGGGGGAGAGTAAGAAAACAGGGATGAATTTTCAGGCTGAGACCTCAGATGCCAAATTGTAAAACCCTTGGCTGGAAGGTCTCAGGGCAGAAACAACAGCGCAGCATTAACTGCATAGCAGTGGTTCAAACAGGAGCCATCGGAATAAAGAGGGCGTTTGGGAACATTGTGAGGCATTTCTGCTGGGCTCTAGAGCAAGGTCAGAGCATGGGAGCAGCTTTGGGAGGAGAAAAACGCTGCTGGAGTGTAAAAAGAGCTGTAGATCAAACCCCAGTCCTGCAAGGCTTGTCCCAGGAGCTGCTGTGGTGATGGGAACGTCTGTGCAGAGGGAAAGTCCTCTGAGCCCAGGCAGAGGCAGCAGGAAGAGATCCTGACATGAGGCAGTGGCACTGGAATTAAGGGACAGCTTCCCCTGTGATGGAACTGAAATTAAGGGACAATTTCCCCTGTGGTGAAACTAAAACTCTCACATCTCCATGGCAGGAGGGAAAGCAGATCCCTTTTCATATTATTAATTCACCTGAGCTATTTCAAAATGACAAGTCCCTAACCTAAGTGTTAGCCCTTTAGCTTTTTATAAATCTTTCTAAAGATTTATAAGATTTTATAAATCTTTCTAAAAAGGGCTCTGTTTGTTCATTTTTCAGTGTTGTTTGCTTGGCTTTTGGCCATGAAAATACAGTTTATCTGATGGGATTTAATGGACTGGAGCAGGATATCAGAAAAGCAGGAATTAGGAGTGATCCTGATGTGGGAGTGGCAGAAGTGCCAATGTTTGGGTGCAATTCCAGCCCAATTCCCCTCATTTTCCTCCTGAGCACCAACAGATTTTCCCCTGCTCTCCCCAAACACCCCCAGCAGCAACAGGGATGGTGCAGCCTGGCACAAGTCTGAGTTAACAATGCTGAGCATGACCTGTTTACTGCTTGGAAATGAGTAATTCCCCACATGATTCATCTCGTTGTCTTTGTTGTTCCTCAGAGCAGCCATAGCGGGGTTTTAGCCGTGGTATTTTATTGCTGCAGACATCAGGGGAACTTTCTCTTTTCCCTGGTTTCCAGACAAATGTGGGAGGTTGGGAAGGAGGCACAGAGAAAGAAGGAAAATTTGTCATTTCTGCTCAGAATTCTTCAGTTCTGTACTTGGTTGGAGTCCTCCATGTGTCCTGTTGGGGCTTCAACCCCCTTGGCACAAACTTTTCAGTGGGTGAGGTGCAGTGGGGGCTGAACACAGCCACGATTTCAACCTCTCCAGCCCTTCCCTGGTGTCTTCTCCACCAGTGGGACAAGATCCTCCACAGCACATCCAAACTGGATCTTGAGCAGCAGTTCAGCTTTGACATTCCTATTTGCATGAGGTGTACAAGGGAAATTTTACAATTTAATCCCGTGCCTGTGCTGACACACGAGCCCATTGTAGCTGAAAGGGAACATAATTCAGATATCTACACTCAAGCAGAAGGCAATGAAAGGCTCATGTAGGACCTGCCATTCACAAACTCCTGCAAAACACTGATTTATCTGCTCCACTGATGGTTCCCTAAAGGAATGTTTATTGCTGCAGACCTGAATCCTGAGGATTTGGAGAGCTCTAACACGCAAATCTTTCCCCTTCCCATCCAGCCTGGCTGTAGCTGGGAGGTTTGGGATCTGCAGGCTCTGCTGACCCTCCAGGACAGCCACAGGAAGAGGGAGGAAAGGAAATCCAAATATAAAATCAGCTCGATGTTCTTGTCTCCCTCATCAAGGGGGCCATCAAGGGTTCCTCCCCTTCTGTCCTCACCCAGCTCAGGGCACCTTGGTGAGCCCTCCATGCCAAGGATTAATCCAAAGTTGAAAGTTTTTCCATTTAAAGTGAGAACAGGATAAAATCTGCAGCTTCAGCTCTCCTGTTTCCTTACAGAACTGCTCACCCCACTCCCAGGCACGATTCAGCACAAGACAGAAAGGTCCTTTCAGTTACAAAAGTCCTCGACTGCCTCGTTCTTGTTCCAAATGCTGGTGAGGCTCCCCCAGGAGCTCACAGCTGTGGGATCCTGCCCTCACTGCCCTCTCTGATGCCATTCCAGGCCAGGATGGGCAGCCACTGTCCCACAGCCTGCAGTGGGAGCTGTCTGGCTTTCAGAGAAGACAGGAAGGATCCAGAACCATCCCAAAACAAACCCATTTCCCCTCAAATTCCATCCATACCCTGCAGATCCAGGTGGAACATTCAAGGTGCTGAGATTTGGGGCCACTCTACACAATTAAACCTATTTTGCTGTGCCATGAGCTGCTCTTCCCAAAGCAGAGCCCAGCTGGCAGCACCTCGAACCCCTGGGATGTTTTTGGGGCAAAGCTTGGAGCAGGTGGATTCCCCCCCAGCCATTCCCAGGGATCCATTGTGCCCCTCTTTCTGCTCCTGGAGTGCTTTCATCTCTCCTGGTTTTAAAGAAACCAGGGGTGGCCCCACCCTGCTGTACAACTGCAGGGCTATTTACCACTTGGAGAGGAAATCCCATGTCACAACCCCTTGGAGCACAAGGAATAATGTCCGGAATTCCTTTATCTGTGACCAGGCCTGGCTCACAGGCTCTTTCCTGTCACTTAAGTGTACACAAATATATTCTTTTCTTTTGTCAAGGCAGCGGGCCCAGATTTTAACGATGGTTTATTAAAAAAGGAAAGGCTTTGGCAAGGCTCAAGAACAAACGTTCTCTGACTTTGGGACCTTTTGTTCTTCAAGGTGAAAAGTGACTATAAAGAATAAGGAAAATTGAGTCACAGCTCCTTGCCCTCCATAGTAAATTTGACCTCCACTGTTTTTACAGTGCCTAAAATTGGTGTCCTGGGCTAATCAGGGAAGTTAAAGTGATAACCCTCTCTGCAGGGCTGCTGTGCAAGATGATTTTTTTGGAAGTGATCAAAATGACCCTTTAGGCCCTGCAGTTTTTCTGCCCTCAGCTCCCAGATTTCCGTTGGTGCCTTCATGCCAAACTTTGCCCAGCTAAAGGTTGTTCTTATCCATGAGCAGGAGATGGAGGGAGAGCTGCTGCTGGACACCATCCCGAGGGCAATCCCTGGGATGAGAGGATGGGGAGGAGTGGGATGCAGAGTGTGCTCCAAGCTCCAGCCATTCCCTGCCCTGTGGAAAGGAGGGTCAGGGACTCCCAGGAATACCTGAGCCATCCTCCCAGGGCACCTCTGTGCTGGCAGGATGAGCTGGAATGCCTCAGGGATACCTGCCAGCATCCCAGGCAGTGCTGAGGCCATTCCCTCCTTGCAGCCCACAGAACAATGCAGGGACCACCAGCTCCAGGCCAGAGGGGAGGGAAATCTCCAGCAGGAAACCCCTGGGAGCGAGGAAGTTGCAACAGAAATCTTGGCACCAGCGTTCTGAGGGAGGCGGGGGGAGCAGGCAGGAGGAGGAATCTTTCCAGGAAAAGCACATTTGCATCAGATACATCCAGAAATGAAACATCACCGTGGCAGAGAAATGTTCTGAATATTGGCAGCTCTGCCCTGCTTTGCTCCTTCAAATCCTTCTCAAAAAAGGGATGATCCTTCAGTCTGGAGCCCCCTCAAGCAAAAAGAGGTGCAAGTGCCAATGGGGGCCAAGGAGCAGCCCCAGGTGATCCCTGGCACCCTCTTGGCACCGCTGGTGATGTTGGGAAGCTGCAGCCTTGTTGCAGGACAAATAACTCAGCAGCTGCAGTTTACTGGCTCTTTATTTATATTCCTGCAGCACCCAGGCACTGCCAGATGTGCTGTCCTCAATTCATGTGCATCGTGTTTGATGGCTCCCATCAGAACCAACCTTGGGCTGCATCCAGCTGTTTTTACACTGTTTTTAGCAGGGATAAATATTTGGGCAAGTCTGTGATGGGCAAGAACCTGTCCCTCCCTTTGCAGCCTTCGCAGCTGAGCTGAGGGCAGCGCTCGGAGCGGGGCACGGGAGTTTTCTGCACAGGAGGAACGTCCTGTGGGGATTTTGGCAAGAGGGGACCTTGCAGGGGCTGCAGGCTGAGCATTCAGCCAGCGCTGGTCCGAGTGCTGGAGCACAGCAGCGAGATAGCAGCTGCTCTTATCTGTGCACTTCAGGCTCTGCCGGTCCCTGGGGCAGGCGATGGCAAACGCTGCCACCGCCTGTGGCTGCAGGGGGATAAATCACACTGCTCTCCCAGCCTTGGGGCAGGTGTGGATGGCCATGGAATACGTGGGATTTGGAGGATTGGGAGCTGTAAGTGTTGATTTTCCTTTGCCCTCTGTGCTGTGCTCCAGGGAGCAGAAAGGATCCGTGGTGGGACCGGGTGTGGGGAGCTGGATCCATGGATTTCCTTTGCTTTCTTCACTTATTTCTGCACCTACTGAGTGACCTCACTGGCTGAATAAACCCAGCAGGCCCCCAGGCTTTGCTGGAAGGTGTCCTGAGCAGGGCTCTCCTCCCAGTGTTGGGATGTCCCCAGTGCCCACAGCCCTGGCTGGCCTGTCCTGCCCTGCTGGCAGGGACTGCCCGGACAAGGAGCTTTGCCCAGGCAGGGAGGATGGGCTGGCTCAGAAATCCTAAGGAAAACCCAGCTGTGAGAATGGAATTCCTGCAAATCCAGGTGAATTAGTCCCTTCCATTTCCCTGCTCTGTCACTCTGCAGTTGGTGGCAGTGATTTAAGGCCACTTCACTCAGGACTGGGCTTTTTTTCACTGCTTTATTTACCTGACCTGGGTTTTCCAGTCTGCTGCAAGAGGAGATGAAGCCATGTGTGACAATCCATGCAGGCTGATGTTTGCTGGGATGGATCACAGATTTTCCTGCCCTGTGCTAAAGGGACTCCAGCAGGGACACCCCCAGCACTGTCCCAGAAGGGGACCCCCCTCCTGTAGGGACATTTCTCTCCAAACTGCTGCTATAAAGTGCTATAAACTCACTTCTTCAAGAGCTGGGGCTGCTGTGCCACACAAGGAGTTCTCAGTGTCACCAACCCCGTGGCTCTGACAGCACAATCCTGATTTTGGGTGCAGGTCCCATAGGGAGCTCACAACCTGGCAGTGCTGAGATCACTCATAAAGGCAGGCAAGCACCACAAACTCAGCCCAAAGCCCCCAAATCTGAGGTGGAGGAGGGTCAGAAACGCTTCCCTGTTTTCTTTCCTGCCCGGTATCTGCTTTTGAACGAGGTCATGTGAGATTGTTATTCTCAGCAGAGTGCTGCCGTGTTGAAATGAGGAATTTTTCAGGAATTTTTCATTAACATTGGCTCTGGCAGATAAAATACTGGCCATGCCAAAGACAACATGGTTGGGAATAGGCTGCTCTCGAGCAGGGAGATGGAGTCCCTGAGCACTGCTGCTCACACAGCACACAGACTGCCCCAGTGACAGAGAGAACAACAGCCATGGAAGCTGAGAGTGCCCAGGGATGCCCAGGGGGGGATTGTTGGGGTGCCCTGTGCAGGGACAGGAGCTGGACTGGATGATCCTTGTGGGTCCCTTCCAACTTAGCATATTCTGTGATTCTGTGCTTTTGTGCTTTTGTTGTTCTGTGGTTTAGAGGGGCTGCCTGTCACCCACAATGTCTAACAGGGCAGCAGCTCAAGGCAGAGGAAGACATCAAACCAAATGAGGCCTGGATTCCTGCCCCTAAGAATGCAAAGGAAACGCAGCCCAAACGAGCTGTTCCAGCACAGAAAGTTAATGTATGCTCGTTGTATATCTGCCCATTGTCCAGGGGAACTCTCTGTTTCCTCTGGGGATCTATAATGAATAGACCTATAAGGGAATGTTGTGGTGGCAGCAATTTCTCTTTTCCTACCATTTAACTCAGAACAATATGGAACCAAAACAAGGAGGCAGCCTTTCAAAGGCTGGCAGTACAATGCACCCTATAGGACATCAACCACTACACTGAAGAGCACGAGGGACACCTTTGCCCTGTGGATGCTGAGAATTCCTCTCAGTTCCTTTATCCTGAGAGTTCCTTTATCACACCCAGTGCTCAGCATCAGAGTTGAGATACTCTCCTCACATCCCACCACACCCAAGTGTCGCTCCCCGCTTTCACTACCAGCACAGAACTGAGATAAGCAAAAGAATTTAAAACAGGAAAGATGACTAAAGGAATTGGGCTGCTCTGGGCTCTCCTCTCTCTCTCTCAGTCTGGTTAGCTTAGATCT
The DNA here is from genome assembly GCA_020086605.1 of Lanius collurio. Lineage (NCBI taxonomy): Eukaryota > Metazoa > Chordata > Aves > Passeriformes > Laniidae > Lanius > Lanius collurio. The sequence continues at coordinate 6,035,065 of JACBWW010000039.1, forward strand.
AGATGGAAGGAGACTTCTGGTGGCACCAGATATATTGGTCAGCCTGGGAATTAAAGAATCAGCCCTAAAAAAAGGCTCTGCAAGGCTTTAACTTCATGATTGATCCAGGTGAAGTGTTTATCCTGAGCCACAGCAGTGATGGCACCAATGAAATATCAGTATTATCTATCATTGCTGCTCCAAGGAGTTAAAGGGGTGCTTGGGAAGGGTTCACACCCCATCAGAGGTGTCCAGAACCTGCCAGAGCCATCCCAGAGCCATCGGACAAAGGCTTTGGTGTTTCCCTCCTGCAGAGTGTGCAGGGATGGACCCTGGATTGCAGATTACACTTGGCACAGGTGGGCAGAGAGGGAGAAGCTCCAAACTGCCCTGCTCGGTGCCAGACCACAAATCCAGGTAATATTTCAAAGTCTACATTAATTTTAAAGTACAAAGATATTGTACAGTGGAAATGGCCTTGAACAGTGGCTGTGCCAGCAATCCTCCAGGGAAATCAAAACCTGCTCAGCTGCAGCTTTTCCACTAATCTCACTCTGAGCACTGAATTTTCATCTCTACTGCCCTGAATTTCTCCTGAGTGCAGGACAGATTTGGCAAATGAAAAGTGAGATTTATAACCAGACAAAACTCCTTTCCTCTTCTTTTGTCCTTCTGCCAGAAACCCACCAGAAAGCCAAAGATTCTGTCCTGGAGAAGGCTAAAACAAGTTGGGCACTTATTCTTAGGATGGGAGAGGGAAAACCTTTCTGTAGGGAGCATCAGCCTGTGCCTGCAGACTTGTGGGATGCTGTGGTGCCTTTGTGGGGAGCCTGCCCTGCTGGGATCGTGCACCAGCTCTGCCAACCACACAGGACATTAGGAAATCAGGCTGCTAATTTATTTTTAAGAACAATATGACCACCATAGTTATGCACAAAGTTCAAGAGGGAGCAACCTCAGTCACCAGAAGAGGGTCCATGACTTCATGATTTATCGAATTAAATCAGTAATGGCATTTCACCAGGTGGGTCTGAGGGTTGCTTTTCACACACAAAGCAGACAACAATAAAAAGGGCAGAGTGGCTGATTTATACAAGAGATCAGAAGAGAGAAAACAGATCAGAACAATCCCATAATAATGAATAATAGGGGAAATCAGCCTTGTATACAATGACAGAATTCCTGATGGGAGCTGTTTGGAGCTGGATGGGGCAGCCCCTGACAGGCCCTGCTCAGCAGCCTCCTGTTTTCCTGAATTTCCCTTCCCAGGTGGTCCCTCCATCCCAGGAGCTGGGCCATGCTGGGTCTTTCATTTCATCCCACCCTCCTCTCATCAGAGCAGGGCTGATATTGCCCAAACTCACCCAGAAAACTCAGCTCGTGTCTGTTTGACTGGTTGGGAAAGCCAGGAGAAAACATTCCAGGTGTGGAAACACCACAGCAATTCCAAACCTACACACTCACCCCACTGCACTCTTGGTGGGTCTCCCTGCTGATGGATCAGGGGATTAAATAACAAAACTGTTCACAGGATCATCAGTGGCTTCATGGGAGCACCTGGCCTTCCTTTCCCAGAGAGCCAGGGTGCCATTATCCTTGGAAAGTCCTCACTGGGTGGGAGATGGGCTGGGAGTGAGATGGCCACGAGCAGGGAGCTCCCAGGCAATCCCTCCCTGCCAAGCTGACACAGGATTTTAGGGATTGATCACTCTCGGGGAATTCCTGTTGGGCCAAACCCTTTTGCTCTGTCCTTACTCAACAGAAAATCTGCCCAGACTAAAGGGAAGTTGTTTGAGGTGTGGGAGTCTCCAGGAGCCTGAGCAGAACAGATCTGGGCAGCCAAAATGAAGGTGAGGGGAGCACCTGGGAAAGGCAGGAGGGGTCCCTGTGCTGCCCCTCACAACTGGGGGCTCAGCCACGCTCTGACTTCACCACTGGAAGAGAAGCAGGTTATTTTCCTTTCTCACAGTGAAGCAAATCAGGATTTTCCAGCAAGATCAGTAAGGTCTCTACCTTTATAAAGCATGCAGCGAGGGAGCAGCTCTCACTCAGCCCTTTTTTCCCTCAGATTCCACCACAAATTGTGTAAACAGCCAGAATAAAATAAATGCTCTCAGCCATACAATGGACAATTCAAAGACAGGCTATTGTCTTCAGCCAAGCACAGCCTTAAACCTGTGTGAGTGAGAGGCAAAGCTTGTCCCGAGTGCGTGAACATGAAAATAATCCAGACACCATCCATTCTCAGAGAAGAAAATGTGGCAGGCCAAAAGGTTAGCTGATTCTCTCTGCTTCACACCATGTAATAGCTTAAATTGTGTTTTAAAGGTCCTCAGGCTGACATCATTGTTTACATGATTTGAATCATGCTTTAATTGTAGCAAACCCCTTCCAAGCAGCCGAGCTCGCTGTGAGGCTCAGCCCTGCTGTGTCATGCAGAGAGAGCTGACACCACTTCCTTGCCTCATCCACATCCAGAAAGGGAGCTGGGAAAAGAGGCCTTGCCTCAGAAACAGCGCTGGGGAAGGCATTTCTCCCCACACCTGTGCTCTGCATTAGTATTTCTGCTGATTTTCCTCATGGCTTGGGAAGCAAAGCAGTGGAGGCTCCTGCAATGCTTCCCCTTATCATTAATTGAGGAGGGAAGCAGCAGTGGGAGAGGGGTGTCCCAGGGACCCAGAGATGGGGGCACCTGTGGGATTTATTGCTCTGCAAGGAAAGGCAGAGAGACCTTGAGTTTTGCAGCAGAAAATGCCCAGAGCTTTACTTCCCTCCTTCCAGCCCCAGCCCACGCACCCTCCTGCTCTGAAGGGCTCTGGGCAAGCTCTTCCAGCAGCCTTTTCCTGCTCCTGGAATCAGGATTGCCCACACCACGGGCTTCCAAGTGCTACTGTGTGGATGTGTGTGATGGCTCCTGCGGGAGCTGCTGCTGGCAGCTGCAAGAGTGAGTGGAGAAGCAGAGAGGGAAATCACATTTTACAGCTCTTGGGGGACACTCTGTAGGAGGTGTCTGCACATTAAAGGTCTGAAACGTCAACCCCTGCACTACCCAGCCCAAAAACTGGGCAAGTCCAGGCTGAGGATGAGCTTTCAGGATGATCCCTGTTGCTACAAAGGGCCAAAGTGAGCCCTTTTCAGTAGCTGAGGAGGGGATTTGGGGCAGCCCCACACTCAGATCCCCACTGCAGCTTCTGGGGACTGGGGGGAAATTGCCTAAGCTCCTAAATGAGCATATTCAGCCCTGATTTCAGTTAATGAGCTCTGGATGGAGAGCCAACAGGATGAATGGCTCAGAGCTCAGCTGTTTGTGTGTGTGTGGAGTTGCCCTGTGAGCGGTCCCGATGCCCCTCACGGCTGTGGGGCAATGGGCAAAGCAGCCCCGGGGTGGTTGGTGCCTTCCTGCCAGCTGACCCCGGTGTATCCATGAGGAAGGATTCCAGGTGAGCCATTCCTGAGCTCTGGGCTCTGAGGAAGCAAATGTTTTGGCCGAGGTGGCTTAGATTTGTGACAGTTTTGTAAAAATGGAACAGGTAATGACTGGGTCAGGCTTCCTTGACCCTCAAATCAAGAACAATCCCAGCAGGGCTGAAATCTCCTCTCTCCACTTCCTTGGCAATCACGTTCCCACAGTTCAGAAAAACACAGGAAGATCTAAGGAAACCTATGTGGAAATGCAGAAGACAAAGGCAAGTGATCTGAAAATAGAAGGCTGGTCCATATATTTCCTTTACATTCTGGGCCTCAGTTTGGCTTTTGGCTGAATTTTGAAACCTGGGGGGCCATGTGGTTTTGCCATTCCCTGCAGGGCACAAAGGAAAAGTGGCTTTTTCAGACTTCCATCATTAGCAGGGTTAGATGAGGTTCTTTCCTTGTTGCTCAGTCAAAGACTTGGAGCTAAAATTTTCCTTCTTAGAGCCACAACAAAATCCCTGGACAGTGATCACACACACCCCATATATGAGATGGGACCCCTCTGCATTTCCAGATATGGGGGAACTTGCAAAAATTATTTCTTGTAAAATTTCAGTGCAGTGGGAACATGAAGAGCTGGCAGAAAACAAGAGATTCAACTGCAGGTCCTGAGCAGTCCCACTTTGGTTTTTTTCAGAAATTGTCTGTACCAGAAGAAATTCTAAAGGCAAAATTCATTTTGGGACAGAGAAGAGAGACTGTGCAGACCCCTGGTGTGGAAGGACTGGGAAATTCCTCTTGGCTTCTCCTGATGTAAAAATTTGAGGCATCCTGAGCCCTGAGGGGAGTTTAGGAGACATCCAGGAAAGGGGGGGAGAGAGGAGAGGGCTGTAGGATGTAGCAGGGACAAAGAGTATGTGCTGCAAAGACAGACTAATCCGAGGACTTGGGGATGAGGGAATTGCAGTGACTCATGAAGATGTCCACAGACTTACTCACTATCCAGCATAAAACCCCATTTTTAAATTCCCTGCTTCCATTCCCACAGCCTTTGGAATGGTGTCCAGCCCTCGGCAGTGAGGAATTTACAGAAAATGGGCACCCATCAGTTTTGGCCATCACAGCCCCACGAGATCAGGCTGATCCTGATCCTTCCTCCTTCCCCACTCGAGGAAGCAGCTCCTGGCTGAGCCTCTGAGGTCACACCTTGTGCAGACTCTTTGATTCCCATGAGTTGTGCAAATCCTGCCCTGCTGCTGCAGTCCTGCTCCCCGGGGCAAGCCTCAAGCAGGCACTTCTGTTAAATGCCATTTCCAGATAACAACCTTGGCAGGTGGGTTTTGGCAGCTTCTGCTCTATTCTCTGTGGCCTTAGAAAGAAAAATTAAAAGGGTGCTTGATGGGGAGCTCAGTTCTCAGTTACACACATTTCACCCAGCTTTTTTGGGGCAGTTCTGAGGGCTGTGGCTGAGGACAGTGGGATGCTCTTCCCAAAGGAGGAATGGGAATGTCCTGATGGGCACTCAGAGCCTTCATGTCCTGTCAGTCATCGGAGCTGCTGGCTGAGGGACACACTGGGGACACATTTATTTCATCCCTAGCTGTTGTTTAGATACTCCAATATCCCTTAATTACTTCCACTCCTAATTCCCATTCCAGTGACATCAGGCTGCAGAAAAAAGGAAAGGTGGCTCAGAGGAAATACCAAAGGGAGCCTGTGAAGCTCAGTGGGGCTGTGCTTCAGAGTCCTCCTCGTGCTCCCTTTGGAAGCCCAGCTGCCTCCTGGAAATCTCCTGTGTGGCTTTAAAAAGTGCAGGTGGCTGCTGCTGCCCCCAGAACCCTCCTGCAACGGGAACTGAGAGCACTGTCCTTTTTCCTGGTGACCCTGCCAGCATCACACCTTGCAGATGTCTCTGGAAGGAGAAGATGTGTCTCATCCCCCCAAAAATATGGCAGAGAGCAGATTTTCACCCTCCTCCAAACTGCTCTGGTGATTTGGGAGATAAAACTCCAAAAAAGCACAGATCACCTCCCCTGGCTGTACCTGAGCAATCTCCTTTTGGGCTTGGAAACTTTTGCTCACGTGCATGAACTTCTTAACAACAGAAATATTCTGTGTTCAGCCCAATTCTAGATATTAATTCAAAGTGCTGTAGATTGAGTTATCCCTTTGCACAAATAATTTGTCATAAAATGAACAATCCAGGGAATGTGGGAAAGGGCAGAAATGACCCAAATGGACCCCGTTGCTCTTACTCAGAGCAGACCAATGCACACAGATAAATCTTTTGTACAAGTTTTAAAGAAAATACTGCAAGTTCTAACACCAGAAGCCTTCAACAAACAATCTGCTTGATTTTCTCAGTGTTCTTTGGGGGGTGATGCTGTTTTTTTAGAAGTTCAGGGAGTACTCAGAAATACTTTACATTTTTTGCCCTGCCTTAAATGGCTGAATTGGTATAAAGAGATTTCCAGTTGGTTTCGAATGCAGCAGCTTCAGCAGGAGGCTCATATATCAGCGGCCTAAAAAGGGCTGCTCTGCTTTTTATAACATTTTCCCACAGTAAAGCAAATGTTTGGGAATAACATCAATTAAGAGGCACGTTTTTTGGGAAAGCAGCCCCTCAGTGCCTCTGCCCTGGCACAGCCACACTCATCCTGCTGGACACTGCGACCATCCTGGCTGGAAAACCAGGAGGAATCCGAGCTCCTGAAGCTTTTCCCTACTGATACATGGTTTAATTGAAATCTCTGTGCTAATGAGCTCTGTTGCCCATCCAGAATACTCAATTTGTAGAAGACATTGTAAAATTAAACAACAACAGAAAAATCAATTTTGAAAGCCCTTTAATTCCAAAGCCATGGGGCAGGACCTCATTTTTGTTCTTCAATCTTTAATAATTTCCAGTGTTAAACCACTGAAGTGGCTGAGTTTATTCCAATACCTGAAAACTTACTTGGATTGCTCAGATATTAAAAACCTTCAGGTGATCATGTCAGAGGGTAAAAGATACTGAATTTTTCATGCACAATTTAAGGTGTAAGAATTCCTTTGCAGATTGTTTTCCCAAGGGCTGGTTATGAACCATCCCACCCCATACCTAAAACCTGTGCCAGCCTTTGGCATCTGCACCATCATTACCACATCAAAGGTTCTGAGACCCCAACCAGTGTTCTGAGGAGCTGAGAAGAAGCTGAGCAATGAGCAAAAGGAAAGTGGAAATTTAATGATACTCAGGGAACTAAAAAAGGAAATTTAAAGCTGTATTTAAAGCTGTATTTTAGGGTAAGATGGGCAATCATTGGGGTGATGCTTGTATGGCCTCTTCCCCCTGCTGAAAGCACCAAGTGAGTCAGGAGTTCTCCAAAGGGCACCTGGATAAATGTAATGGCCAGAATTTTGGCGAGTTCATTGTTGGAGATGAACTTGGAGGGAAAAGTGGCTGAGGAGTGAATGCCTCGGTACCGAGCAGCTCCCACAGTTGTAGGGCTTTCCTTCTCTCTGCACTGCAGATGGAATTGTTTGGATTGGACTTGTGAATCAGCCCCCTCAGCACAGCTCTGCCTGGCCACAAAGATCTTAGGGCAAGTTTAACCTACAGCCAAAGGATAAATCTGGGCTTTGGGAGGTCGGGCAGAGCTCCCCTGAGCTCAGTGCTGGAGAGGAGCTTTGAGGGCCAGGTGGGGAGGAGTAAATTCCCCAATACCACCAGTGCTACCCCCAATCCTCAGCCTGATGAGGGCACCCAGGGGCTGTGCTGGTGTGTTCTCTGTTTTAAGGATGAACCAAGCAGCACCCACAGCACTCCATCCCCTCCCCAGCCCCTGCCCACGGGGACAGGGATGTTCCTGCCCTTCCTCCCCTCCCACAGGATGCAGACTTTGCCTTCTCTTGGTGGCCTCTGTGCCTGGCACTGATGGCAAAAGGAATCTGGACCAAACTCCGAGGTTATCAGGGCCAACATGGTTAGGAAAGGAACCTGGTGAGGATCCAAGCAGCCCTGCAATGTGGAGAGCATCTCCAGCCAGGCTTTTCCCCAGCTCCTCAGTCCCAAAGTCCCTGTGCTCCACCTCACCCTGGAGCCTCAGGAACACTTGGGCACACCACATTTTCTCCCACCTCCCAATCCCTTGTTATTATCCCTCTCTAATCCACAAAAGCCTGGCAGTTTAAGCCTCTGTGAAATCCACACTGGATTTTGGGCAACTTTTCCAGATTGTTCAGAGGTTGAAACTCCCACAGCCTGCAGCTGGCTGCTGCTGCACGTGTCAGCCAGCTGGGGCACATCTCAGGAGCCCTCCCAGGGCTGCTCCAGGTGCAGCTCAAGGTGTGGGCACTGCTGGCTGACCTGGCACAGCCCTAATTCCCCGGGGACACCACGGATCCTGAGGATTCCTGCTGCAGGGGCTCCTTGCCACCTGCCAGGTTTGCTGCTTTGCCTGGAAAAGCTGGACAAGCCCTCTGGAGCACAACCTCAGGCTGAGCTCTTTATTCTGCAGGTGACTGTGGGGAGGATGTGGAATTCCCAGGGGCTTGTGCCTGCCAATCCACCCCTTTCTGCAGAAGGAGTACATTAAATCCCTGAATGAATCCAAGAAAGTCAAGGACTCCACAGTGTTTCCAGAAGCTATCCTCTTAACTATGAAAAGATTATAATATGCTGAAGAACAACAGCCTCATGCTGTGCAATACATCCACTACCCAAAAATATTCAAAAGTCCTTTCTGTCAGAAGGAATTCCCCAATAAACAACAGCCCATCTCCCTTACACAATTTGCAGCGTCATGAATGAATGGCTCAGTAATCCAGCAAAATCCTCATGCTTAATGAGATAATGAAAAGTCATATGGCAGATGGAAAAGCTCTCCCAAATCTCATTAACCTGCCTCTTGGCTTTTCTGATAGCAGCAAAAATTGGGAATAAATCGAGGGGGACAGGGAGTTTGCTGCAAAGGAAAATGAGTTTTGGAGGGCAGCAATCTAACCTGGCACCTGGGCTGAGAAGGAGAAGGTAGAGGAGAAGCACCACGTGAATAAAAATGGAAATATCAAATAATCAGAATTGGAATATCAAAGAGAATTGGGGTTTGCCCATGGTGTCTGTGCCCTCAGCTCCAACAGGAGCCCCAGGACAGCAGGACAGGCCAGGCAGTCCCAGACAGCTCCTCCTTTCAAAGCCTCAGCTCTGCCTCAAGTGATCAAATACAACCAGAAACCCTCCCACATCGAGGGAAAAAAAGCCACAAATTGGTCAACACTCACAACTGCCTATTTTTAACCAAGTGACCAAACCTCGAGGGGAAACACCCATTAAAACCTGACCTTTATGTGCGACGCCTTCACTGAGCTTTACTTTTTCTACCTTTATTTCCAAAGATCCCTTTTAACGGAGGTGTGAAGCCTGAGGCGTCGCCTGGGCTTTGGGGACAGAGCGGTGGCACCTGCCCGCCGGCACTCAGGTGGGTGACACCTCACCTCGCCGGCGGAGGAGCACAAAAAGCGTCCAAAAGCGCAAAAAAAGCATCCCCGAGCGCTCTCCTGAGGCCCCCCGAGGGACGGCACCGCGCCGGGGCAGCCACGGGCGGCTCGTCCTGCCCTGGCACCCGCGGGGCACGGGCGGCTCTTACCGTGCAGCAGCAGCAGCCCCTGAAGGGCACACAGGGCCAGCAGGGCGCTCGGCCGGGGCAGCATCCCGGGGCCGGTCCTGGTGCCCGTTCTGAGCCAGCCGAGTCCGCCGGACGAGTTTTCCTTCGCAGCGAGAAGTTTGGGGAAGCCGGAGCGGGGCGGGAGGGAAGGACACGGAGCGCAGGAGTTCCCACTTGTTGATTCCAGTTAAATTGTTCTTTCCATTCACTGCCTCATCCTGGGGCTGCGGGTTGTGTTCGCTTTCCTTTCTCCCCGGGGTTCTCAGTTTTTCCTTCACCCCCTTTTGGCGATCGCCTTAATTCCTCCTTTCCCCCCGTTTCTCCAACCCCCGGGCTGTGTGAGGGGAGCGCTGCTCTGCCTCAGGAGCCTCCCCAGCCCGCCTGGCTGGCGCAGAGTCCCTCAAGGGGTTCAAAAGCAAAGCGAAAACACCAGAAAAAGTTTGGCAGAAAGTTTCCTCCGCTGGGCTCGCAGCAGCCCGGAGTTTGGGATAAGGTGGCGGAGCCGCAAAGCCTCCTCTGGAATTTATTTCTCCAGGGAGGTGCAGGTGCCGCGGGGATCGCAGGAAGGACAGATGGCGGTGTCCCAGCAGGGCAGGACGGGGGGAGATGCCCCGGTGCCCACCTGGCTCTACCTGCCCGGGGGCACCGCGCAGCGCCCGGCGCGGGCAGCAGCGGGCGGGCAGCGGGGCTGGGGCATGGCCGGAGCCCGCCTGGCTCTGCGCTCTGCCTGTCCCCCACCCCTCCGCCTTGGCTTGGCTTTCGCAGGGAAGTTTGATGCGAGCCCGAGATTCTTTATAGGGACAGGAAAAAAAAAAAAAAAAGGAGGAAGGAGAGACGTCACCAGCCGAGGCAAGGGGACTTCACTCTCTCTCTCTCACTCCCTGTCATTTCACAGAGCTCCTGGATTTCCTGTCGCTGCTGCCTGAGATGGGGCAAAGAAGTGAATTCCCGCTGCTTGCCAGCATCGCCTGGCCCTGCAAAGCCGGAGGTCGGGAGCATCAGGTGGCAGCACCTTCCCGCAGTCCCGGCCCCGCTGCCCACAGGGCAGAGAGGTGGCATCTCCCTCCGGCCCCGAGACAACGGGAAGGGGGACACCAGCTGAGGAACAGGCTCTCCTGCAGGAGCCGCTCTCTGTGCCCTCCTTCCCCCGTTATTTAGCACTTTGGGCTCTCTGTGCTGCTCACCGTGTCTGGCTGGAATGCCACCTGTGCCCTCCCTGCCCTGCTGTGGCCGCCACTGCCGTGCCTCCCTTGCTCTTGGTGCACAGCGGAAATCCCTGGTTTGGACAGGAGATTTCAGGGAACCCCAAGGATGTTATTTATATCTCACAGCTGCCACCCTAATCCCTCACGGGGTTCTCACCTGGGCATTGTTTTCAGGCTCTTGGGTGCTGACAGGTCCACCCACACATGGAGGCTTCCAGCCTGTCGCTGTGCCTTTGCTCTCGCCGTGCCAGGCAGGATTTTGGCAGGATTGGCCACTCCAGCCCTGTGGATGTTCCCCTTTTCCCTCCACCCTGGGAGATCACAGTCAGGGCTGGCTCAGGGCTGCTCCTCCAGCCACGGCTGCCTCAGCTGTGGGAGTCACAAACTGGGGACAGCTGTCCCAGGAGATGTCCCAGAGCATGCCAGGGACACTTCTGGAGGCACAGCCAGCACTGAGGTGACCAGGAGGGAGCTGTTCTGTGCTGTTTCAATGCACGTATCAGATATGTGGTTTTCAATGTAAAAACACTGAAATGAGGGAGTGGGGATGCTCCACAGCTGTCCCCACAGACATCCTTCCCAAAAATCCCAATCCCAACAGGTGAGGCACTGGGGACAGTGGTGTCAAAGCACCTACAGAGCCTTACAGTAAAGCACTGTCAGTCCCTGTGGCTCAGGGATGGGGTTGGTTTGCAGATTTTTGTTCCACTTGCTCAGTTTGTTTGCAAAAGAAGAGACAGAGCCAGCAGGTGCCTCAGGCAGGCGTTTCCCTGGATGGAGATCGGGGGGTTTGGTGACACTGAACTGTGCTCAGGGCCTTTTCACACCCCAGTTTAGTCCATAAAACTTTTAGTCCATAAATGGCCATAGCAGGTCTGAGTTCTGCATTGTCGTGCACTGGAGCAAAGGGAGATGCAGGTCCCATTCTGAGAGTTACAAACCCGAAGGAAAAAGGGCACTTTAGAAGATCAGAATTGATACCTGGTGTAGAAATGTCCCAAATTCAACAAGGAATTGAACACAGACCTCATACATTCCTGGGTTTATGAACAAGACGCCTCATTTTTCATGCACAGTGTTAAATCAGGAATGCTTTTCTCAACATGATCTTCATATAAATGCCCAGATCATTCTCAAGATGACAAATGCATTTTCTATGCTTAAAATTAATTTTTAGAACATACAACTTTCCCCAGATCTGGGTTACAGTAATGGAATCCTAAATAATTATGGATAATAGTAAAGACCAATCTCATAGGAACTTAACTGGAGAATCAAAACTCTAACATAATTATAGGACTGTAGTTTATTTGTAATTTATGGGGAAGTGTTTAAAAATTCATTAGGGGTTACTTACAGGCTGGTAATAAATTGTGTTGTATTTGTGTAATGCCCCAGATAATCTTTTATCTGTTGATAAATGTAATTGATCTTTTAATTGAGATTAAATGCCTCTTGGGTGTGGTTTCACCAGGAATTCAGTATTAGAATCTGGACAAGCAGTGCTGAGTTTATAATGCTTTATTTTCTCCCTCGTAATACACAAAATGAAAGTTGTAAGAAGGGCACATTTTGTTCCTGAGCACCTTCCTGTGGCTGGAGCAACCTGTTAGAGCTTTTCCAAAGGAAAGCAGACTTCCCTGGCACAGCAGCCTGTTCTGCTCACAGATGGGAAAAGCCATTTGCTAACTGGGCTAGAACCTCTCCATAATAACCCAGCTCATTTTTCCATGACAGATACTCCATCCGAGGAACTCAGAGCTCTTTACCACTATTAACAAATATCAGCCTCACCATTCTCAGGGGAACTGAAGCAGGGCTAGGAAAGGTCATTTCCCTTCCTAATGAGGAGCTCTGAGCTTAGCAAAGGCACCCAACAGTTGCAGCAGGATGACCATAAGTAAATAAAAATAATCCCCTCATAAAGGTGGCTGTGGCTGTGTCCCAGACAGCTGGGATGGAAAGCAGCAGCCTGCAGGAATTTGGCTGGATATGGAATATGCTCCACGTTTTTTGTAGGACCAAGGCAGGGGAGTCAGTGGGACCTGACTGAGCCACCCCCTGGAATATCTCCCCCCCTTTCTGGCACTGGCCTGGCAGAGGATTACCTGTGGCACGTTAATCCCTTCTGCCAGCTTGGCAGGGAACAATTCCAGAGCTGGAAACCCTTCCCTTCACCTCACTCCTCTGTTGTGCTCATCCAGGGAGGGGACAGAGGGAGTGGCTGTGGATCCAGGCAGGCTCTGGAACTGCATCCTCTGCTGGCTTCAGCCTAAAAGGTGAAATGTCTCTGATCCAAATGGAGTTGCCCAGATCTGGGCTGGTTCCCAGGCTCCCTGCTCAGTGGCAGCAGAGTCACAGTCAGGCTCCCCTGACTCAGCCCTGTTCACAAACTCTCTGGCAGGTGCCTGTTTGCCTCCCTCAGCAGCAGAGGGAAGACACAAATTCAGCCATGGTCCCGAACTCCAGCGGGGTGATTGTGCCCTGTGTGTTCAGGAGGATGCACAGCGATGCCTTTGCTGTCAGCTCCACACAGGGAATCCTGGCAGAGCCCGTTCTGCAGAGTGGAATTGTTCTCCAAAGGGGCTCCAAAGCAGCAGCAGAGAGCTGGAATCCCCAGCCATGGCTGAGCTGGTGTGGCCTCCCAGAGCTGAGCTTTGCTATGGAAAGAGAAGCAAGGAGAACGTAACAAGGGACTGAAAGTCATTTTTCCATGCTGGTGATCTTGGCTCCAGTGCCTGTGGCCCAGGGTGGTGCCTGCCCTTAGGGCTGGTGTGTTGGCAAACCCCCAGATTTCCACAGTGGTGTGCTGCATCCCCATCCTGATCCCCTTCCAGGAGGGACAGGGTCCCATGTCCCACAAATTCAAGCCTCTGGAAGAGGTGGTGGAAGGAGGGACGGCATGGCCAAGGTGTCCCACAGTTCTCTGCATTATTCTGGGATAAAACCCCCCATCCCCTGAACTCAGCTAGTATTTATTTGATACAGAACTGCCTTGGAGGCACTCCTGACCTCCAGGGCAGGCAAGGTGCTCACTACACACAGGATGTGGTCCCTGAGCCATAAAGAGAAGCAAAGCCATCAGTTCCCAGGGCACACAGCCCACCCCAGCCCCACATCCCTCCCAGGGACAGCAGCACTGCCAACATTGCTGCCTTAATCCCGAGGAAAGCTGCAGAGCTGGGTGTGCCTCTCCCCACAACCCAGGCAGGCTGACTTCCCTGCACACACATCCTCAGTCCCCTGGGGATGGAAATCCAAGTTAACATTGTCAGTCTGTGGGCAAACAGGGTGGGGAGCTTTTAGATGAAGACATTTTTCCCTGGAAAATAGCATGTTATCAAAACAGAAACCTTCCGTGGGAGTGCTCTGGTGGGAGTAACATCTGCTAGGGATGGACTTCCAGGGAAGGAAAGCATCATTCCAGCCTTGCCTGCAACTTGGTGATGTCCTGCGTGTGCAAGACCTGGTTTCAAGTCATGAGCCTGATTTGGGTCAGGAAACTGTATTTTCACATCTTGCCAAAGTCCCCAACAAGTCCACTGGCCGTGCTTTGGCTGTTTCAGCCAGATCCTTGCAGACAGGTTTGCTGACTTATTCCTTTGTTTAGAAAAAGAAAAGGTCTCAAGAAAACCCCATTTGGCTCAAGCACAGAATGGGAACAAAATGTTTCTCTAGCTGGGAAAAACATTTCCTGCCCAGCTTTGTTGGGGCACAGAGCAGCCCTCGGGCCATGGGACTAAGGGAGGTGTGGGACCAGCAGGGCCATGGGCACAGTCCCGGTGCCCTCTGTGGGGTGGCAGAGGCACAGGGAGGGGCAGGAAGCACCCACAGCCACTGACAGAGCCTGCCTGCAGCTCTCTGCTTTATACAAGAAGGGAAAAGGGGAAAAAAGGGGTTTATTGAATCATTAAAAGCCATAAAGCAAAGCTGGAAGAGGCCTGTCAGTCGGTTCTAACAGCAACAATGAAGTGAAAGTATTGGTAAAGAAATATACAGCAAGAAATTTTGCTTTGGTATAAAAACTGTCAAGAATGAGGGGTTTTCCTCTGGGGTCACCTTTTCTCTGTCCCTGCCTGGCATCCTGGCAGGGTCCTCCCTCCCTGTCCAGCTGAGGGCTGTCCCTGCTGCATCCATGGCCATCAGCCCCAGTCCCAGCCTGGCCTGCTGCTCTTCCATCAGCCTGACTGAAAACTCCTCAAACACATGCTCAGACAGAGAGGAAAGCAGGACATTTCCTCCTGGCACTGGAAATAGGAGAGATCAAGGGATAAAGAACACTCTCCTCCCATGCCATGGATGTAGGACCTGGAGTGTGCCTTTAGAATTCAGCATGGAGGGAATGTTCCATCTCTTTGTGCTTCCTCTCTGAGGTTGTTTTGCAGCATCTCCTTGTAGCTGTTTGACTCAAATCCTTTATTTCTGAGCCTGCCTGGGGAGATCCTTACGGTTTATAAATATAATGTAGGCCTGCAGAGCTCTGAGGGAGAATTAACTGGTTTGGAGCAGCAGCCAGAAGTCAAAGCCAAGAGAACAAAACAAGAGCAATGGTAAGGAAAATAAATAGCCATGAACAAAAGGAGACAGGCACAGGGTTTGATCCCTGCTTTGTTCTGCCAGAGTCTGTGGCAGGAAGACAAAGATATCCACCTAATGGGGAAGAAATTCCTGAGCCAGGTTTCATCCACACACAGCACTTCAGGTGATGAAAATATTCCAGCCCTTTGAGGCACCTTCATGCAGACCTTCTTCCCACACTGACCTTCCTCAGAGGCCAGATCTCATGTGCAGGGTTTTCCTGTGCCAGAGTATGAACTTCAAAGTGTGAGAAAAAATGGGTTCCAGCCAGCGACCAAGAATGCTTGTTTTATTTATTTTAGTTTGGATTCTAATTCCCTTCTTACTCCTTCTCTCTCTGTGGGGATAAAGCTGGATTTTCCTACCACTCAGATGGAGAATGGGAAGCGTGGTTTGTGTCCTGGTGCTCTGCAGACATTCCCTTTCCACTGGGGGTTCCTGCTCACGTCTCTGAGGCACCAGCCCAGCAAGAACTGATTCAAAAATGGGAGTGGAGGGAGGGAAGCCTTAAAGGGAGGAAAAGCACAGATAGGCCTTGGCAGTGGCAAGGCAGGAAAACCACGAGTGGTTTGCATTAATGCAGCTCCATCCATGTCAGCCCCAGAAGTGCTGGGGTTAATTCAGCCAACAGCACAAGGCTGGAGTCCTGTGCTCTGAACTCTCTAACTGGGCACCAGAGCAGCACCAGTTTATCACTCAGCTCTTACCAGTGCTTAGTCTGAAGGGGCTTAAAAGCAAATGTTATAAATGCTGCCCCCCTTCCTGCCCCTCAGCCTGCTGCCTAATGCCCACTGGGGGAGGTTTGGATCAGCCTTCCTTTGCTCAGCCCCTGCTGCCTGCAGGAACCACAGGGCAGCATCTGGAGCAGGGTGAGATGTTTCCTCCAGCACTGCCCTGCAAAGCCAGTGGGGACAGGCCAGTCCAGCCCCACACGTCCCAGTCCCCGTCCAGCAGAGCTGCCCAGCCCAGCCAGAGAGGGGCTGCTGGTCCAGCAGGGGTGGCAGTGCCATTAATCCTGGCAGATGCCACAGGAACAGGCCCTGCACTGCTCTCCCTGGGCTGCCACGGCTCTGTCAGATTCCACAAGTAAATGTTCCTTGTCTCCATGGGGCGAGCACTGGGATCATCCCTGGTTTGTACACTGGCTCCAAAGTAAACCAGCACGAGCTCCATGACTCAGTGCAGCCCAGCCTGTGAGGCAAAAATAGCAGGCTGGTGTGCTGAGATGATGGGGAGAATCAAAGGGACACTGTCTCCCAAATCTAAAATGTCTGCAAATGAGCTCTCAGCCAGCACAGGGCCAAAAGAAATGTTTCTTCCATGGACTTATTTATTTTCGAGATCTGAAAGGAAGCAGTTGCTGAGGACAAGTGGACATTGTGCTGAAGGTTTGAGAAACGAGACATGGTGGCACAAAGACACTGATAGTGGAGCTGCCATCACTGATCTGCATTGTCCACGCCAAGAGGGACTGAATAAAAGCTTGAACTGAAGCCAGTGGAAGTGAATAGGAGGGAATGGGGAGATTCCCACTGCCCTTAATGAGATTTGGCTCTGAACCTACATGAAGAAACATAACTAGCAGTGAATAAACTGGATTCTAAAACTCCTTTCACCTTTGACAGGACAGGCTGGAATTAGTAAAGCGACAGAAGGAATCTGTTTACAATGCAGTTATTTTTCCAAAGGTGGCTGTGTCCCACATGGAACAGAAAGGCTGAGCTCTGAGGGCTGTCCTTGCATGGGTCAGCAGCTCCAGCCACCAGGCTGGAACCTTGAAGCAGAAATCCCAAACATGTTCTGGCTCCACCACCTTTTCCAGCCTGGAGTGGAGGTGTCACACTGGAAGGAGCAGCTGTGAACGGCCCTGGAGATAAACTGAAAGTGCTTCAGGAAAATAAGCACCTGCCTCAAGGCTGTGGTGAGTTCTTCTCTTGCTGGAAGGACTTGGTGCAGCTCTAGGGCACAGCAAAAACAAGACATTGGTGCAGTTAATTGGAAAATTTAGGAAGGAGATGCAAGGAGAGCTTACAGGAGGATAGCAGGGTTCATTTATCCAGCCAGTTCCTGCTCCCCCCAGGGGTTGGGTGTTGAAGGAAGGCAGAAGTAATATTCATATTTCATATTTGCTCCTCATCTATGCTTTGAATAGAATCCAATCTTAGGAGACCACGATGGCTTTTGCAGGCAGGCAGAGCTGGATGTGAGAGCCTTTCTCAGCAAGGTCACCCAGTGAGTCAGTGCAAGGCCAGGAATAGCGCTCAGGACCAGCCTGGTGTGGAGCTGGAGACAACAGGCCCTCCTTTGTCCCCCAGGAGCCCCAGCCCAGCCAGGGAGCCCTGCTCAGGCCCTTGATTCAGCACACTCTGTCCACGAATTCCAGAGATAGAGCACACATTTCTTGGATGCTCTTTCCCAAGAAAGAAGCTGGTGAGACCTCGCCATGCTCAGCAACTGCTGCTTGGCCTGTGAATAAAGTCAGAAATGCTCTTCCCATTTTCCCTCTTCTCTAAGTTTCTCCCTCAGCAGTCTCTTAAACTCAGTGGGATGGGAGGAACCATCTCCCTGTCAGGGCATTCTGGTTCAGTGGGGGGATTCAAACTGCTCCTCCTGCAGAGCTCACCTGTGTGTTCCAGGGGAAGCCTCTCTGTGTCCTGTTCCTTGCCTGCTGGGTTGTATGGGATGTGTCTGTGTGCCCCAGGTGTGCAGTGGCACTGCCACTGAGTGCTGGGGTTATCCTGCACAGGAGTCCCAGCCTGGCAGCATCCCAGATTTCCTGGCAAGAGGGGAATGTGCTTTGGGGTTAAACAGGACCAGGATGTCACTGCAGCCCCCCATGGTGCCCTGGCATGGAGATGAGCTCACAGTGAAAAACAACACTGCTCCTCTTTTCTTAAAACCCCCAAACTCTGTGTTCTCTGCAGGCCAGGGACCTGCCTGGTCACCAGCATTTAAAGGACAAACAGTGATTTTTTAAAAAGCCTTGGTATCCCTAACAATGCCACAAGGCTCTTCTGTACAGATTTTCATTCTTCTGGGCGTCAGGAAGAATGAAAATGCTGCAGGGATTTCCCACTCTGAATGACAGAGATGGGAATAGCAAGGCCTTTCAGTGGGAAAACAAGGACTTAAAAACCAGCGAGGTGGGCTCTGAGGACTGGCTCGTGCATTTCTCATCTCTGCTTCCCTCCCTTATCTCCTCCTTGTCCAAACATTTGTCTCGGTCTCTCTGCTGCTGTGTTTGGCAGTGAGGGTTGAGATCCACCTTTGTAGCTGTGTGTAAGGCTGCACTTCCTTCAGATAAGGGTTATCATTCACAGCCTGGTTTAAAAATGAAACCATGCCATGAAACTGCTGCTTCATCTTTTTTCTCTGAGCTCCAACTCCTCGAGCCAGGCTTGCTGCATTTCTCCTGGCAGTGTTGAATCCACACTGGCTGCTGGAGGGATTTTCTGCAGCTAAAGGCACATTTACTCTGGTGCTGTGTGTCTCTCGTTACTCAGAGGTTTGTGGCAGCAATGAGTAGGTCACAGAAAACTTTCTCTTCTCCAGAGTCCGGGAACATCCTCACATTTCTTGCCTCTTGCTCTGGCTCCATCCAAGGTGGGAGTGCTTGGTGTGAAAGTGCAGCCTCAGCCTTTTTCAGGAGGGGCCCAAAGGAGATCTCCACTGGGACTGCTCTGGGTTTGCCTCAGTCCACGCTCAGATTTCAGAAAAAAAAGACCAAACATCTGAAAAAAAACCTAAGCTGGGAAGGAGGGGAGGACTTGCACTTCTCTGTGTCCACACAGTGTGTCACCCTTACTCTATGCCTCAGTGCTCTCATTTCCCATCCCATCAGGCTCAGGAGTGGCTTTTAGAGGAGCAAACTTCCCCGGGCTGCTCAGGGTCCATGAGTGGCACTGTGCAGGTGAGGTTTCCCTGGGGACACCCTCAGCCTGCAGAAGGATTGAACTGGCAGCTTCTTTTGAGGCACCGAGGATTCCTGCCAGCACCCGGGGGTGGATGGGGCTGCTCCCAGGCCAAGAACTGCCTCTTCCTTCCCAACATTATCCCAGAGCACTGAGGAAACCAGTTGGAAACTGCTGGAGCCAACAGTCGGGAGCTGCGATGCTGACAGAGCCTCTGCAGGGAGGTTTGGCTGCTGCTTTCACTTCTGGTGGGAAATACCCCTCCACTTTCCTTGGGGAAGGTGATGATAATCCATGTGGAAAAGGCAAGGTGCCAGGTGTCTCCTTTCCAATGAGACAGATAATTATTGGGGGGGTGCAGTTGTGGGGGTGCAACTCAGCACATCTGTGCTCCCCACCTGTGCTGGATTTATTGCTCCAGGGGTTTTGTTGCTCTGTCAGAGCGCGTTTGTTTGTTCTGCAGGGGTTTGCTGCTCTGTCAGAGGCACAAAAGTGCTCCCACCACCTTTGGGGGACTGTTTCAGGAGTAAGGGACTCTTCAAAATGCATCAAGGCAGCAGAATCTGGCAGATGGAGACTGACACAGAGATGTAACAAAGAGCATTTCACGAGGTAATTTCTGCCAGTTTTATCTGCTGTATTCAAATTTAATAGGCATGAAAGCACCAAGGTTCTGTATCAAAATCTAACACTGTTTTATAGAACTTGTTTTAAAGCTACAAGCATTTCCTGTGAGTTCTGTTAGTGCAGACTGGCACAATCAGAAGTTGTGCTGCTTTACGTGCCTGTGCCATAAAATTGAGTGACAGAGGAGTTGTCTGTCATGGGCTGCTGGAGAGTGGTCCCAAATTGGGGTCTGAAGTTCTGAGCCTTTGTTAAAACACTGAGTGTTCTCCTAGAAGAGTTCTTCTGTTTGTTCCATGAACATCAAAGTGGTGCTACAGCTTGAGGGCTGAAGGATCACAGAATCAGCTCAGGTTTTGTTTCCACCCATGCTCACACTTTGTGCAGGGTGCTTGAGGAAGCCACCTGTGCACGACAGCCCCAAGCTGAACCCTCATCCAGAACCTCCCCCTGCCCCAGCCACAGCCCTGCAGAATTCCACTCTCTCTCCTTTCCCTTCTTTCAACTGACCTGTGCAATTTCTCACCCTCATGGCAGCAGATTTAGGGTCCCTCCATGCTCTGAAGCTCAGCCCGAGGTGCCTCAGAGCTCAGTTAAAGAGAAAGAAGGTGTTTATCTCCTTCTCATTCTCTTAAACACTCTCAAGGTGAGCATGTAAAGTCCCACAGGTAAATCCCAGCTGTGGGATGAGCCCCCAGTTCTGACATGGAAATCACAGTGGACATCTGAGAGTGCACCTGACTGGGCTTTCCCTCTTAGAGCAAAAAAACCCTTCTGGTTTTATGCTGGCTGCTGTTACCAAGGGCTACCTTGCCCTCTATTCCTGCATGCTAGGATAGTCCAAAGCAATGCTACAGATGATCAGATCATTTCTCTCCTCGGCTGCCTGTGGTCTGTGGCCACGTGTCCCTGATGTGGCAGAGGCCCCGAGAGCCATTATAGAGGAAACTCCAGGGAAAAACGGGAAAGCTGCTTGTTTTTCTTGGCATCCAAATGATTGTTCTGGCCAGGCAGAGTCCAGTTTTGTGAGTGTTTATGTCACACTTTATTATTTGCATGGCCAGCCCTGGTAAGGGTTTCAGGGGCTGGTGGTTTTGTAATTTGTACAGCCCTTGCTCTCTCTGCCTTTGCTGCTCTCTGCTGGAGTTGTGGCTGTTTCCTTTTTTATGGCCACTTCCTCCTGAGGGAGCAGTAATTTATGGTCAGAGGTTAACCTCATCTGCTGAAGTATCCAGCTCCTATGCCAATAGATCTATAAAAATGGAGAGTGGGGATGAAAAGATGGGAAATAAATTAACCAGATATTCTTCCAGTGACACACAGAGCCATCCTTGTGGAGACACAGAAACAAAGGAGTTCGTGCCATGGCTGAGATCAGGACCAAACCCAGTGTCCTGCCTTTGCTGGTGCATCTGCTCCTGAGCTAAATGTGCAGTGATGGACACCTTGGGGCAGAACTTTCCCAGGTTTTTAGGGAGTTCTGTGCAAACCTGGGCCCTCTCCTGGTGTGAACAGCCCTGCCAAGCTCCTGAGTGGAATGACATTTTGGGGTAACACTGTCCCACAGATTAGCTGGGCGTAAAGGTGCTTCTTTCCTTTCCTTTGCACAGTGATGGCAAGTGGCTGCAGCTCCAACTTCCACATCAGGATGGCTCCAGCAGGAGCTGGAAACATGTGCAGCATCACAGGAGCTGCTGTGAGGCTTCTCAGCAGCAGGAGGGGAAGGGCAGGGCTGGGATCGTGTTCCAGACCTGGAGTCTCCCACATCTGTGTGGGGAGCTCACACCGGTGTGAGAGCTGAGCTGACTCAGGGGGTTGGTGATTCTGGCTCTTGGAATCGTCTGGATGTGCTGATGGTTTCTGGGTTTGTTTTGAGGTGGATTCCAGCTTTCGTGTGTCCACGTGTCTGTGTGGGACTGGGGAGCACAAGCAACAAGAAATGGGATAACTTTTCCTTCCAAAATGTACCAGACCTTTGTCGCTGACATGGAAGGAGGAAACGGAATAAACACCGAGTTCCTCAAGCTGGGACAGCAGCCACAGACTTTGTGGCCTTCCTCACAATGAGGTTCTGGGCTGCTGTGCACAGTGCACATCTCCTGTTGCAAGAGGGACTTCTCCAAAGCACGTCCTCTGTGCAGGGTCTGGGGGTGGACTGAGCCCCCTTAGTGCTGCACCAGCTGTAGGACTGGGCCTGCAAAACTGCACAACATCTCTTGAGGCCATGGGATGGACTTTATCTGTTTAATATTTAGTATTTATATATATTTCTGTACTATGTTTCCATGATATTTCTACAGTGTATCCTTTTTGTTTATTTGTTTGTGTGTTTCTAGACATGAAGTGTCCCTGCAATGCTCACAGGGCTTCCAAGCCTGTACTGACCTAAAAATGCTACAGGATTTATTTCCACTTCCACGTTCCATCCTGCCCTTCCCACCCCACAGTTACTTTTCCTGACATTCCACGTTAATCATAAAGCAATTATCCAGGAGCTCATCACTGGTCCTAGTGCAGGATGATTGACAGCTGTCAGGAATGGCCTGTTCTGGGATACCCCCCTCACCTCACCTCACCCACCGACCTCTGCTGCAGTCCTATCCTTCATGGAGAGCTCTTTGATCCCTCACAGAGATCTCTTTGATCCCTTATGGAGAGCTCCTTCCTCCTGTCCATTGTCCCTCCACTGATGTCTTTGGGTGGTTCCCCAGTAGCCCCAAGAGCACGTGATCATCATCCCTGGTGCTGTTTATTGATTAACAGATCAATTCCTGGAATTAACGATGGCTCAGGTGCATTAAACCATCAGAAAGCCGTTCAGGCAGGTGAGCAGAGCTGGAATAATCCAGCTCCTTTGCAGAATTTTGGAGCTGGATTTCTCACTTCTCTGGGTGGGGGTTGCTGGGACAAGCTCTTGGCTCCCAGCCTGGGGGGGTGTCCTGTGTGTCTCAGCCAGGCCTGGCCTCAGGTCCCATGGGGGTGATGGAGCCACTGCTGTTCCCTTGATGCCTGATTTTGGCTTTGGAATCCATGCTCCTGTTAGCCCTTGCTGCCCTGAGCAGCTCCTCAGCCTCGGTGGGGGCTCTGCAGTGCATAAATCACTCCATGTGCTCCTAATTCTGTCCCCCAGAAATGGGCTCCATGTGAGCAGGAAATGGTTTTAGGCTGCAGGGGTCACGTTTGGCTAAGATGGGTTGGCAGCTTCCCTGAGACTGGAAGAAAATATTTAAATATAATAATGAGCACTATAAAGCCCAGCTTTAAATAATTAGGCTTTGACACCAACTGGAAGAAGCCCCATTTCCAGCTGCCCAGGAATGTCATCTGAGGTATTTGACTCACTTCATCTCAACAATTTAAAAATCATTTGGGCTGAAAAAGCCCCAAAGTGCTGTCCATCAAAGGGATTCTGAAGATAGGTTAAGACTGTGCAGCAAAATCCTCTGAGGCTGCAGCCTAACCTGGGCTCTGCTCTGTGCTGCTGGAATCCCCTCAGCCCCTTCTCCATCCTGCTCCAAGCACTGCTCTGCCTCCAACAGGCTCTCCAGACCTTGTAACAGAGGGGTGACCCCACACTCTGCCCCCCAGCCCTGGGCAAAACTCCCAAAACGAGCGAGTTTTGAGGTCAGCCCTGGCCGTGGTTGGTTTTTGGCAGGCCCTGTTTGCTGAGCTGCCCCGTGTTTACTGATGGGAACAGGGTGGAGATGCTGCTGCACACTGAGATTATAAATATATTCCACATCCTTCCAGCAACGGATAAAGCAACTCCCCTGGTTTGAACGAAGCAGCTCCAGGTCAGCTTTTGGAGCACCCAAGCTGCGTGATCCACGGTCTGCAAGACTCCCTGGAGGCAGACAGAACATCCTGGAAAAAACCCCAAAGCCTAAACAAAACAGCCTCCAGCGAGCTAAAAACAGGGATACACAGGAAAAGCTTTTAATCTTGGATAGACAGTCAGGATTGTCTTCCTTTCCCTGAAGAAAAAAAGAGAATCCTATAAAACATTTTACTGCCCAAGATGCTGTCTGATGGTGGGAGAGGGGAAGTGGGAGAGGAGGGAGCACCTTGTGAGGGAATGAAATGCTGGGCTTGGGTCTAGGACATTAACACAGAACACACCTGCTGCTCCCAGAATGGATGGGCACAATTCCTCCAGGATTGTGGATGAGCAGCATCAATGTTGCATTCAATTTTCTTTCCTCTGTCACAGGCAGTTGTTTTCCCCAGGATCAATAAACACTTTAACACTGGGAATCCCACCAGGAGAACAATGAACTGTACTAAAAATGTAAATCCCACTGAAATAAATGCACTGGGAAACACCAGGTCAGCTCTACAGAGACCAGAGGGGGAGATTTGGGGCTCGTGTCTGTGTGGAAATTGTGCTCAGGTTATGCCTGGAGCATTCAGAAGAGGTTGGGTTCTTTTGGCTTTCCCCTCTGTGAAATGCCTCCAGAGCAGCCTCACCAGGACTCTGGGCTCTCTTCCCAGGGCTTGCAGTGAATATCTGTGTGGCTCTTGATCTTGAATTTCAGGGTCTTGATTTGATCCCACACTCATTTCATACTCAGCTAAAATCTCGCTCTTGGGGGTTGCATCTCTCAGCTTCCTCCAGTTCCTACCAGCTCTTCCAGCTTCCTCCAGTTAGAAATTCCTACCAGCTCTTCCAGGGGTGTTTTGTGCACACAAGTCAAGGTCTCATACCCAGATCTTGACCTTAATAGCACCCACACCTCCCTAAATGCATTTCTAGCAGCAAGAGCAATGCCTGGTTCTAAGACAAAAGCAGGCAGATGAGGCTGAAGCTGAAGGGGAGCATTAAATGTTCCTTTTTTTGCAAGGCTGGGCACAATGGAGCAGCCAAGCACCCTGTAAAAGGTGTGCATGTGAGCTCTGCTCTGATGTCCAAGGGCTGAATTCTACCCCATGTACCTCGAGACTGCTTTCTGTCACCACCCTTCCCTCCTGAACAGCTTTGTGGTGTAATAACTGATTTATGGTGTAATAACTTCAGCTGTACAAGAAGGAAAAAGAAAAAGCAGAACAAGACCTTGGGCCAGATCCTCACCTGAGGCAGCCAAAGCTCCCCCAGAGCCTGTGTCTGTTTATCACCAAGGCAGGAGCTGCTACCAAGGTGTGAAAACCTCTGCAAGCAGAGAGACAGGCAGCTGCTTTTTTGTCAGCTCGATTACTTCTTCATCCTAAATATGTGTAGCATGTTCAGGACACTTCTCACGCTGGAGTCTGAAGGCAGAGCATGAACCTTTACAAGCTTCAGGAGGGATTTCAGCTTTCCCTTGATTTCCTATTTTACCTCTTGTTATGTGTTCCACAGCAGCGTGGCAGGAGCAACGCATCGTCCTTCTGCAAGGCCTTTTATTTAATGACTTCAAAATGCTTTGAAACCATTTGGCTTTATAATAAAAACTGGGTCGGTGCTGCCTTCCTCATTTTGGAGATGAGGACAAACAGGTAAAGAGGTTAAATGGTTTGCCCTGCAGAAAGGAAATGGATATAGAGCACAGTTTGGAGGAGGACTTACAACTTTTGGCTCCGTTACCTCTGTAGTCACCACAGGAATGAATTTCCTCCTTCTCTGCCCATTCCTCCCTCTGTGATCACTGGCAGTGAGGCTGCCAGCCAGAAAACTGCAGTTAAAGGNTCTCCTGGTACAAAGTGTAGAGGGAGATGTGGGGAGAGGAGCAGGGAGAGGAGGAGGGAACCAGGAAATGTGTGGAGGGAAGAGAGAGAAGGTGGAAGGCCACCAATAGACAAGTTATTAGCAGGGCTCAGGATGTGTTATTTTACTTGCAATAACCAAAGGCAGCAGCTAATAAAGGAAAATTGTATTTTTTAAGGCAGATGAAGGTAGTCAAGGAAACACGATCTCTTCCCTTCTCTGCTGTCTGGCCTCAGGAAAAACACATCTCTGGTGCCAATGCCATCATGATAAAATTGTGGTTTAGGAAGATCTCTACCTCTGCTCGTGGATTATTAAAATGTTGAGAACTGTTCCCACTTGTGTGGCAATTTCCATCCCTGAGCCTTTGTTCACAGAGCATCCCTGCCCACCAGGCCAGCCTTGTCTGAGGGAGTTGGGTGCTCAAGGACCACGGGATTCATTTAACAGCAGAGAAAAGGATCAGGAGAACAATCTGGGAATAAATTGCCACATCCATGCTGCTTTCAGAGGGGAAAACCTCATTTGTGCTGAGATTTGAGTGCTCATATCTGGGAGAGGAGGGTGAGGAGAGAAACAGGAGCCTGGTGAGGGCCTTCTCCAGCCTTGGTGCTCCTTTTCCTGCCAGTGGTGAGGGATGGACCTGGCATTCCATGTGGGGCATGTGGCTACTGCCAGGAGCTGCCAGCAAAGCACTGCCCACCCCCCTGTGCACAGGCTCTGGGCTGGGATTTAGGATCCAGGGATGTACTGAAGATCCAGGGATAACTGAAGATCCAGGGATGTACTGAAGATCTAGGAATGAATTGAAGATCCAGGGATGAACTGAAGATATGGGGATGAATTGAAGATCTAGGGATGAATTGAAGATTCAGGGATGAATTGAAGATATAGGGATGAACTGAAGATTCAGGGATGAATTGAAGATCTAGGGATGAATTGAAGATTCAGGGATGAATTGAAGATTGATTCAGGGATGAACTGAAGATTCAGGGATGAATTGAAGATCCAGGCATGAATTCAAGATTCAGGGATGAACTGAAGATCCAGGGATGAACTGAAGATTCAGGGATGAATTGAAGATTCAGGGATGAATTGAAGATCTAGGGATGAATTGAAAATCCAGGCATGAATTCAAGATTCAGGGATGAACTGAAGATCTAGGGCTGAATTGAAGATCTAGAGCTGAATTGAAGATCTAGCTCACCTTTGTTTCACCACCCTGTTCCTTCATGGCTGGATGTCTCTGGGCAGAGATTTTTTTGTTAGGCTTGTGCCTTACACTCAGCTCTGGCTTATCAGGGAAAATGCCCCTTTTGGGTGGCTGATAGACCTAAAACCCCTCGGGATTGCCGTGGGGAAGGAGAGGGAGGTCCCGAGCAGCGCGGTGTGGGAACTGACTGCAGGTCACGTTGGAAGGGAAGTGTCTCCAAGGGCAGGGCTGATAAAGCTCCCTGGTGACACTGCAGGTTTCCTTCAGGGGCTGCCAGCTCTGACGGGGCTCGGAAGGAAACAGGGACAGGGTGGGGACTGGCCCGAGCCATGCATGGAATGTTTTAGGGATGAACTCTGCAGGCTGCATGGGCAGGTGGGAAGGGCAGGCTGCTGGCACTGCCTGGCACCGAGTGGGGCACAGAGCTCAGCTATAAAAGGGTTTCCTGAGCCCTTAAATAGGAGCAGAAAGGTCATCCCCACCCTGTCCCTGATGTGGGACTGCTCTTGGATGCCCTGGCAGCACCACCCTCCCCAGCAGCATCTCCTGCCTTGGCAGAGCCAGCAAGGCTGGAAATCCCGAGGGTTCAGGGCTGACAACGTGGTCAAATTTCCACTGATAACACACTCAGCACCAGAGGCCTCGACACAGCTTTGTAATTTTTTCCTGACATTCATTAATGATTTTCTGTGCTTTGAAGAGCACCCAGCACTCGGAGTGAGATAACAACAGGGAGTAATTCAGAGGGCTGATTACTCACCCTGGGCTCTCCAGCCAGAGTGGTTTCCATCCCAAGTGATTCCCTGCTCCTGCTGGCCAGGATGGTCCCTGCTCCTGAGCTGCAGGGGCTGGGGCTGTCACAGAGCCAGGGATTGATCCCCTCCCTGTCCCTGGCACAGACATTCCCTGCTAGGGAGGACACACATCCTTAGCAAACTGCTTTGAGCTCATTTTTACTCCTCAGCACCTTCCCAGCTTTCTCCTAAGTGATGCTGGGTGTTCAGAGCCTACCAGGTTGCCCCAAAGTGGCCCAGCCAGCGTGGGGAGCGAGTTACCCACGGAGCAGCCGTGAAGGCTGAAGCCCTCTGTGCCTCAGGGTCCCCACCCCCAGGGGCAGAACCCCTCGAATTACCCTGGAAATTACCCTGGAATCTGAGGTTTGCTGGGTACCTTGTGTGGAGTTGAGCAGCAGTGAATAAATCCCAGAACCTTCCCGTGCTCTGTGGCTCCTCAAACCAGCTGGTGCCCCCTGCCAAGCAGCCCCTGCTCCAGAGGAGCACATCAGGCTGGAGGAACTGCTCTCTCTGAGTGAGAAATGTGGGATTGCTGGCCTGTCCCCCTGGCACTGCGGGGAAATGATCCCTCCTGAGGAGCTGAGGGGAGAGGGGGAGGGAAAATTGCAGTGTAAAAATGAGTTGCTGGAGGCAGGTCCCCAGCATTCTTCTTTGATTCATTTTTCCAACTTAAATAAATGTGTAAAATGAGATAAATAGTTGTTAATAGGGATTTTTTATATATATATTATTTTTTATATTTCAAATGCTTATACAATTAATCAAATCAGGCTTGGTAATGAGCCCTGTGACACTGAATGAATGACACAGAAATATCCCCAGTAACCAGGTGGGCACTTCACAGTGAGGGTTTTAAATGAAATAGGGATTTTCATGGGGAATACACACATTTGCCCCATCCCTGAAAGTGTTCCTGAGCAGGTTGTGTGGGACTTGGAGCAGCTCAGTCCAGTGGAAGCTGCCCCTGACCTTGGCAGGGTTGAATATCCTTGAATATCAGCCAGGCCCCTCTTCCCTCCATGGCTTTATCCCGTGGGATTGTCCCAGCAGATCCCTAAGGAGCCAGCTCTGCCCTCCTGAAATGCAGGATAATGAGCTCACTGTGCTGCCCTGAGGATCTCAGCTCCACCATTCCCTGTCCACTGCATTTCAAAGCAGACTGGAATGGAAAATTGCTGTGATAAAAGATTGGTGAAATGGACATTTCTGATGTGCCACATGGAAATACACTGTATTTCATTAAATTATTCCTCCACTTCAAGGAACAACATTTAAACTCACTAAGATTAGGAATTTAAAAGACTTCAAGAGAGCTTCATTTCTCAGAAAGCACATTCAGGGACATGGTGACATTTAATTTCTTAGCAAACTGCAAAGCGAAGCTACAAAATTGGCCACAATTAACATTTCCTTAGAACCCATCTCCAGTTTTGCAGGGATTCAAACAATGCAATCTCAGTCAAAGGAATAATTTGCTCACTGACTTTGCCTCTTTATTTCTGTATTTCTGCTCACAAAAGTTTTCTGAGCAGCTTCTAAACAGCTTCCAGTTTTCTGCAACACCCCCATTCTTTCCTGGGAGGTACCAGGTATTCATCAAGTAAGTTTTATGAGTAATTCTGTCTTCCCTTGCTCAGTTCTATATTTAGATTTTCTGCTGCAATGGCTAATCTTGAGGGGAGGCTTGGGTCACCCATGACTACTTCTATTCTCTGACTGAGTGCAAATAAACACAATTCTGAGCTCAGACTTCACTTCAAACACCCTCTAATTTCTGCTCATCTCCTCATCCTCTCCAGCACTGAGCAGAAATGACCTGCCATGGTTCCAAGTTGTACTTTAAGCTAATCCACACAGGAGGGAAATATTAAAAAAAAAATAAAAAAGAGTAGAAAATGGTGAAAAAAATTCAATCTGTTGTTCTAAATACAGTGCAGAGTGGATCAGGTATAAACACACATAAGTAGCATGTGAGCCAAGAAAACTGTTAATTAATGAGGAGATTGCCTCACCCAGGTGTTCCTGGAAGAATGCAGCATTACCATTTTAAATCCACCAGTTTGTGCTCCCAATTAAAACACTGTAAATCAGAAACCACCTTGCAGCACAGAATTGCTCTTTGCACAGAATTTCATGGGCAGCTTTTTATCCTGCAAAATGACCAATGGCAGCCAAAATTCCAAGAGTTGCTTTCAGCCAGCAGTGGTTTAAGATTTTCAGAGCAGAATGAAGTAATTCCTCCAGCAGTCCTGGGTGTTTATCGGTCACCTTTGGAAAGAAAAGAAAAATTAATCTGTTTATGAGCCTATGAGTGAATTTCACAAAGTCCTCCTGGCCTGTTCTGGGAAATAAAGTGTGCTGAGAGCTCAGGAATTCCCAAGGCAACAGGCAAGATATGCCTGTGGAAAGGCAGGAATTGGAATAAGCTGAGTAAACCTTTTTAAAACCAAGAGTGGCTGTGGATAGAACAAAAATGTTTAGGTGGAAAAAAGGGGTTTGTTAGGAGCACATTTATGTATTTCCCTTTTGGGCTGTGCACTTAAGGAGCTGTAGGGCTGACCTTAGAGCTTTTCAGAGGATGCAAAGAGATTTGGTGTTTCTTTTTTGCCCTCTCCCTGCTTTTGAGCCCCACATTTGCGTTTGCAGCAGGGGGTTCATTGTTTGCAGGGCTGATTTGTAGGGCCAGCTGTTCTGGAAGGCAGCCAAGGGGGGAGGAAAGAGTTAATAGTGCTGGTTTCAGTACAAAGCAGAGTTTGGTGGTGCTGGCACAGCTTGAGGTGTTTGGGTTTTAATGCAGAATTGTCCACCTGGAGCTTTCCCGGCCCAGCTCTGTCACTGCTTGCTCCTCTCCAAAACATTGATTATGGCTTTAAAAACCCACAGAGCTCCCCCCCCCTAACAGGGCAGTGAGTGAAGGGCTGGCCCCAAACCTGGCTCTACAACCTTGTCCCTACAAAAACACCTCCCTGCAGGGACAGGAGAGGTGGCACCTGGGTCCTCTTCTTTTTCTCTGAGGAGAAGATGACTTGCATTTTTTGCTCTCAGAAATGCTTCTGTCACTTGGGTTCTGTGAGGAAATGCTTCCCATGGACACATTTTAAAGTGACAAAATTAAGGTGTCTTCTTCTGTCTGCAGTGTCTGTGCTCTGCCTTTGTATTTTGAATTTCACTTCCTGTGGTCACTTAAAACAGCAGATTGTTAGATTTTGGTTCAGCTTCTTCCTGTCCATGTCCATGTTCTCCATCAGATTCCTCAGTGGCTCCCTGCAAAGTGTGAGGCTTTTCCTGCCTGCCCCCATGGGATAACTCACCTGGTTTTGGTGCTGCCACCAAAAGTTTGGGTTTTCCTTATGAAATCTGCTGGGCTGCAAGGCTCCTTGGAAAGAGCAGCAGTCTTTGGCCAAGCCTTAAATATTCCCAGCCTGCATAAAGGAATATTCTCTGCATGGCAGCTCCCCCATTAAAGCCTGAAGGTTCCCAGGGGGAGGCTGAGGGATGGGTGTTGGCTGAGCACGGTGTGAGCCTCAGCTTATCCCACAAGGATGCACAGGAATTCTGCACTGCAGAGGGAGCAAAGTCAAGTTTCTAAGAAGAAATTGGGAGCCAAATTCAGCTTGAGGCTGAGCAGCACAGGGACAGCACGGGTGCCATGCCCAGACCTGGAGGGCCAGAGGGAGATTCCCCCGCTGGCTGCAGGGTTTGATATCTCCAAATCTGTCTGAACTCCTGGTGCTCCTCAGCAGGGCTGGTCCTAAGGAAAATACCACAAGTTAAAAGAGCCAGAGTGGAGGGAGCAGAGGGAGCAGCTCGCTGGAGTCGAGAGCATCTCTAAATGTTAAGGGACACGTTCCGGGAGAGGCTTCACGGATGCAAAAGGTCACCACTGCCCAGGCTTTCAGCAAAACAAAGGCCAACTATTTTTAACTTCATTTCAAGTGGGAAGCCTAAAGCCAGAAGCTGGCCTGATTGCAGGAGGCCTTGGCTTCGGTGCTAATCAGAGCTGTTTGCATAATGCCAGCCCGGCTGCCCATCCAGAGCCTGCCCTGCCCTGCTGGTGCCTCACAGCCCGGGATGCACAGGGGGCCCGACCTCCCCAGGTCCTGCACTGGGCCAAAAATCCCCTCCTGCCTTCAGGTGCTGTGAGAGACAACGAGCTCCTGAGCCAAAGGTGGGGCTTAGCAGAGAGAGACACAGAAAATTTGCATTATTTAGCCTGCCCCCACCTGCAGCTGTGCCCTGCAAGTGAGGGACAGGTGCCAAAACATCCACAGCAAAGGGATCTCCTGCTCTGCTTGGAGAGTCCAGGCCTCCTTAGATGTGTCCTCTGCAGGGCAAAAAGCTTTGACTCCAAGGCTGTTTTCAAAAATAAAAGTAGGTGATTTCTTTTGAAAACAGACCTGCAGAGATCCTGTCACTGCCCCTGCCAGCAGCAGTGTCAGCAGTGACAGGACAAGGTCTGCACCTCTGGTTTTTGGCTTTCCTCACCCTGTGATAGAGCCAAGTGCTGGTCTGGGATCATTCCCTGATGTTTCTCAGTGCTGCTGTAGAAAGTAGGGCTCTGTTCATGCTTGTTTCTGGTACTGAACAAAAGCTCCTGAGACTTCTTGGTGAACTTTATGATCCCATCAGTGTCCCATTTCCAGAGCTCCAGGAAGCATTTTGGACCAGGGGTGTGCCTGCTCACTCACAATAACCTGAGGGTTTTGGTTTTCTTCTTGTTTCTTGGAGTGGAAGCTACGATGTCAAGCAGATTTTTCAATCTAAATTCCCCCTTGGCAGCTCTTCCGAGGCAGCAACTTTTAGGAAACAGCTCTTGGAAGTCTCATCTCCCCCATTCCCAGCTCCCAAACCTTTTCAGAGCAGTGTGACTGGAACCAGGAGAGTCCCAATCAGAGATGAAGGAATAAAACACCCCTGAACTCCACACAGCCCACACATTTTTCTGCTCCACCTCCCACCTCTCCCATATCAGCTCCTGGCTCCCTCTGAGCCTGGCACTTGGCAAAAGGGGAATGCCAGGATGGAGAAGGCAATTCAGACACTTCTGTGCTTGTGCATGCCCTGATCCCCACCCTGGGATGGACCAAGGAGTGCTGCTGTTGCTGTAAAGGTATTTATCCTTAGCCACTGACTCTTGGAATCATCTCCCTCAAAGCCCTGGAGAGGCTGATCCCTCTCCCCGTGGGAGGGATGTGATGTGTGTGTCCACTGAAAGGAAAATGATGCTGCACTGTGAAATCCCTCTGGACTCTCTGCCTCTCACTTCCAGCTGAGTTACCTTTGTGGATGCTCGACTGGATGTGTTTGGTCAGGGTATCAGGATGGAAACATCTTCTAAGCACTGAAATAGTTCTTTATTTATTTGTCTATTTATTAAAAATAATAAATATGGGAATCCCCCCCTCTCCCTCAGGCACCTCAAGCTCCCAGCCCTGTAAGAACCACAAAGAAATAATTTTGTGTGTGAGTTTGGTTCCCTGATTGCCCCACACAGGGAAATACCTGCAGAGAGGCTGTGGGGTCAGGTGGAAGGTGAAGGGAAATGGGATTCGGGGGTATTTTGGAGCTTTGTCATTAGAAAACTGAGCAGGTGGAAGAGCTGGCTCAGGAATTCCTCAGCCCTTCCTCTCCCTTCTCACCTCTGACTGACTCAGTGGAGGCTTCACCACCATGACAGTGATGTATTGGGAGAGATTTTCCTCTCCTCCCCTCCTGCTCCTCAGCTGCTTCCTCCAGCAACGCCCCTGCTCCCACATTTGGGCAGTAACAAGGCCCAGAAGTGCTTTGGTTTATTGGTTTCCATCTGGAATGCCTTTCCCCTGGACTTTTGCACGTGTTTTTCACATGGGGAGTAAGCCCTGCTTGGTGCTTCCCCTCCTCACCACGGTTTGGTGGCATTTCCTGGGACAGAAATGCAGGAAAAAATAATTAGCAAAGCTCCCAGCAATAACAAACCGTGAAAATCTTTGCCCTCCAATGGCATTATCAAGGAGAAGAAATGTGAAAATGGTAACACTCTTTAATTCATTAATGTGTTAATTGATTTCACAAAATTAGTTTGCAGACACTAAAAGCAGTTTCTCTTATCTGCTTTTTATGAACTGCCAGTACAAAGCAGAAGCAGGGAAGCCACTTGCACAAATAAATGGAAATACTGATACAGCAAACATTGCCTGAAAGCAAAACTCAAATTCTTCCCCGTTCTGCTGAATTTGGGATGCATCAAACCCACAAATTTTCTGCACTTCCAGCACTCTGGAGAAGAAAAGGACCAATCTTTTTTTTTCCCCCATTATTAACAAGCACTTCAGGAGCAGTCAGAACAGGGAGCAGCCCAACCCCCTGGATTTATTTTGTCAAAACCCCCTTCATCAATCTTTTGTCAGAGATCCCAGCCAGAGAGAGATCAGGGAGAGAGAAATGAAATGGAGTTGTTGTCTCCTCTCAAAAACTCTTCCAGTGGTGTTTATTTTTTGGATTGATTTCTCTGGCTACAGCACAGGTCCTCCTCTGGCACAGATCCTTCCCTGGAGAACATTTTCCAGGTGTTTTTTTGAGCACAGATGGACAGTGGAGAAATCAAACCAGCAGTGCAGCAGACAAAGGGAATGGCTTCAAAGTTCCCCTTGGAATGGTTGATGTTTGGCACCACTTTCTCAGCAGCTTTGCCTGGATTTCTTTAGCCAAGGACTCTGCTGCCCTTCTCCCCCTGCTTTCCCTCTAACCCACAGCCAGAGGTTACAAATGATGCTCTTAGAAAGGGAAAAATAAAAGTGAAGATTGCTCAGTTTGAAAGAAAACATTTTATTTTTCCTCCCATTTTAAGTGAGGATGGGCTTCAGTAAAAAGAGTTGGGAAGGGATTTGTGCTCTCTTTTTGCTGCTGGAAGCAGGGGTGGCTGGGCAGGCACTGCCAGGCAGTGGGTGTTGCCCTCACTGAAATAAATCTCAATTTTCCTTTCATGGCTGTCCTCAGGTATTTTTTATTGGACAGTTTTCAACTACCCAACCAGTCTGGGTCATCTCCATGTCAAGCTTTGATTTTGGGAAGCAGTTTGAGCTTGAAATGGAGCTGCATTGAGGGTCTTTGTAGCTGAGCACAGTGGAAAATCCTGGCCCTTGGACCAAGGATTGTTCCCATGGTTTTCCAGCCTGTGTGTCCCTGAGAAGAACCTGCCCTGATGGGGAGGGAGGGAACATTGAGGACCAAACCTTGGGATTGTTGCTACCGTGGAGCTTCCAACTGTTTGGGGTTGAGGAAAAGTTCAGCCATCCAAAATTGCATTATCTTAACATTTGGCAAGATGGAAATCTGGGGGAGAGAGTATTCAAAATTCACTTTTCATTAACACGAGCTAATTAAACCATTTAGCCAGCACTCTCCGTACCCAGAGCAGGCAGCCATGGTCTATTTTGAGCTTTCCCTTCTCCTGCCAAGTCCTGGTCTCCAGACCAGCTTTATTTTTCAGTGGGAACCAAGGACTTTGGGACAATGTCAAGCATCACGCACTGGATCTGCTGATTTGTGGCTGGGTTGTGCAATTCTTGCCCAGCCAACGTGGCTAATTTTAGCTGAGCCTTGCAGGGCCAGAGTGGGACAGCTTTGGTTGAGAACAGGCCAGAGGAGCAGCCCCCAGCTCAGAGTTTAATTGTGTAAGAACCCAGCAGAGCCATGAGTAAGGCTCGTATGATGGAGCCTTTAATTCTGATTGTTAGTGTGAGCCCTGCTGCACTTGAGGCTTTCCTGGGGATATCATTTGGTTCCCAACAGCCTTTTCCTTCTCAGCAGCAGAACCTCAGCCCTCCCGTGGTTTCAGCACAAAGTCTGGGAAAAGGGACTTTCTCCTGGTTTGTTGTGGCTTCGTCTCTTTGCCATTATTCTCTAGCAGCTTTGTGGGATGGGGACTTTGTTTTCCTTTAATGCACTTATTTTTAGCTCAATGAAGTGCACTTGAGCTCCCCTCCTTCCCTGGCAGCCTCACTGCTGCCTGAGCAGCCTTGCTCTTCCTGGAGCATTTAGGACAGGGAGGGTTTTTGAGTGGCAAATCTGCACTGAGGCTCTCGTGGGGCTTGGGCTGGAGCTTTATTTCCTGGGAAAGGCTGAAATCCTGAAAGCCCAGAGTAAAACCCTGACTGACTCTGGAGAAGTCAGGATAAAGGGGAAGTAGCCAACAAAACCATGATTAAAACTGGGAATCTGTAGGTGTCCAGCAGAAACAAACCCTGACCCAGCTCCTCACTTCTCAGCTCCTCAGAAGCCCCAAAAGGCACCCACTCCCTGCTCCTGCCCCACTTCCAGCTCTGAATGAAGCTTGAACCCAGAGGTGAGAGCTGATCCAGCCCTCTGCATCCCCAGGGTGGCTTTCCAGGGCCTGGGAGAGCCTGAAGAGAACCTGGCAAAGGGAAAGAAGGAAATCTGAATGAAAACTGAAACCAGACTCGGGGGGATTCGTGCAGAAGAATCAAGAAACTGAAAGCAGAGTTTAGAATGTGGACAGAAGTCCTGAGATTGGATCCTGATGTGTGGCTGATTAATTCATTAATTCCCAAGGATTTCTGTGGGCTCTTCCTGTGCTGTTGCTGAAGATTTGGCTCAGTTCAGCTTCAGTGGGGTTTGCCCTCTGAGGATAAAGCTCCAGCACCTTCCCCAAAGGCATAACTGGGCCCTCCCACTGGTCCAGCCAGGAACGCTGTTTAATCCATGGGTTTTCCTCCTGAGCACAGGACCTGGCTGTGCAGGACTGCTAAAGGGAACCTTCCATGGCAGAAATGGGAGGAAAACACTGCTGCAGGCCAGGGAATGAGGAGAGATGGGCCAGGGCCACAGGTCTGATCTGGAAGGGCTCTTCCAGCCTAAATGATTCTGTGATTTGTGTCTGCTTCTCAGCAGCTGGCAGAGGTTTGCTCAGTCTCAACCCTTCCATTAAAACAATTCTGTCCCTCCAGGACCACCAGAAATGCTTCTTGCTGCCTCAGAGGGGCTGTGCTCTCACAAATGCCCAGCTTGGGCACCCAGCCAGGTGGGAATGAGGCACAAAGGGGGTTTCACCTGTGCTGTGCCCCCAGGTGTCCCCTGCAGTGGCCCTGGGAGCTCTGCACACATTTCCTTCCATCCCTGTGCTGCTTTGCAAACCCTCATTGTCCCTGACACCACCCCTTGCCACCCCCTCAGCTCCAGTCCAGCCCCAGCTCCAGCACTGGAGCCAAACACAGATGAAGCATCTTCCAGAGCACCTTCAATTCATTACAAGCCACAGGAAAAGAGGAACAATTTTTTTAAAATTCCATATATTTCACCTAGACAAGCATTCCTGTGTCATTAGGTCTGCCTTTGCTGCTAAGGCTTGTTCCAGCCCCCTCAGCCTGGAGCCTCTCAGCTCTAAGCACAGCTGGACAAAGCTTCTCTTGGCTTTGCTGGCAGCTTCTCCACGCTCAGTTGCACCTGAAGGATCCCCTCTGCAAGCTTTGGCTAGAAGCACTCCCAGACATGGTTATTTATTGGAACCATCTGTTTGCACTGGCACACAGGGAGCCCAGCACAGCATTTCTGGTGGTTTTCAGGCTCTCTGCACACCTGGCAGATCCAAGTGAGCAGCCCCTGGTGTTACCAGCAGCTCGTGGTGGTTTGGGGCAGGGATAAATAATCCTGGCACTGAGGGCAGTGCCCTTTCTCTGCTGCCCTCTTGGAATTTCTCCTGGGAATGGCAGAGGGATTATAACTGGGGTGGAGGGGTGGAATTCAAACTGGCATTTCTACAGCAGTTTGGATCAGCTTTTGTGTGTGTTTGCTGCAGGATGAGTGTGGTCTTCACCCCCCTTTACCCATCACTAATGTGCCTTTTGGAACAGCCAGCAGAATTACAGAGTCAGGACAAAACCCAGTGCTGAGCAGGTTTTCTGTCTCTCAGGGCTGTTACCTCTGGATTTTTGGACAGTGCTTACTCCCTAAATGTCAGCCATCCCCACTGACCCTGCTTCCACCCCTCATTCCCGATGGGTTTGTGTGGGGAACGAACACTGAGGGTGAACGTGGGCTGTGGTGGAGCTGCCTCTTGGCAACGGGCTCTGATTTCTCCTCCACCCCACAGGAGATGACAGGAACTCAGCCCCTGCCACCTCAGCTTGCCAGGCTGGCTTCCCCTGTGCTGGAAATGAGCAGTCAGCGTGGCCCAGGTGCAAGGAGCATCCAGGAGAACCCAAGCACCCATTTCCCTTTGCCAGGGAAGTGTTGTTGCCCCTCTGTTCCAGCACAAACCCACCTGGGACCCCACACAGCCAGAGATGGCTTTAATGGAGCCCTTTGGAGGCCAAAACCACGCAGCTGTGAGCAGGCAGCAAAATCAAACTTGTTTAATGGTGCATCCAGACAGGAGAAACAGGGCCAGGGCCCCTGGCAGCACCGGGAGCAGCCAGAGGGACACCGGGAACACCAGTGGGACATGCCAGGCCTGGGCCATCCAACGTTTCTTGCTCCTCTCCATCGTTTCCTCGTGCCCCACCTGAGCAGCCAGGGAGGGGCTGCCACGGGATGCACACCTGGAGTGCCACAGCCCCTCGGCATCCTCACCAGAGTCACCTGTCCCCAGCAAGCAGCAGGGGCCTCCAGGAGCACATCCAGCAGCACCAGGCACGGTGGGCAGCCTGCTCAGTCCGTGGGCAACGGCGGCAACCCCTGCTGGCAGCAGAACCAGGGGCCACAGCCCGCTCTGGGCTCCCAGCACAGCTATGGGTATTTATTGTATGTGCTCCTATTCTCCTTGCCTGGTCCAAAGATTCGGGATTTCCTCTGAATTGCACGAAACCACCGCAGCAGCAGGGCTGGCCAGGGACTCCTCTCGTGCTGCCCTGGATCTGTGGGGGAGTGAGACTTTGAGGAAAGCAGAGCGTTGGTCACACATTCCCTGAAAGAGCAGCCTGTGGGATAAGGCTTGGTTAAGGCAGGTGGTGGCAGCTCCCCTGGGTGGGATCAGGGGAAATCCCTCCCTGTTCCCTGTCCACACAGCCCCACCCCGGGAATGGCACCACAGCTCTGGCCTGTGGGAGTGGGAGGGCTCTTGGGGACTGTCCCAGGCTTTAGTGTCCCCTGGGTGTCCCCTGGGAATAGCAGAGCCCTCTGCAGCTGGCCACGGACACCCTGGACATCACCACAACAGGGCTGGGCTCCAGCCAGGCCAAGAAAGAAATCACAAATAAACAAAAATAAATCACAAAATACAAACAATGTGCTTTAGGACAGATAAGGCAGCGAGTGGCAGAGATTGTCACAATTGCACTATCAGTGCAATTTGCTTGTCTTTTCCTTTGCTGATTTAGGGCTCTGTAAAAAGCACCCACTTTCCTGCCACCTGAGCTTTGATGGCAGCTCTTTTGGGCGCAGGCTGCTCTTTTTTTGGCACAGAAAGAGCACAGTTTGGCTGCTGAGGAGTTAAACCAAGGCAAATGGCACTTTGCTTTAACCAGTTTCCAAACAGCACAGAGGACTTGTGTGATGGCTCAAACGTGTGGAAAGCAATTCCACTTTAAGACTTCTCCCATTCCTCAGGCTCCAACCTCCCTGCACAGGAGCGACTGGTGGAGGAACAGCTATCAGATGTCCAGGTCAGCCAGCACCAAATTGATATTGAACCAGTCTGGGCAGTGCAGCTGAGCAGAGCTCTGCCCAGCCCATTCAGCTGGAGAGGCCAGGCCTCCCCAGGCTGCAGGAACAGCAGTGACAGAGGATTTTGTGACACAGCAGCAGTGGCTCCACTCTTGTAAATGATTTACTTGTTCAAACCTGCTGCTCCTCTCACACTTCTGCAGGGCTCAGGGTATTGACCCAGCCTATATAAAACCAGACTTTAAGACTGCTGTCTTTAGGACGAGGCACTTGTTAAGTCCTAAACCATTTCCACACAGGGCAAACCACGCTGTGGGCAAGGGCCAGCTGCTTTCTGATTTCCTGTGACTCTGCAGGGGTTTGAATGAACATCCACACTCTCTGAGGATTTACTGACTAAAAGCTGTACAGCTTTTGGAAAGGTGAGCTAAGAAGAGAAGCAAATACACCAATAGATCCTGTAATTGCTTCTCCAGATGAAAAAGAGAGAATTAAACTTCTGAAGTTAACTCCACTGGCTTCCAGGGCCAGCCAGAAGGCAGCACCGAGTGTCTTAGAGATGATTCTCAGAGGTTATTTATGAGTGAATTTAGTGCCAGGGTTTGTTGTGGAAAACCCAAATCCTGGCAAAAATGTGTCCAATCCAGCTGTGAAACAGGAATAAAGGCCTGACAGGCTCTGGGTGTGTGTTAGGGGTCTGTGCCCTTCTAGCAACAGGGCAAGAAACCGCCTGTGTGAAAGGATTCTGTGTGTGTGTGCAGAGCTGGGTGTGTGAACAAGAGCTGCTTGTGTGCAGAGCTCTGTGTGTGCAGAGCTCTGTGTGTGCTGAGCTCTGTGTGTGCTGAGCTCGGTGTGTGCTGAGCTCGGTGTGTGCTGAGCTCGGTGTCTGGGAGCTGTGTCCATCCCTGTGTCCCCAGCCCTGTGTCCAGCCCCATGTGTGTCCCCAGCTCTCTGTCCAGCCCTGTGTGTGTCCCCAGCCCTGTGTCCAGCCCTGTGTCCCCAGCCCTGTGTCCATCCCTGTGTCCCCTGCCCTGTGTCCATCCCCATGTGTGTCCCCAGCCCTGTGTCCATCCCTGTGTCCCCAGCTCTGTGTCCATCCCTGTGTGTGTCCCCAGCTCTGTGTCCATCCCTGTGTCCCCAGCCCTGTGTCCATCCCTGTGTGTGTCCCCAGCCCTGTGTCCA
>JACBWW010000039.1:6086880-6119994 GCA_020086605.1 Lanius collurio
TTTTGGTCCTTCTATATATATACATATATGTATATACATTATTATTTTTAAAATGTGTGTATACATATATATATGTATATATATTTAGTTGCAACAGTGCTTCTCCGAAAAAAGGTCCATCTATAAATATAATTTTATTTATTTTTATTTTTAAATTTTAGTTCTTTTAAGTTAAAATTCTCCATCTCTCTAGGTATTATTTTTTGAATGGTGTTAACCTGCTGAAGTTTTGCCAGAATGGTGCCTGGCTGCGTCTGGGTTCGGTGAACTCGAAGACCTGGGACTGGGATATGCCATCTGTCACCATGTATTGTCCCTGATTTAATGGATCCTGGGGTGGTGGGTAGGCTGGAGGAACCGACTTGGAGTAGCTCACACCTGCATCGATGATTGGGGGGAAAAAGAAACAGATCAGTCAAAGAGAAATCGGGTCAATAGTCGTTCTTCGTCATGCTACCGCTCCTTATCGCTCCTGAACCGGCTCCCACACGCCAGGACGTGCCAGGGCTGGCCAATCTCCAGGAACGCGGCGCCGGCCTGACCTCTCTGCTCCGAGGCTGCCTCCCTACGCCAAGGCTCCAAGACTGGGACAGGATCCATTACTTTTGCTGGGCAGAGTTCTGCCCGCCCTCATGGAAAAGTCCTGGGTGGGCGAGGCGAGCCGGGCCAGGCCCTGCCCGCACCGACGGCCGCGCCGCTCGCCCGCTCCAGTGTAACACGTCCTGCTCCGGGCTCCTGCTCACCCTCCCTCCCAGCCTGCCCTGGACAACAGCCCTGCCCCAACATGCCCCACTGACCAGCCCCAGTACGGCCCCAGCACGGCCCCAGCACGGCCCCAGCACGGCCCCGCTCCGATTCCCGCACGGAACGGAGCAGAGCTGCTGTGGAAGAAGCCCTACCCTGCAGGGATGAGCCTACACCGAGGGCAACTCGTTCTTTAGGACTTTTCCATAGGGTTTGTTCTCAATTCACCAGTCTGGCTTCAGCCCAAAATGGCTGCACGCAACGCAGAAAAGGCTGGTTCTGCTCAATCCAAACTGGTAGCAATGGATGGACTGGCAAGGCTACACTTGTAGGGTTGAGGTGTTCAATTCCCACACAGGTGAGCCACAGTTCCTGTGCAGGAAGGGCGAGAGGGGATGCTGCCCTTACAGCTTTCCCATGGAACGAGGGGGCCTCAGCAACCTGCTGTAAAGGACAGTGTGGAAAGGGTGGCTCTGGGTGGCTGCAGTGGAGCAGAAGGGATGTGTGTCACCACCAAAGAGTGGCCTACAGGGCACAGTGACACAGTCTGGATGTCCTTCCCCGCAACGCCGCTGACGAGGGACAACCCCTCCTTCAGCCTCGGGGCAGCGGGGCCGGCTGGAAACCACGACTGCAGGAAGGAGAGAGGAGCAGGGCTGTGGAGCAGCTTGCTGTAAGCTCTGGCCATCTCTGGATCATGCAGAACTGCTCTTCCTTCTGCGGGGCCGCGGGACGGGCGAGGCTTCGCGAGGGCCGGCTCGGGGCCGTCGCCTCCCCGGGCTTTACCCGCAGCAGCGAGGCCACTGTCCCCGAGCAGCTCAGTGTCCTCATCTGGACAGCAGGATGGCATCCCCCACCTACCTCACAGGAGGGTTGTGAAGCTAAATTAATTAATGTTTGTAAAACACTTTGAGATCCTCGGCTGGGAAGGTGCTGGAGAAGGCAAAATACGGTGATTAGCACCCAGGTACCAGAGCAAGGTGTGCACAGCAATGCGGCTCCTACCACACACAGACACACCAGCGCTGGCCGGGCACGGACGGCGGCACACGACGGGCACTGACACACAGGGAAAGCCTCACGAGGGCACCCACAGAGCTCACCACACAACTTTGGCAGGCAGGACCTCTTTTGGGTACAAACTAAGGCGTGTCTTTAGGGAAGAGAATTGATTTGCTACAGAGTTTACCGATCGGGGTGAAAATCCTCAAAAGTTTCGGCCCAAATGGAAACGTCTTGAGTAATTCTAACCGATTTCTCCTTCTTTACTGTATTTTGTGCAGCTCTCTGTCCACTGTAGAGAACAACCAGGATCATTCCTTACAGTGGGCAAAAACCATTTTGCAATTCACACTCATTAACCTTTAATGAATTCATCATGGTTAGCATTTCAAACTTATTTGGAAAGATCGACCTGGAGATGTTCTGCATCTGTACCTGCATGCTGGAATAGCTGCTCATCAATGAGTTCTCTACTCTGTGTTCCCAAGCTCCTGTGTCCCACCTGCAGAGCCAAGGGCAGCCCCAGAGCTGTGCTGGGGTCACACCTGGGCAGGGGTGGCTTGTAGGAAACCTGACACAACGTCTGCACCACCCTCACTGGCACAGAACTCCAAGGAACAGTTTGACTGTTCAAACAGTTTGAACAGTCACTGTGTGACTGAAACCCACAAGGGCAGGGCACTGAGCTCACCTCTCCCATCCCTTCTCCTGGCACTGTCCTGCCCCGAGCTGCCCTGCTCCAGGCAGGCCAACACCAGTGACACCAACTGCAGAGGCTGCTCTGGAGGGCAAACTCCAGCCCTGAGCCCACACAGGAGTGCCAACCTTCTTCTCCTGGAGGCCACCAGCCCTCAGCTGATTTTCCCAGCAGAGACTGCTGAGGGATTTTAGGATCTGTGGGAAGGTGAGGATCTGGTACAGGTCCCTTACATGGCTAGAGTTGGGAAATAAATCTTCTGCTTTGGCTCTCAGACTGACCAGGAATTACCTCAAAGGCAAACAGCCCTTGTGGCACCAGAATTACTCATGTTCTACAACAGGAGAGCTGTGAATCTAAAGCTGCTGCTGGGGGGGGGGACACAGAAATTGTTTTAAGCTTTGTGAGACCCTGAAGTCACCTTGCTTTAGTGACATGGCCCCATGGCTTTGGCATCCTGTGGCTGCAGAGCACCCAGCTTTGGCTGGGCTGGGCTCTTTACTGCCTCTGAACCACTTAGAGGAGGGTGAGGTAATGTATTTTAATGATGATACAAAATGCCAGGAAACCTCCTGGATCAGCAAAATGTTGTGCACTCGGAAAACTGAAGAAATAGAGGAAGGATAGTCTGGCTGATGTCCACTGACAGCGGTGGAGTTACACTGCAAGGAATGGAATCCACAGACTGTCTTCTCCAGAAGGGAAAAGGGCACACTCCGCTGGCCAGATCACTGCCAAACCCACTCAGTTCTTTCCCAAAACTCCTGAAAAATGTCTGTCCTTGCCTGAAACATCCCCATGCATACCCTGCCCCTTCCCTCAGCAGAGCAGCTCTTCCCACAGTTGTACGTGCGGCCCTGTGGATCTGGGCTACTGGCATCAACATCTGGGCTACTGGCATCAACATCTGGGCTACTGCCATCAACATCTGGGCTGGATGAATGCCAAAAGCTCCTGGCTGGCTCTACTGGCATAAGCAGCTGAAGGTTTCGTATTTGTCTCATTTATCCAATGGCCTGAAAATCAAACCTGTGGATGTCAAGGCCGTGCACCATCGCCG
This sequence comes from Lanius collurio, assembly GCA_020086605.1. Lineage (NCBI taxonomy): Eukaryota > Metazoa > Chordata > Aves > Passeriformes > Laniidae > Lanius > Lanius collurio. The sequence continues at coordinate 6,090,384 of JACBWW010000039.1, forward strand.
TGTGTGGGACATGCAGACAAAACCTCTGTGCTCTGGGAACTCCAGAAGGCATTTCCTTGTGGAACTGTGAGACAGCACTGCCACAGGAGCCCCAAGAAGGACTTCCTTTTTTTTTTGGACATACCAATGTTCTGGAACACAGAAACTGGGGGCTGGGAGGGGAAGATTCACCTGATCTGCACATCTTCGAATCCTGAGAAAGAGCAATTCTGGGAAAAGTCTGGCAGGGAGGTATTTTTCTGTTCTGCTCTGAAGTGCTTTGTTCCCTCACCACAACTCGGGGCCATCGTGCAAAATTGTCTCTTGAGGGATATTTTTTTTAATATGCAAAGCCATAACTCTGCTGCAATTCACCAGAAAGAAATGAGCACAGCTCTTTTCCAAGGCAATTTTGGGCTGTGTGGCGAGTGGAATTCAAAGTACAAAGGGAAGAATCGATGGATAAGGAATGATTTCCAGGCACAGCAGCCAACTCCACCCCATGGGCAGAGCTGGAGCTCCTTCTGCTGGTTTGTGCCTCCTTCTGCAGCGCAGCTGCAGCTGCACAGAGGGATCACTCACAGGGCGGGGCTGGGAGAGCTGCTCACGAGGAGAACAAGAAAATTCCCAGATTCATAATTTGGCTAGACAAAACTGGTGAGAGATGCTGCGCTGTCACTTGAAATCATGTCTTTTTATAGCACCAGGCAACGTCACTTGGAGCCTTTCGGATTTCTCAGCTCAGAAGGAAACAATTAAAAAGATTTGAAACTGTCTCGTTTTTCCCTTCTAGGCTGGGGTTTTATTTTTTGGGTTTTTTTGGGTTTTGGGTTTGTTTTTTTTTTTTCCCCCAAAAGTATCTCTTCTCTTTGAGGTGGCAACACGATTTCAGCAGCACGTGAAGGTTTGGGAGCATGCTGGAGCTCACAGGCAATCCACAGGGACACGTGCAGACGGATCATCCAGCAGGACACTGCCCCTCCCCGGGCTCACACGACACAGACACGGAGAACACGCACATCTCCTCCACATAACCATGGAAACTTGCCTTACAAGCTGTTTACTCCATCCTCCACCTAGGAGATTTTAGCTTATCCTCTGACCAGGAGCTATTTCCCAGGTTTGTTCCCCCCACGCTGCTGTCCAGGGCTCACGCTGCTCATTAGCCAGAGCTGGGGAGGGGACAATGACATCGCCAGCACTGCTGGTGGCTCTGCCCCGGCCCAGGAAAGGGAGCAGTGCTGCCCAAGGAACCTTCCAGCTCCCTCAGAGCTCTACAGCAGCTCAGCCAACTTCCATCTTTTAGAAGAAGCTCAAAACCCCTCCAAATTCAGTTTCCTCCTGAATACCGTAACCCCCACACGTGGGGAAGCCAGGGACGTCCCTCCAGAGCACTAATTGGGGCATGGTTAATTACTCCTGTCATAGCAACAAGTCTAAGGTAAGGAAACGAGCAGAACTGGCTGGGTGGGTCCAGCCCTTTGCCCTCTTCAGCACATTTCAACAGAGGATCTCAAAGCACCACCCCACGACTCCCTGGCTCTCTGTAGGGTTGGCAAAGGACGCAGCTGGTTGTCCCCGAGGTGAGGATGGAGCTGTGAACAGGAAGCCCCTGCCTCCCAAGGCAGGCCTGACCAGCTGGATTTCCTCACTTTACACCCCCCTGCTGAATCACCCAGCTCTCACTTTGCCCTATTTGCCCAGCTCCAGAGGGATTTCAGTGGTGCCCCAGCCATGGCTCTGAACTCACCGAGGGATTTCACTGGTACCACTGAGGAGAACATGCCTGAGCTCCCTTTTCTAACCACGAGCCTCCCTTCTCTGTTTAGGAGGGAGAGGGCTGGATGCAGCTTGAGAAATGCAGGAGGAAACAGCCATCTCATGCCCTGGTGTTCCCCAGACAACCACAACATCTGCCCACACACACTGAGCTAACCCCAGCCTCTGGAGTGTATTTATCAAGTCTGCTACTGCAGCCTGATGTCATTAGACCAGACATTAAGAGAATGATTCCTCATGTGATAAGAAAAGCTAATCGAGGCAAGATGGCATCAATGATACTGGGGCTTTATCCATCAGAGCCAGGTGAAAACGAATTCCTGGCATCCTGTGCTTGCACAGCCTCCCTCTCCTCCAGCACCCTGCAGGCTGAGCACAGATCACCCCGTGGCTTTCACTGATAGGAAGGGATCAGTTCAGCCCTGGAATGCTGCTGCTGCTTCTGGGCAGCAATTCTGACCTCAAACCCCTCACCAAACTCAAGGTGTAGGAGTATCTGGGCTCACAAACATTTCTGTGGGAATCTCAACATGTCATCCATGTCAACACCACGGCTCTTCCCACGAGGGGCATGAACATCTCACCAAAAAACTGCCCTGGGGGATTTGCTCAGCAAATCTCACCACTACCATCCTCAGAGGCAAGAATTTATTCCTGCTCTGCCTTAGCTTGTAAATCTGACTGGTTCCTGGAGGATCCTGAAGACTCCAGCTGGATTCCTGATGCCATCAGTGTGATGGTGCTCGTGGACCCACAGCACGAAGAGCTGGTAGGGTCTGGGTTTGACAAAATATGGGGTAAGTTCTGTGCTTGCCCTGAATCTGTGGGGAAATGCCACCAACACCACCACCAGCTCCATCCTTTCACCTCCTGTGCTGTGAAAAAAAGGGAAGTGACCCTGATTATCCGAAAATGCAAATGCCCCTCTTTGTTTTGAAGCAGTTGGGCTGTGGTTGCTCAGGCTCCTGCAATCCCCCGAGGCTGTGCCTACACGTGTGAATAGCTGGGGAAACACGGCAGGGCCACGTCAATCTTGTCAGCAAGGAAGATGCAATAAAATAGGATTAAACAGCCGGGAGAACCACGGGAGGGACGGTGAGCCCTGGTCAGCCCTGCCCTGCCCAGCTCTGCTGGGCTGAGCTGCTGGGAGAGCCTCAAGTGCAGAAGTGGGGAAGTCAGAGAGGCTGTTGCATGTCTGGGTCAGGGTTTCTATGACATAGTTGGCTGTGAGCTCAAGTGATCAGAAAGGAATAAATTAACAGGAAAATCCAGTGATTCAGAGGGTGTTTGGTGACAGGCCAAGGCAGTTCGTGCTGGCTGATGATTTAACCCTTGCTGGGTTTGCGTGGCTGAGCGTTCACGGGCAGGTTTAGTGACAGCATCTGTCTCAGGTGATGCCGACTGAATCTCTGCTTCCCTCATCCTAAAGACTTGGCAGGGCTCAAGGCATCTCCTGGAGGAAGCTTGCACAGGGCACAGAGAGGAACTGGATATAGTGTGGGGGTCTCAAGTGCTCTCCTGGGGGAGGAAACACCCCCAGCTCACAATAAGGTCACTTCTTTAAATGTGAACAGACATTTCCTTTCCCAAAAGTGGGAGATGGTGCTGTAAGAATGGAGTCTCCTTCCTGGAAGGACCTCTAATTCCCTGGCACCACTGGCTGGCAGCTGCTAGGAATATAAACAAATATCCCTTCTGTGGACAGGCTGTCCTGCAAGGGGCCAGATATGGACAGAGCTGGGGCTCAGAGAGGTAACTGAGTGCTCCTGCAGGCTGCAAACACCAATCCTTGCAGGGGGATCACACGTGGCCAGGGAACAGAGCCCCTCATGCAGAGAGGGACACCACGAGCCTTCTGTGTTCAAATGCTTAGAAATGGAAAAATGACCCTGGATTAACCTTTGTCTACATTAAGGATGGACTGGAGATCCACAAGGGATCCGTTTTCAAGGCAACCTCAGAGCAGTGTCCACTCCTTTAGTCAGTGACCAGCACGGGGCTGGCAGAAGGGGTCGGTGCCACCCTCGTGCTGCCCTGTCCCTCAGAGGGACCCAGGCTCTGCTCTCCTGCCTGCAAAGGGCTGCAGGGAGGGGGTTTTGCTGTTTTTGAAACCAAGACAAGTAAATTTCTCCTGTTACTTCACTCTTTCTAGAAGACACAGGACAGAATTCCATCCCAGCTCCCACACTGGCACTGAAGGAAGCCAAAGGGCAGCCACCAAGAGGCAAAATCTTGAACAATCCAAGCCAAGGGCAACCAGCAGCAAGCAGCCCTTTTCCCTCTGACAGAGAGGTGCAGAGCCAGCACTACCCATTTACTGGATGTCTAATGGACTTAAAGAAGGCCAAAAATTGGTTTAGCGCTGTCTTAAGGCACCTGGTCTAATATCATTACGTTCTGCCCAATCCAAAAAGGAGTGCAAATCCTGGGATACTGCCCATCATTGACTGGGTCTGGCAGGGAGCCTGGCCCTGCACACACTGAGAGAGCCAGGAGGGGGCTGCTGCCCCACACAGGACCCTCAGCTGGGGAGCAAACACTCCTCAGAACGCTCAGAACATATTCTCAATCACCTGGATAAAGGTCCTGCTAGTTTAAAAAGCAGAGTTTTAAGGTTTCTTCTGCTGCTCTCAGCTGCTCTCCCCTTCTGCTGTAGCCAGCAGAGGTTTAAACACCTCCTTTTCCAACACATGCCAGCCATCCTCAGAGCAATACTTCTGGGAGGTGTGGTACAACAGTGCATGAAATAAGCAGCAGTTTATACTATTTGAAAAATGTTTTTCTGCTTCACCTCTAACAAAGTTGATTGCATTTTCCATTTCACCTCCTTCACGGCTTTTCTCTCTTCCTTAAGTGTTCTGTGACAGGGGAATTACCATGGCTTCCCATTTAAGAGGTGAAGGGAACAAGTGAGATAATCTAGGAACAAGTCTGTAGTAGGCATCCTGTGACACAGGAGCTGGGCTGGCAGCACCTCGAGCAGCTGAGCTGTCAAGGCCTGCTGCAGCCCCTGAGACCATCCTGCAAAGCCTGCATTTCAATAAGTAAACACTCTTATCGATTACAGTGACCTGCTCCTCCTCCTGCAGGGCTTCCCTGCTTTCCAGGTATAACTGATGCTCCAAAAGCAGCTCCCAACCCTTTCCAACGCTCCTGTGGTGCTGTGGGAGGGCAGAGGCAGCAGCAGCCCCTGGCTGGGCACACCTGCAGCCCCAAGTGCCTGCCAAGGTCTTGGCAAAATGAAATGCTGTCAATATCTGTAAAATGCATATGGCAACATTAAAAAAATCAGTCCCTAAAAGCCAGCTCTCAGGAGTTTCCTCCAACCTCCCTCTTCTGGGCAGGGCTGGCAGCTCCCTGCTCTGGCAGCCTCGCGCCTCTCGCTGGGTCTTGGGCACGAGACAAACCACAGAGTAACAAAACTAAGAGTTTTCAGTGTCAATATTTAATTTAATCAACCTGAGACTGGGCTATGATCACCACAGTGTAGGGCAAAGCACACAGAGCTACCGTTTTCACGACCTTATTTGTTGTTTTTCCAAATTTCACATCCTAAAACCAACCAGGCTGTGCTTAACTCGGTGCTGGGGGGTGACTGAACTTCTGTCTGGCTCGAGAACTTAATCCCATAAAAAGAACTGCCAGTGCCACAGCCTAAAAGCTCATTCTTCACCAAAGAAATGCTGACTGCTGTTTTAGGAGCTAATGAATTTTATAGTCCGAGAAGCCCAAGATAACAACCCCTCCTTTTTCATCTCAGAGAGAAAGAGAGAGAAAGACAAAGAGAGCAGACAGAGAGCAATTGCTGTGTAAGACATAAGTCCTGTCAGGCAGATTGTATTTGTCAGGATGCAAGTCCAGTGATTTTCGTGGGGATGCTGGCAGGCATGCTCAGGCACCTCTGAACTGTGTCACTCACTGGCTGAACAGTACAATTATTAATTAATACCTACATTAATTAATAATGGAATCAACTGAACAGCTAGCAATAATTTAACCTGGCTTTGTGACAGCAGTCATGCAAGTCAGGCTCTCACTGTGCAGTCGCCACGAGCCCTGTGGATGCTCCCGTGCTCAGGGACAGACATGCAGGTGCTGAGGGGCTGTGGCAGGGGCACAGGGACAGTGTGAGGCCCCTGGGCCTGCCCTGGGTGTGCACACTCTCAGCTTAGAACATCTGGCCAGGAGAGTTTGTAGAGAACATCTCAGGAGACAACGGAAGAAGTCAGTAGAGAGGAGAAGACTGATGACAATGGAGAGACACAGCAAACCAAGGAGTTCACAGCTGGCCTGGCAAACCCCTCCTGGACCAGCAAAGCCAGTAGACAACACACAGGTGAGGCAGAAAGCAAAGAGCTCCTTCAGCTTCTGCAAACCCCCCCCCAAAAACACCTGCACAGAGCGGGGACCAACCTGCCTGCACCTGACCTGAGCCAAGCCTTGAGGAGCTCTCCCAAAACCCACTTGTAGGCCTACTTGTGCTATGGAACTTTGGTAACAAATCAGTACATCCATGACTGTGTGAAGCTTTGGAGAACTTGAGAAATGACCTCTCTGACCTTCCCTCTGTGTTGAGTATTTCCAAACCTGTAGCTGCAAGAGTTATTGCGAGAGAGAATTAACGCTGGTTTGGCCAGTGGAGACTCTGCCTGACACCAGGCATGGCATTGATCAGCTGGCTGCAGCCTGCCTGGCTGGGGAAATGAATCTGACATTCCAGAGGTACAATGTCTTCACTAAAACACTTTATTTCCTAGAGTTGATGCTACTGTGCTGTCTTAAAAAAATTACAGGCAGCCCCAGGAAACAAGAGTGTCCCTTTCCAGCAGCAGGAAAGGGGTACTCCCTCCCCAGTTCCAGCATTTTAGCAATTTTTTTTTTTTTTTTTTTTTTTTTTTTTTGCTAATGGGAGACTTTGGGAATTAGCAGAACCTCTACACACCTCCGCACTCACTCCCATTTCAGCCTGAGATAAACAACTGAGATAGATTTCTGCCCCCAGGGACAGCTTCTGGACATCAGACTGGAGACACGAGATCAAATTCATCTCTGGTGCAGTTCCACTGGCTTTCAACCACCTTCGACCAGAGATTAATTTGGCCCACAGATACATTAAGAAAGGATACAAAGCACAAACGGTATTTGATATAAAAAGAGAAGGGAGGGGGAAGTTGAGGGGATGCTGGATCCTAACCCAGCAGGATTCAGCCCAGCCCGCTCCACCCTCACATCACCAGGCACAGAGCGTGTTGCCGGTTACCTTTTTGCTTACTGACTTTCTTTACTGTCATTGCCGCTTGTCGCTTTTGATTCTCAGAAATTTCAAAGCCTGGAAAAGGGAACACGGCAAACACAATTCAGAAGGTTGCTCACAAAGCCTCCTTTCCTTTCGGGGAGGGGGATGCTCTGCACTGTTTGCAAACACAGAATGCTCTGGGGGTGTGTGGGCAGGGATTCTACCCAAAAGCAACTCCTCCTTGGCTTCTTTCTAATCTCACTTGTGCAGGGGCTGGATGAAAAGTAAGATTAGACCCATTTTTATTTAAGCAGTGTCATAAATATGCCCGGTGCTTTAGAGCTGAGCAACAACCTGAGCCTGGACTGACACTGGGTCACAGTCAATTTAAGGGCTGGTGCAAGGGAAGGGCTGTCACTGACTTTGCTGCCTCCCCTCTGCATGAGACATCCTTAACCTGAGCAGGAGGAGGCAGCCAGGAGACCCTGGCCAAAGACTTCCCTCTCCCACACACCCACAGTGGTCCAGGCTTGAAGCTATGGGCAAAAAGAACAGTAACTGAGCTGGAAAGAGACCTATTTGTGACCAGGAGAGCAACCAAGGACATTTCACCAGGACGAACTCTAATTCTACCACAAAGAAAACGTGGGCTCCTCCACCCATTGGGGCTAAATTGAACACCACCAACAGCCTCCTTTCAGATTCATTTCCACATTCCTCACCTATCTTTTCATCTTCTTTTACCATCTTCCTTTCTTCTCTGAAAGCTCTAAGCCATCTTAACTTCTCCTCCAGTTTCTTGGCAAAGAATAAGTGCATTTCCTCAGTTTCCTTGTTATGCAGTTTGAAGGCATTCTTCATGCTGACATTGAAGTCATCATCTCTCCCATCTTCTATATCCACCACTTCATATTTATCCATGTCTATGCGCCCTTTGTAATACAGGATATCCCTTCGGATCAGATCCTACAGAGGGAAAAGGAGACAGGTTCATGGTGAGACCTTAGGGAGGCTGAGCTCAGCAGGGAACTCCTGGGAGAGCTGAGGAGAACAAAGAAGTGGTGGTGAAACCTGGTCAGATCCTTCAGTTCCTGGGAGAGCTGAGGAGAACAAAGAAGGGGTGGTGAAACCTGGTCAGATCCTTCAGTTCCTGGGAGAGCTGAGGAGAACAAAGAAGGGGTGGTGAAACCTGGTCAGATCCTTCCAGCCTCACCTGCTGTGAACACCTCTCTTGCTGGCCAAAGAGGGCAGATCATGGGCAGAGAGGAACGAAATACACACCCCTGAGCTGCAAAATTCAGTTTGTAGGCACACAGGTGACGTGTTCCAGCATTTCCACACGGGAGGTTCTGCTCCACAGGGTGAGATCTGTAGGGCACTGGCCTGAGGGATCCCTGTGGGGCTGACCAAGCTGGGCACAAGCCCCAGCCTGGAGCCCTCAGTGCTCTGGCAGCACAGGATGCCCAGAGCAGCTCTGTTTTCCACACACCCTCCCACACCCAGGGGGGGCTGGTCTCTGCCCCTTGTCCTTGGGGCCCATGTCCCACTCACACACAGCTCACTGCTGAGAAACCACCCTGATCCTCAGCTCAAAGCACTCCTGACCTTCCTCTGTCTCATCCCACCCGGGATTTAACCTCTTGATCCAGCTTGTTTTTCTCTCCTTGATATTTATAACCTTTTCAACCAAACCTGCTCATGCTCATCTCCCTTCTCAGCTGGTTATTCCCTGCTGTTCAGCATCAGCTCATTTCTCTGTGTTGGGAAGGGAAAAGTAAATTCCCCACTGGCCCCACATCTCTGTGCCTGTTATCTCTGTTAACACAAGATGATCATCAGAAAACAGAATTTTAATTCTCTAGTCATGGCCACACAAAGTGAGTCAATAGATTTAAAACCAAATTCAGCAACACACAATCAAAATTTCCTTCCTCTAACCACTCTCAAAAGCAATATTTAGGTATATTAAATCAATTTAACCTAAATACCTTTGGATTTTTCAGAGTGCCCTAAAGATAAATGCTATGTCACAGGACTCATTTAAGAGGAAAAATGAAGGCAATGTACAGCACTTATTTATTGAAATAATATTTAGCAGTGAGGTTTTTTCAAGATAAGCAGTAGGTATTATTTTAAACAAATTAATCTTGGAAAATAAACTCCATGTCTTAATGATTTAGCAAACTTGCTCATGGATCTGCCAGACAGTATGAACTGTCATAAGACTGGCCAGAATATCACAGGCTTTAAATCCTGACTCCTTCCTCTGGAATGCTCTGGGCAGTGGAGAGGGCGGGGGGAACTCCATTAGCAAATATCTCATACAAAAACCTTCCTCTGGTGTAGGCTTGAAATAGTGATGTTGTCCAAAACATAAGAAAAAGGTATTTCAGGCTGAATAGGCAGCAGAAAAGCTTTTCAGTTTCATCTTAACTTAGGAAATTGCTTCTTTCCCTCGGTGCTGTGGAAAGGCTGCGAGAGCCACACGGAGCCTGATCAATCAGGTCAATACCACACACGGTGTTTAATGGGAGTCTGGGGCTTGTTCTCAGGGAGAACATTTATCTCCACCACATTCTCAAAAAACCCTGACACCAAATCTCACAGGGACGAAGATGTGCTCCTTAAATCAGCTGCACAGCAGCCATTCCCCTTCCCACTGCTGCTGAGAACTTCCAGCTCCAACCCCATCACACCGTGCTCCTGGGAGGATGGATCCAATGGACCCTTCCAGGCAATCTTCATGAGTGGAGACATTTGTTCATAAAGGTACTACAAGAATCAATAATCACAAGCTCTGAAAATCCCAGGCTCTGTGCACTGCCTCTTTCCTCACACACGCTAAACACATTTCCCCCTCTTATCTCTCAGATTTTGATTCAGAAAACACTATGAGCTATTTTTAATAGCTACTGCCAAGTGAATGCTTTACCAGCTTGGTGCTTCCAGAGGACAATCCATGGGTTTGGACGTGCCTGACTGCACTGCCCCACACATTTCCCCTCCCAGGATGCAGCAGAGGCTGCCGCTGTCTCCAGTGAGGCTCCTGAGCTGCTGAGTATTGGATGTGAAGATAAAGGTGTTGCCCAGGAGTGACTGAAGGAGCAGGGAGGAGATAATGGAATCCTGCAAGTGCCTCTGGAGATCAATGGCCCCACAGGTTATTGCTGGTGAAATGCAGGAGTGAGGAAGCAGCAGCTCAGCTGCAGAGGAGGAAATGTTGTGGTTTGGCCTTGAGCTGAGCAAGGGAAAGACAACAGGACAAAGCTCCTGCCTGTCACTTCAGTGGCATTTGGAGAAGGAAACTCAGTAATGATTCTAGAAGAAATGGATCATCTTTTCTCCCAATGCTTTCCTTCAAAGGAAGGACCATTCCTCACTTGTTGGCCACGAACTGGTGCCCTGAATCTGTAAGAGATCCTTTACTCCCCACAGAGTGGCAGAGCACACAAACATCTCATGGGTAGCACATGCCTGGACATGGAGGACTTTGTCCACACCTGGTTCCAGAAAGTTCAGTCCACAGAGCAGATTAATAACTGTAACTGGATAATTTTACCTCTAATGGGATCAGCATTTCCTATTATCATTCTCCCTTCTGGCCAACACGCAGTGAATGGATATTATTTCCCAACTGACTCAATTTTAACACCCATAATATGGGAAGCATAATAATTATTTGATCTGTGGATATTTTATCACAGCTTTTGAAGAATAACAGACACCACTTAGCTCCTTAGTGAAGCATGGCCCTCTTCAAATGCCTGGCACTGTAATTGAGTTCAATAAAATGCAGGTATTCATCTGGCCTACAGGAGAGACAGCAAACAAGGCCAAACTCTTGTTTTAAGGAGCTTTTTATGCATGTGGACGAGAGGATAGAAATTGAGAGAGCACACAGGCCATGAAGTGATGCTGCTTGTGCTCTCTGCCAGGTGCAGCAGCAGTGCTCAACGGGAACCTGCTGATCCTCACCCTGTCCAGCACAGTTCTAACCTTTCTTCCAGTGGAGTCAAACCAAACAGGAGATAAAGGGAAGCAGCTGTGAGGCTGAGGAGGGAAATGGCTTGTTCCACCAGCCTGGTGTAAGGACAGCATGGCAGGAGGATGAAGCAGATCCATGGACAAAAATGGAGATGTTTGCTATGGAAGCAGCTCCCTGCTGAGAGGAGCTCTGGCTTTGTGGGAGACAGGAAAGGCAGCTGCTGCTCCTGGTTATCCCAGGGATAAATGAGAGAATTAGGAAGAAATTATTAACCTCTAGGATACAGCTTTGTTCACATGCTGGCTGGGTTCATTTGGCACTGTTTATTGTCCTGCCTGTGGCTCAGCCAGGGTCACCATCAGCTGGCCCATTCTGAATGTCACACGAGATTATTTCTTGTAGTTAAATCAGGCAAGAGCAAGAAAATATAAAAATAAAACCCCCCAAAAAGACTCTCAAAACCTTATCAGTGGGGAAAGGCCAAAGAAATGGAGCTGTTTAATCTAGAAAGGCCATAACTAAAAAGGAATGTGCTGTTGGTACTCCAGTATGTGAAAGCTGCTCCTCTTCTAAGGAGGCTGGTGATCAATTACTCTCCATTTTGATTGTGCCTTGGCTTAATTTACCACAAGGGAGAACAGGATTAGAATCTTGGGAAAACAATGTTTCTATCTAGAAGAGCAGTTAAACCCCAGAACAGACAAAACAGGGAAGTCTTGGGACGGCATTCCTGGGGGATTTTCAAAAGAAGGTTAGGCAAACATCCATCAGAGATGATCTGAGTGTGCTTAATCCTGCAGAGGGAATAACTGATCTCCTGGGGTCCTCCCCAGCGCTGCAGCTGGGTGGTGTCTGAGGGGAGGTGACAGATGGAGCAGGGATGGGAGCAGGTAGGACGAGCAGGGAGCTGGGGCGGTGTGGGATGGCAGCAGAGCACAGACCTGCAGCCTCTGCACAGCATCCAGCCTGCCTCCCCTGCCTCCAAAGGAAACTGATGCATCTGGGTCATTTGCACTTATTTGTCTAAATATGATCTTTTTTTACCCTACAGCTTCTATGATTTCCTTTTCTTCCCCTCGCTGAGGTTAATTAAGCTCTTCTGAATAACGCTCTGCAGTCTGTTCACGTAATCTGTACTGAGGATCCACAAGGAAAAGATGAAGCCAAAAAAAGTGGTTTGATGGGAGCACAAAGTGAAGTCCTGACACGTTACATAAGCCCCCCACAGCTCTGCTCCCCGGGTGCTGTGCTGGGGTTTGCAGCCACGCTCGGGGCTGGCCCTGCCTTGGGACCTGCCTGGGCCACCCCCCTGCTCCCACCCATCACTGTCCCCTCTTGGAAGGGGGAAGGTGACTTTATGTAACTGTGCTTGGAAGGAAAAAAATCTTTGTGACCATCATAAAGCAAGCAAGGCTGAGCTTTATGGGAAAAGCTGGAAGCTGGGATGGGCTCCCACAGGGAATTGTGCTCCTGCTGTAGTGGACACAGACACCTGCAGGAAGGACTGCACCTGGAAATCACTCTGTTCAGCAGCTCCCTGACTCCTCCTTGTCTTCAGGACTGCTTCTCTAGTTTTAATCTCTACCTTCTTTTCTGCCTCAGTATTCCAGACCACAGCTCCTTGTGGCACTGCCTGCAGGATAGGAAAAGGGTCAAACCCTCCTGAGACACTAAAGGTGAAAAAGAACAATCACCAGGAGGGCAATCTGCAGTCACCAGTGCAAAATGGCATCACAACCAAAAGCCATTCAAGGGTTTCAGCAGCACAGAGCACCCGAGGAGGAAACGAGCACCTGAGAGGACCTGGCCTGGTCCCAGACCTTCATTCCACCTGTGGAGGATTCCAGGAGCTTCCTATTCCTCCTGTTAACTCCTGAGTGGGTGGTGTGCAGGGGTGGATGGGGAGGCCTTAGGCAAGGTTTGGATTTAGGAGGGTGCCTTTCTCAGGAGCTGTGGTTTACTCTGTGCTAGGTCACACTCGACTTCTCATGCGTAAAACAAATCATCCGTGAAACACAAATGGAGGAAGAGCCATTTCCAGCCATGAGTCATTAGATCCCTCTTTGGAGCTGACAGGACAGGAGATGCCAACCACAGAATAATCCATTACAACTTCCTCACTGCATATGTAGGTTATTGGTGCTCCCATTTATCAAACCCTGCACATTCCAATGGCAAAGCAGTTTCAAAATGACTCGAGGAGGAATTACATGCTCTGAGGGCGTGGATGCAGCCAGGCCCTGGGAGGGCAGCTCCAGGTGACATTTGTCCCTCAGCCCTTCCCCACCTCTCCTGTAGGATAATGACATCTGTTTATTGTGCAGACCAAGGGGGAGCTGTAAGTAATCAGTGAGAGACACCCTGGAGGGCTCTGGTGGTGGACCCCGACCAGCTCAGAGCTGGGTGGGAACAGCTCAGCACTGGGAGCCTCGGGATCAGCGCTGGCAGAGCCAAGGGAAGCAGAGGAAGCCCATGGGCAGCACAGCACAGCCCCTCCAGCTCTGAGCAGCACAGGGAGCAGGAGGAACAGGCAACAGGGGCCTCCTCCAGTGGGGATCATCACTCCATCCCCACCAGCTTCACAGAATACCAGCAGGGCCCTGGAGCCACGAGGGACATCCCTGTCCTGGGGGCATCAGGTACAGCCCCTGGGCTGGGGCAGCCTCACCTCCAGTGCTGGGGCACTTTTGGGCACAAAACAATAGAATGCAGATTTTTTGGAGAGCATCAAAGGAGGCTACGAGGATGGGGAAGGCTCTGAAGGGGCTTTATGAGGAGGGGCTGAGGGCACTTGGTTTGTTCAGCTGGAAGAGACTGAGGGGAGACCTCAGTGAGGTCTTTGACATCCTCCCAAGGGGCAGCAGAGGGGCAGCTCTGATCTCACCACTTGTGACCAGTGACAGGACCCAGGGAGAGGCTGGAGCTGTGTCAGGGCAGGCTCAGGCTGGATATCAGGAAAGGTTCTTCCCCCAGAGGGTGCTGGCACTGCCCAGGCTCCCCAGGGAATAGGCACAGCCCCGAGGCTGCTCCAGGAGCAATGGGACAGCGCTGCCAGGGATGAGAAGCAGCAATCCCTGCAGAGCACCTCACCAGGGATGAAGTGTCCCCCAGGTTCCAGGGGAGAGCAGCCAGGGATGAGGCTGGACACAGACCCACCCAGGGCAAGCCCTGCCCTTGGTGAGCAGAGCCATGGGAACAGCTGGTGCTGGAATCAGGCAAAGACTTAGCCAGGGCTCACAATAACTCACCCAAACACCAGCTCAGGACTTGGGAAATGCACAGGTTTGGAAGAGGCTGAGTTGCCTTTTGCACTGAGGTGTGGGTGGGTCTCAGAGCCCTCTTCTCTGTGATTTCCCACTGGCCTGGGCACTGACTGCAGAGCAGCAGAGTTTTCCAATGTACTCCTGAAATTTGTCCTGATTTTCCTGCTGGCCTGCTCTCTCTTGCCTCTGCCCAGCCTGCCGTGAGCAATGAGAGCATGGCACGCTGCCACTTTGCCATGTCTTTGGGTATCTTTAGTCATAAGGGCTTTCAACGTTCTTCGACTTTTTAAAAAAAGATTCCGAGCCTACATTTTTTAAGACTTATTTACCTTAAAGAGACCCTTTGACGAAAGCAGCCTGGCCTGCTTTTCATGACCACCAAGAGGACAGTTTTCTGTGGCATTTGTACATTTAACTTAACCCTGCTGTGGGCTGTGCTCAGGTGGGACAATGACAGTGACACACTGAGAGCTCAGTGCAGCACCACACCAGACCTCTCCTCCGTCCAAATGGGACTCTAAAGCTCAATGAACCCCTTGGAGTGTTTTTTGTCCTAAATATTCTCGATATAACAAAATAAATCTAAGGCCTGCTAAATGTTTGGATGCCAGAGCCTGCGAGCTTTGCTCTGACCCTCGGACACTCAGCTGGACTGAGCTGGCATTCGGGAGCAGGGAAATGGGATCTGCTCAGCCCAGCCTGGAATGAGCTGAGGGGTGGATCCCGTCAGGGACAGGAGGATGTAACACCACCTCCCCAAAACCCCCTCAGCCACTCGCCTCCCACCCCAAACTTGCCAGGAGGTCCCCAGGGAGCGCTCAGTTTACGTAACTCCTCCTGCACAAGGACAGCTGTGCCGGGGAGGGCGGCAGATCCCTGCCAGATTATTCAGCACTGTCTGTCTCCTGAGTTTGGGCAGAGACGTTTGATTCATCCTCGCAGAGGATCCGAGAGGGGGAGGACGGAGCTGCCAGCGTTTGTGGGGAAATGCTGTTTTCCTTGGGGGGATTCAGAGGAGCACCAGCAGCATTCTGATGCCTGGTTCCACCCCGAGCCCAACCCCTCTGGCTGCAGGGCAGCGAGGTGAGGGCCAGGGCCTTTCCAGAGGACTCCTAACAGGGGGAGATGGGAAACCCTTGTGCAGCCACATCACTCTGCTCCACTGGCCTCCCCAGCTCTCCCAGGGGCTTCAGATGGTGCTGATGAAAGGTCATGGTAGAGGAAGGGTAGGTTTTTTTGCTGGTGGGCCAAATTTACACCCACTGCAATTCCAGGAGCGGTAAGTGAGGCACAGAGTGTTTTGCAGAGCATCCTGCAAATCTGTAAGGCCACAGGAGGCAAAACCTGATCCCTGCCCAGACAACCACACAGATGGTGAAGGACTCTAAATTCAGCCCTTGCTGGATTTTAGCACTCCTCCTGCTGGCTCCTCCAGTCCCTCTGGATTCTGCTTTTCCCTCTCTGCTCCCCCCAGGCAGTGGAAGCGCAGCAGGTCCTGGGTCAGCAGGAATCCCCTGTGACACTGCTTAGGGCACACCACGGGCACCTGCACTGCCCTGCAAAGGCTCACCAGGCATGCCAGGCAGTGGGACCATTCCCAGGAATGTTTTCCTCCCTTGAGTACCCCTGTCTGAAAGGTGGAGAGCTGTTTCAGAACTGGTTTTAATCTATGCTGAATGCTGGACTTGCCCTCCTTGGCTACCTGCTGGCCAAGGGACTGATGGAACACCCAACTTCCCTCCCGTGCTCTGTGAGCCCACAGAAACCTCTTGCCTGCACAAAGCACCAGCTGGGCAAGAGCACAGGGCTCTGTCAGTGGGGCTGGGGAAACACTGGTCTCTAAGAACTTCATTTCACACTCTGTGACTGAGCCACTGCCTCTCTTTGGTCATCTCCATGCCCACCTCACAGACCCAAAGATCATCGGAGTCCAGCTCTGGCTCTGCACTGGACAGCCCAGGAATCACCCCAGGAACCACCCCAGCAGCAGCAGGCTCTGCCTGCCAGGGCAGCACCGAGTCTCTCCTGAGCTGCTGAAACCCAGCTGGAGCCATTTCCCCACCCTGCTGCAGGCTGGGCTCAGGCCTGACCCAAAACTGTGTTACTGGAGACAAAGAGAAGAGCTGGGAGCTGCTGCTGAAGCCAAGCACTGTTCTTGGTGGGTCAAAAACCCACTTAAAGTAATAAGAACTGTCCCAAGACTGCTCTGTGTTTGCAAACAAGATTTTTGGCTCGTCCCACAGGCCCTCTTTAGCCTGTAATAAAAGCAGGGCCCTTGTTTTGGTACAGAGCCTACCTTGGTGTTTCCAACAGAACCTACATGGGAACGAGACCTTCTTCCACTGAAAGGACTCAGAAATATCTCTTTTACCTTCCCCTTTGGAAACCTGGACTGCAGTGGAGTCTGACAGGATTATTTTATTTACTCCATCTCCTGTAGCACGGCTATTTCTGGCTGGCTGTCTGGCTACTGCTATTAAACTGGTCTCATTTTGCTTCTCATCCAACCTGCTTTGCTCAGACAGCTCAAGGGAACACAGCAATAGCAATAAACCACAAGCTGGAGCTTGCATTGCCTCCTGATTACAAGAGACACGTAAAAAGCACAAATGAAAACTAAATGTGCTTCATGCAGTCACTGATCTTTTCTGCACTGTCAGAAAATGCTAAACACAGGGCCCCACCAAGCACTGCTCAGCTACTGCTGAAAGAAAAGGGGAATATAGAGCAGGAACTCTGTTAACCCTTCCTACTTCACCCTGCCATTCCCAGCCCCATGCCACAGTGCCCTGGAGCCCGCTGGGGGAATTCAAATTATTACCCAGAACAGAAAAAAGAAGATCCTCATCTGCTAAGAACCTCGAGCATCCCCAAAGTGATCATAATTAATGCTGAGTGTCACAGGCCTGGATGTTAAGTACCATGATTTGCAAATCTAAAGCATCTCCAGTGTCAAACTCTCTCAACTTCAGGCTGATAAGGAAAGTGGACCCTGTGCCTTTAAGGCAACATCTCTGAGTGTTACCATCAGCCAGGATTGCCTTCATTTCTCAGTAAGTACGAGCAGCATCCTGGAATAGGCATTTTTCTCCTGATTTTATACACATATGGCAAGGCACACCGAGGCACTGCTTGTTTCCTGCCCAGCTATTCCCTTCTGCCTCCCCAGAAGGCAGCTCTGCATTAGGGTATCCAACCACCTCTCTGGAAAAGGCACCACTTTGTCCTCGTGCACATGGCAGTGTCCCAGCCTGTGGTTCAGGAAAATGTGGGCAGGAATTCAGTGGGAGAGTTTGCCATTAATCCAGCAGCTGGAAGTTACCTGGCTTTGTAAAGAAAAGCTGGATCCTGAGCTCTCCCAGTGGCTCTGGACCAGGAACTGTAGCATCCAAACTGGAGTTTCAGCATTCTGTTGGTTGAACCCTGAAATGGTTGAGGAGGCCATTTCCACCTGATCAAACTCCTCACTTCCTAGCACCAGGAAATCATTCACTGCTCACGTCAGGAAGTGACCAGTGCTGTCTGTGGTGGCAAAATCTAAGCCAAAGAGATTTATCTGCAAAGCATGGAAACTATTTTTGAGAAAATTATCCCACACAGGTTTAAGAGATGTTTGCCAGCAGGGAGAGGTGCCTGCCACAGTGTCAGCTTCTCCACCTGCTGCAGCCCTTGGAAACCTTAGTGCAGCTTTCCTTCTTGGGAGAAAGATTTCAGTACACCCACAGTGGTGGAAATAACATCTGCCAAGCATGTTTGGGTGCAGCCCTGGGTAATCACTCCTCTTCCCAACCCAGGTCTCTGTCTGAAGACAAGGTGGCCATGGAAATGCATTTGGGAATTCCCAGTCTTGCAGGTGAGAAAAGCAGGTAACAACCAGGTGGTAATGACAGGAACAATCATCCTGAGAGTGATTCCCCCTCACAGAAATGCCTTGGCCAGGTGTCCAACAAAAAAAGGTGCTTTCCACTGACGGCACCTCTCGTGCAGCACCTCCACATCCCCCAAAATGCAGAAGGGAGGAGGCCAGAGCCCCACTATCACTGTCTGCACATCGATGGAACCTTGCAGGCCCCCAGCAGCCTGCTGTGCACTGCTGACCATCCTCCACCGTGTGCTGATGGCCACAGAAATCCCAGCCCCGATTTCCCCAGAGTTAAGGGAATGCTCAACACCTCTCTGGACCAGACCCAGTGCAAGCCAGACTGGATGCTGCCTTCTGAATTGGAAATTCAGGGTCATGATCAAAGAGGAGGAGGTCAGGATTAAACAGGAAACCAGCTGTGCCCCTCCAGCCTCATTCCAGCTCTCCCTGCTGCTCTGGGGCTGTTTCTGAGCAGGGCCAGGCAAGGAGGGAAAGGCACAGCAACGAGGAGGGGAAAAACAAGCACAGGCATTCCAGAAGGCAGAATTTCAGTCAACCATGACTCAGGAGATGAAAGTGCCACCCACTGCAGTGCCCAGGCCGTGGAGGGGGCAGTGATGCCGCGCTGAGTCAGGAGCCACCCACGTCCCCACCCACGCCCTCCCCACACTGGCAGGGCCTCCTCGGAGGGTGCCAGGCTCAGCCTGTCCTGAGCCCGGGAGCTGTGACAGGAACACAGCCCTGTGCTGTCCCAGGGACCACCCTGCACAGCTTAGTGTGGCTGCAGGGAGTGACAATAAACCCTGAGCTGTCACACCCAGGACTGATGAGCTCTGTCCCTTCATGTCTCACAGGCGTGCTGGCAGCGAGCTGGGATCACCTCAGTGGGACACAGGGGCACAAGAGCTGCTGCTGGACACAGTTTCTCTGCATCCCTGCTCACCTGCTGCTAACACCACCACAGCACACCAGCAGCAGCAGCCTGCACTGCCCTCCCACCTTCTCCTTGGGTTCCACAGCAAGGAGGGCCCCTGTGAAACCCAGCATGGCACAGACACGAGGATGAGGCTTAAAAAGCCTCTCCCCAGGCACCAGCACAGACACCCAGCACAGCCTGGCTGCTGCTCATCACCATCTCAATGCAGCAACTGGGCTGTCAGCCCCAGTGCCAGGTTTTGTAGTTCGTACAGGAATTGCAGGGCTATCTAATCCCACATCACACACTGCAGCCAAAACCTAAAACGAGAAGGGAGGCAACGAGCCAAAGCAGGGGCACATGAGATAAAGGCATGAAAAGAGCAAGTGGAGGCTGGATTTGCTATGAGCACAAAAATCCCTCTATCACAGTGTGCTCCCCACCCCGAGTGCATGCATTGCCCTTCCTCAGGGCTCTCCACATCCTCTTCTGCACGTGCAGCCAACAGCCACCGTGCCCTAAAAACCACTTTGGACTGGCAAGCCTGCCCACAGCATGCCCTTAGCTGTGTCCTTACCTTCTTGCAGAGAACCATCTGGTGATCAAAGAGGAAGAAAACTCGCTGCTGGTTCCGTCCATAAGGCTGGTAAATCCAGGACATCTCTCCCGTGTAGATCAGCTCCGAGCTGCGGTCCAAGATATCATCTCCCTGGAGGGCACAGGGAATGAGGCTGAGACAACTGCACTGGACCAGTTTGTCTTTGCAGGATGGGAAGAAGCTGCAATTCAGTAAGATTTTGACCCTTCTGCAGCTGTCAAAGCCACCTCATCTGATTTCAGACCAAAAACTGGGATTGGGGGATAATTCTGAGGGAAGGGGAATAACTGAAGCAGTGTGGACACTTGAAGCATGGTCACTATGGCTCGTGTTGCAATGGGGAAAGAGCTGCCCCAGACACTGCCCCCTGTCCCCACTCCCCTCTCCAGGTACCCCCAGACCCTTGGATCCTGCTGAAGGTGCTGGTGGCATCAGGAAAACAAAGCCCCTTCCTGCTGCCCACCCCAGAGGCACTTTGAATTTCACTGAATTCCCTGCACTCCCTCCCTTTAAAGCAGCATCCCAAAGCATTTCCCCTCCTGAAATCCCCGGCCAGCTACAAAAGCCTGGGACACTCTGGGATCTCAGTTCCCCGCCTCTGAGGCTGCCAGAACTCAGCCCTCTGGATTGCTGCCACTCTTCCCACTCATCCAGGCACTGCCAGTCCCTTCTCCCACAGCTCGTTAGAGCGCCCCAGCTCCAAAATCCTGTCAGGACCACCCCAGCTCTCGTGGCAGCCCCGGCCCCCCGGCTGGCCAGGCCTCCCTGCTGGCTGCCAGAGTGCCCTCACCCTTCCCTGCCCCCGGCTAACGCTTGTTTTCCTCTCCCGAGTTTTTTTTAAGGATTCATGAGCAGATGGTCTTGAAAACACAGCGCTCTCTCTCCCACTCTCTGAGAGAACAAATGCAGTCACCCTCCACTAATTGGAATGAGCTGGACTTTTTAAAAAGTTAATTAAAACCTATTTATTAAAAATGGGTGAATTCACCACCAGCTGCCCTGTGGGCATCTCGGCAGAAGGAGGCAGGAAGGCTCCAGCTGAAAGGTAAGGAGCAGGATTCAGGAGCAGGATTCAGGAGCAAGTCAGAAAAGAGCTTTTTTTTTTTCTTTTTGGCTGTGAACTACTGCAGTTCTGGCTTTGATGCCATGCTGGAACCAGTTTCTGGGACGACAGAATCCCAAAAATCCCAGCAAACAGCTTGTAAGGGTTCAGCCAGCCATGGGGGGCACGTAGCTGGACACACACCTCTGGTGCTGCTCACGCTTGCAGGTGCCAAGGCAGCCGAGAGTCCCCCCCACTCCTGATTCCCTGGTGAGGATTTCAAACTGCTGCTCAGGTGAATGTGTAATTAACCTCTCAGCATTGATTGGGAGTGACTGCCTGTGTCCCCGGGCCCTGTGGCAACAGCAGCTTCATTAAGTCACTGCATCACCAAGCTGCAGCACAGACTTCCAAATGCCTCAGCCAGGGCTTTATGCACCTCCCTGCCTCACTCCTGTGCCTGTGCTGTCCCAGGGGCTACAGAGGGTACCTCCCCAGGACACAGAGGGAAATGGGATGGGCTGTGATCCCACAGTGCCTCAGCAGGGTCCCCTTCAGCCTGGCCAGAGCCCCAGGACCCCTGTGCTGCTGCCACAGCTCAGGAGGACACGAGCCCTAGAACCAGAAGCTGCTGAAGAAAACACACTCAGAAATTCTGAGCTTTCCTGGATAAACGTGAGCTTATGTGAAGAAGATTCCCACAAGCCTATGGATGGGAGCTTTAGGAGAGGGGGCGAGCTTAGGAGAGGCTGGCTGCTAAAAATAGAAAGGCAGCTTTGTCTTTTACTCCTGTGCTAGCATCTGAAGCCTGAGGACACACAGAGGGCTCTGTAAACACTTCTACTTGATTAGCTGAATCCAAACTGTGTAGTCCCTGCAAGCAACATAACCCAAAAACATCCAGATCCGAAATGATGGGATTTGTATTGCATTTCTTATGTGGGGAAAACAATTTCTATATCCAGTCTATAGGCTAGAAATAGCTGATTTCCCACTTGGGGTGGGCGAATTGGGAAATACAGATTGCAAAGAGTTTGGGACAGGCACATGGCTGGGCCAAGAGCAGAGTGTCCATAGTCCTGCCCTGCTCCTCCAGCCTGGGCTGCTGTGCCAATTCCCACAGCCCAGCCTCAGGGCAGAACCTCTGGACCTCCAAAGGCTTTTCGTGTCCTGACACAGTTGCACCTCTCTGAACAGCACAAATTGTCTTCTCCTGGTCCCCACTGCGGGGATCAGGGGGCAGCTGCAGGGTGGGGGGCGAAGAGGGACATTGGCTCTCCCAGCACGCCTCGATCCGTGCTCCAGGCAGACTCCCCCAAATGTCCCTCCCAGTCCCACACCTCCAATCTGTACAGAAAAATTTCCTTTTTCTTCTCCATTTTCTCCCCAACTCCTACAGAGGCTGGATCATCCGTACCCTTCTGTAAGTTAAGAGAAGCCCTGCTGAAAAGGAAGAGGCTGAACTTGTAGTTGCTCTGAACTGGCAGACGTTCAGCAGAGCAGAGCAGCAGAGTGGCCAAGAGAAGCCCTGGTGCCTTTGCCAACCTCAGTGTTGTCCCCTAAATCTCTACCAAAACCCCTGAGCCCTCCCCAGCTGCACCCAGGGCCTTCAGTGCACTTCCTGCTGCATGCAAAGGGCAGCCCCAGGTGAGCTGACTCCTGTCTCTGTCACAGTCCTTGGTGTGCAGCAATGGGAGCAGAAGGTCCCCCACATCCAGGCTGGCTGGGAGCTCCCCCGAGCCCTGCAGGGACACAGAGTCCCCAGGCCACTCCTGGCTGTGACAGCCCAGGCTCAGCTCTGCTGCTGCTGCTGCCAGGGAAAGATGCAGCTCCCCAGTCCTGCTGCAGTGACCACCACGCTCTGCAGTGGGCAGCTGGGAGGGGGTTTAAGAGTGCCATGAAATAAATGCTGTTGGGAGCACAGGGATATCAGGGAAGGGCTTGGCACTGAGAGCTGCTCTCCACACTTCCCCGGGCTCAGGAATGCTCACAGCCCAGCGGAGCTGCTCCCCTGCACCCCAGCCCACCCTGACACGGCCCTCTGCTGTCCCTGCAGGGCACCAGGAGGGCATTTTGTGCCCTCTGCCAGCTCCCAGGGAGCCAGCAGGGCTCTCTTGTGCCTGACACTGCTGCTCTGCAATTAGAGACTGACAGGCTGATTAGCACTGAGATCACAAAAAGGAACAACAAAATGTCCTTTTCAACAGGCTCAGTTTTGGTACCTTCTGTTGCTGGGGTGGGGGGTGAGGAAAGGAGGAAGAGAAAAGAGAAGGCTCTGTTTCACTCCCTGCCATGTTTTCTTTTCCCCAGGAGGATTTCTCATCAGGCTGTCCTCACTTTGTTGGTCACAGGCATCTTCCTTTCATGGCACTCTTGGATTCACTAACACAGTATTAGGCTGAGGCCAGTGATTACAGATTACATAATTAAGGGCAGCAAGTCTTGATTTAAAGGACCCGTAAATAACAGGAAAGAGAAGAAATTTAAAAGGATAATGCTCATTATATTTCTCAAAATTATGTATTTCTCCTTTCATGGAAATTCAATACTCTTGGAAGCTGCCATAGTGGCACCCCATGGGAATTTCTGGTAGAAATAACTCAATATCTACACAAACCAAAGTAATCTGTTTAAATAGCAAGTTCAAAGCCATCCAGGCTGATGAGCAAGGCTCTGTCCTGTGCCAAACATCCCACTGTTGGATCAGGGACCTCAACAGATCTCCTCCCAGGGAATGGGAGCCACCATCACCTCCCTCCTGTGAGAAAAAACTGGGCTGAAAGCGAGGAAAGTGTTGCTGGAGGGCTGGAGAGGGAGCCTGAGCTGCTGCAATGATTGCTGCTTCATTTTGTTTTGATGTGGTTCAAGAGCTGTGTGAAAAGGCGTAAAATTGAGCAATTCCAGGTGTGCTGAGGCACAGACCTGTTTCCCATCTCCACCCAGAGAGGCTGTGCTGGGTCGTGCCCATGGAAACTGAGACCCTGCCCAGGAGCAGAGCCCAGAGAGCTGGGCACAGTGGCACAGTGGCACAGGTGGCACAGGTGGCACAGGGCTCCACGGGCTCACAGCACCCCTGTGGGGGCAGGAGAGGGAACAGGAGCAGAGGGGAAGGCAGGGACACACCTGGGCTGTAAACACAGCCCTGCCCATGCTGGGGCTGGCAAGGACTTGGAAAGGATGATGGGCATTGTGGAAATCTCTCTCTAATCGTGCCCTGTGTGTGTGTGAGTGAGGAGCTACTCCCTTTGAGGGCTGGAGCTCCCTCAGAGGGCAGGAGGGGAGCGAGCAGCAAAGGCTGCCCAGGATGGGCTCTGGCTGCCCCCTCTGAAAGCTGCTCCAGTCCCTCCGTGAGCTGGTTTGCTGCCTTTAAATGTCACTGGTTTGATCCGAGGGCACTGCACTCCTAGGAGGGATGCTGAGCAGGGGACATGGAGCTGGAACATCAGGGAACACTTCAGAGCATGGACAGCTCTGAAAGGGCTCGGCAGGAGGTGGTGGAAGCCCCAAATCTGAGCCATTAGCAGCTCAAAGGATTGGTGTGGGCAGCACCTCTCTGGCTCTGTTTATATGCTGGGAATTCAGGTTACAAAATAAAGAAGTGACTCACACATGGCAACAGACCAAGGCAGGCTTCTCGGTCAAGCCCACATTCCCACAAATTACCCAGGAACACATCTCAGAGGGACTGGGATTAGTTCTGATTTGCAGCAGTCAGGGAGATCAGAATCTTCCCCTAAGATTCTGCTCAGTCATTACTTGTCCAAAGATGCCAAAGCTGCCAATAATTCCCTGAGACTTCAGACCCTGGCTTGTCCCTCGTGCCAGGCCACCCTTTCCTGGTCCCACTGGCAACTGAAACCATCAGATCCTGCTTGCAGGATTTCTTGGGAAAAACCTCTGGCCTTGGTTAACTCAAGGATATTTGCAGCTTTCAAAACCTCATCCTGGAATTCACCACCATGGGGTAAATTTTATCCATGGAAGGATAAAAATGATTCCCAAAACATGGGATTCAGTAAAACCCCTCTGCTGAAAGCAGCTTGGACATGTCCTGACCTTTCCCATTTGTTTTTGGATCAGCATTCCCAACAACAGCCTCTCCTTGCAAGAAAACATGCACACACATTTTATATACAAGAACATTTCAAATATTCCCTCACTAAGTATTTTTTTGTTTGGTTGAGATTTATTCTTCTTCTTTAAAAAACCTTTTTCCACCCTCTCCTCACAGAACATGGGTAAATTTAGAAAGGAAAAGGCAACTTCAGATCAGAGAATTGGCATCATCAGTCTCGAGATGCTGGGGAAAAACAGACATTCCTTCAAATAAAATATTTCCACGTGCTGAAACATTCAGTCACTGAAATCATTCACCAAGCACCAACACAGGGGGAATTTGGAATTAGCTCTGTCTTGTGCCCTGCCTGGATTTCTGGTGAAAAAGAGACTGAACTGGTAATTTTTTACTCCTGGCTCCCGTTTTCTTGTGGTCACTGCTGCTTTTGGGGGGTCTCAGGAAGCTGTGCCTGTGCTCTGGGCTGGCTGGAGGCACTGGGATGGGCAGAGCAGGTACAGAAAGGTCTGGTTAGAGCAGGAGCAGGGCCAGGAAAGCTGGGAATTACAGCTCTGGGTGCCTCTCTGGCCAGGGACCTTCACACAGAACTGTGTGGCAGCAAACACCAACAGGGAGCTGTGGTCTCCTCCTCAAACCAGAAATGTCCCTTCCCCACAACCTGGAGAGGCTGGGGACACACACCAGGAGATCCCCCTGTACCCCAAAACTGCCCAGAAGACAAAGATCTGAGCCCCCAGGGGCTGGGGAGGAGCCAACCCCTGCAATTCATGACCTGGGGACAATCCTGCAGCCCCTGAGTGGGATTTGGGGTCTGCAGTGCCTCAGGAACACCTGCACACATCTCAGCAGATCCAAGCACTTCCCAAAGATCCAATCTTTTCATTTCTCCCACTCTCTTCCTGCATTACACTGTGGCTCACTTCTGGGTATTTTGGGTTTCTGTGCTTCCTTCTGGCTGTTCCATGGACAGCTGTGGAGTGGGGGCTGGATCTGATGATTCAGAATTACTTTAGAGGAAAGAATCAAGCAGTGAAATCCTCTGCTGGGTCCAGCTCTCATCCTCTCCTTTCTCATCAAAACTCTGTGACCCTTCTTCATCCAAAATCCAGAATAAAAAGGGCAAGGAGGGTGTTTTCCTTTGCCCAGGAGCTGTATTCCCATCAGATTTCTGAGCATGCCAACAGCAGGCTTTGCTGTGTTATGAGAAGCTGAAGGATGTTGCTGCAATAATGTGCTCAAAATCTGGAATAGCTGCAAAAAGCCTGGAAGAATAATTTGGCAAGTTCCTGAGGAGAGGGTGGAGATAAAGAATGGGTACTGCTAAGCAGGAATGAATTATCAAGGATAGGGCTAAATAAAAATGAATTATCAACTGAGCTAATGGAAGAAAAAAAGCAACTGCTATTCCATGGATGCTGTGTGGAGGTCACCTTGGCTTCCCCTCACACATGAATATTCCCTGACTTGGAATGGGCCCGTCCTTAACAGAGATTTATTTACAGCAGGGGCTCCTCACAAATGACCCCCATTAGCTCATCCCATGGCACACTCCAGGGCTGAGCACGGAGCTGATGGTCCTGAGGCTCCTGCAGAGCATTTCCTCATTCTGGAAATGAGTCTGTGGCAGTGAGAGATGCTCCTGAGCAGTCAAACAAT
The DNA here is from genome assembly GCA_020086605.1 of Lanius collurio. Classification (NCBI taxonomy): domain Eukaryota; kingdom Metazoa; phylum Chordata; class Aves; order Passeriformes; family Laniidae; genus Lanius; species Lanius collurio. The sequence goes on from JACBWW010000039.1 coordinate 6,116,775, forward strand.
CAAGCACATCGTCTGTGCTCTCTGCTCTCCCAGCCAGCCCCAGTGCCAGAGCCAGCTCTGATTGCTGCATTGATGTGTTTTATTGTGTGTTTTATCACCAGGGCCAGGGCTGAACCCAGCCTCCATCACAGCAATGAAACTAAATCAGCCAAGGAGGACACAGGTGATGCACCTGTATTTCTCTCCCTCTCCTCGCAGCCTTCACAGATCTCTGCCAGAAATAAAGTAATTAACGGATTAACGCCTCTTTCCCCCAGCTTCATTTACACAGTAACTGACAGTGACTGGGATGTGGAGTTATTTCAGACCTCACAAGTGAGGAAGCAGAAAGGCTGCTCCATCACTCTGATTATCTCCTTGCTGAACACATGGGCCGATGACAACAGCGAGAGGATTTACAAAAACGTTTGTCCTCAATCTGCTGCAAAACCCTATTTACGGATTACTTCCATACAATGAGTTTAAAAAATCAGGGGCAAGAAGAAAGGGAGAACGTAATTTTAGCATGGCTTTTCTTCCCAACACATGGCACAAATGCAGAGATTGAAGGCCTGCTGGTGAGGAATCCTTCTGCTGACTCTGCCTTCCCTGTGCCTCTCAGCTCCTTAATTACACCATCACTACACACAGGGCTGTTTCAGAAATATCTTTAAGTGGGAAGTCATTTATAAAATGCAAATAGCATCTCTAACTCCGGTTTAACAGTTTGGCTTCCAGTCATAAAGCAACCACCAGAAGGATTTTCTCCATTTTCCCAACCTGTTGTAATTCCCAGGGCTTTTTGCTACATCTTTGCCTCCTTCCTCCCCAGTGACACAGCACAGGGGCACAATGCACACAGAGTTTGCTCCAAGTCTCAGCTACTACCAGCACTGCAATCACAAAAGTCACTCCAGGTTTCTAGTGATGAAATTGGAACTGGACCTGGATTTTCTTCAGGGCACCATTAATGTTTAAGCATCACCCTCAAGTCACGACTGTGCCTTCTCCACCCCAGCCTGAATCCCAAACTGTGGAAAATCAACTACACCACAGATAATTCAACAACAGCCTGGAATTTGCCCTTCCCAGGTTCCCAGGCCAGCTTTACTGTACCTCCCAGTCCAGGACAGAGGCCTGCCACTGAGCTATCTTGTCGATGTTCTCCAGCCTCCGCTTGCGCTCGTTGATCTGGAGAGTCACGTTCCTCATGACGGCCAGGGCAGCAGCCACGTACCTGTAGTCACTGGACACACAGGGAAAGGCCATCAGAGGCAGCAGGACATGCCCAGGAGCCTGTCACCACCTCACCAGCCCAAAGGAACACGGGAAGGGGTGAGCCCTTAGTACTACAGTGGGATTTCCCCATCTGGATCATCCCAATGGAGCAGCTCGATGGAAACTGGAATTGGGAGCCCAGTCTGGCCTCGCCACCCCAGCACTGGTGAGCCCTTTTCAGCCTTAGGATGCTCAGCTAAAGAGCACCCTAAAGACAAGCTGAGCATTTTTACAGCCTCTGTCTTTGGGTTTGATTTTTCTGGGTTTAAAATGCACATTTAGGAACGGGTTCATTTGCACCAAGACCAGAGCCCCTCCCAAGCAGCCACCCCATGGAATTCACTCTCAGTGCAGACTTCAGGTGAGCAAATCAAAGCAACTCTTTTTTCCTCCCTGCAGGGCCCTGTGAGTGCAGTAACAGAGTGAGAACAGGCTCCTGCCAGGGCCACTGAGGACGATGATCAGTCTTTTCAAAAAGTGATGCTGGGATCGATGCCATTGATTTGTGCCCTGTGCCTGCTTTTCCATTCCAAGGAGCTGTAAGGTTCATTCCCATTGGGAAGACAGGCAAGGCCAGCTGCCACAACACCACCATAATGCATTATTAACTTAAGGGCTGCTATTGATTGCTGACTAATGAGAAAAACTGCCATCCTGGGCAGCTGCAGGGGGAATGGCTTTATTGATTATTGCTAAGGATTGTGCTGGTGACAGCTAAAAGAGGGGTGAATGCTGGGAATTAGATTCCTCTCCATGTGATCCCAACAGGAGAAATACTAAGAAACAAACACACTGTGATGTACAGAAAATATTATTTGCTCTTTTGGCATCCTTGCTTGGATGAAACCTTGAGCTGAGTTTTCATTTTTTCTTAAATTCTTACATCAAAATTCTAGGTGAGGTTAAAAAGAATCCTACAAATTCCAGGACAGCAGGACTGGGCCTTCAGCAAAGTAAAGGAAAACAGCAGATGGGCTGCCTGATATATCCATCACAGAGAGGTTTGGGTGGGAAGGGACCTTAAAACCCATTCAGCTCCACCCCCTGCCATGGGCAGGGACACCTTCCACTATCCCAGGCTGCTCCAAGTCCCATCCAACCCAGCCCTGGACACTTCCAGGGATGGAAGTGAACATGAAAAACCTCTTGTGCCTCCCTCTGTGAGAAGAGATTACTGGTTGTGTAAGGGAGGAAAGGAGCTGTGCCAGGGGGACATCAGGGTGGCCTGGAGAATATCCAGGAGTTCTTTAGGGAAACAGGGAAGTCCCTGTGGCCAGGAAGGATCTGGAGAGGCAGGGAGAGGTGCAGGGCTTGCAGACAGTTTAATGATATCCTGGCAGTGATGCTCAGAAGGGAGGGCACTCCTTGGCAGGGCCTGCTCACGTAGAGCATTGCCACATCCCCAGCTCCAGCTCCCTCTGCTCTGGGAATGCTCAGCACTCCAGCAGGCTGCACTTAGGACCTTCCTATATTTAATTCATATGAAGCTGGAGTGAATCTTTAAGAGGTGAACAGATGTGGCTTTGTGAAAAATTCAGATGAACCAGGCTGCAAACAGGCAGCAATGGGAGGGAGGCAGGCTCTGAGCTCACCCCCGTCCTGCCTCCACGCCGAGTGGGACGGTGCCAGCCAGCTTTATCCTGGGAATGCTAATTCCTAATTCCAGGGAGAAAACCCCAGGCACGTTCTTGTGTCGTGCTGAAATGAAGAAAAGACTTGGGACTGAACATTTTGGGCTCCCAGCCCATGTCTGTGGCAGAGCTGGCAAAAACTGGGAAGAAGAAAACAACAGAAGCAGAGCGTTTGGCCACGAGGCAATAATAGGATCCCATTAACCATGAGATGGAGGTAAATAAAGGGTTTGTCAGTTCTATTGGGGCTGCAGTGGCCACTTCCCCGTGCTCCATCAGAATCCAAGTCTAGATCCTTGCCAAGCATCACATGCTATCCCTGGGGAGCGTGG
>JACBWW010000039.1:6119999-6122499 GCA_020086605.1 Lanius collurio
AAGCCCCAATCCCTGTGAGGAAGGAGCAGGGGAAGCCCCAATCCCTGCATGGAAGCAGCCGTGGACAGAAAGCCCCAATCCCTGCATGGAAGGAGCAGGGGAAGCCCCAATCCCTGCATGGAAGCAGCAGTGGACAGAAAGCCCCAATCCCTGTGAGGAAGGAGCAGGGGAAGCCCCGTGGCTGCTGGGGTTACCTGTGCTCCTGGGCCGTGTACTTGAGCAGCTCTGCCAGCTGCAGGGGGTACTTGCAGATCTTCTGCACGGGGGTCAGCAGGAAGCCGTCGATGGCGATGTCGATCATCTGCTGCAGCAGGCGGCACGCCTCGAAGAAGTGCTGGTACCTGCTGTCCTTCATCAGCTTGGAGAGCTCCATGCACGCGTCCAGGTGGTTGTTACAGTACTCAGAGTAGATCCAGAAGCCGTCTTGCTGCGAAGGCAGAGCGGGGGGACAGGTCAGGCAGAGACCCGGCTGATCATTGCCACTCCAGGGAAGGACAGGGTGTGATGGGATATTGGGAGGAATTCCTCCTGGGAGGGGGGGAGGCCCTGGGGGGGAATTCCCAGAGAAGCTGTGGCTGCCCCTGGATCCCTGGAAGTGTCCAAGGACGAGCTTGGAGCATCCAGGTCTAGGACAGTGTCTCTGCCCATGGCAGGGGGAGGGATGAGATGATCTTGCCAACCCAAACCAGTCTGGGTTTCTAAGAAAACACAGCCCAAGCAGGAAGAGGGACAGATCCTGCAGCGCTTTTCCTGCTTGGAAGAGGTGCTGGGAAAGGAGGGGCTGCAGGGAGGGAGCTGCACTCCCACACAGGGCCAGGTCTCTGCAGGCACAGGGGGGTTAATGAGAGCCCTGCACAGAGCTGTGCCTGCAGCTTCAAACTCTGCAGGGAGGGTCTGAAAGGCAAAACCCAGCAGAGCTCTGGCTTTTGGCAAGACAAGAGGACAACCTCGTTCTTTGTAGAGCTCTTTCCCTGACGGATCATGAAGCTCCTGGCAAATGTTTGGGAGCTGGGAATGTTTGAAGCTCCCTTTACCAATGGGGAAACCAAGGCACTGCATGGATTTCCCCAGGAACAGAGCCCCAGAAAACACCAAAAACAAACAAAAAACCCACCCACACATGTGCCCCTCCACCTTTTGGACTGGTCTAACAAATTTTCTGGTGTCTATTTTGTTGGAATTTCGTTTTTCTGCCTTTATTGACCAATACTGTCACCCTTAACTTGGGCTTGATTGATCTGGGCCAAGCAGACCAGGCAATGAAAAGGCAGGGAAAGATTTCACTGGGAAGGAGACGGGCACAGCCCAGCACAACAAATCAACTCTGAGACAGCCCAGGTAAAAGTCAGGTGTTGCAAATCAGCCAGTTCCACCAAGCTGTGGCCAATGCCTTCCCAAGAAAGCACAAATTTAGCCAAAGCCACACCTGCCCAGCAACTGTTATTTCTCAGTCCCTGAGGGTCCAAACAAGCTGCTTTTCTGGGAACAGGGAGCCACTGTCCTTCCCACCCCCACAGCTGACCCAGCCACACACTGACAGCTCTCTCCTCCCAAAGAAAATGAGGAGCAAGATGCTTTGGAGATCCCTAAACAAGATCTTAACAACCTCACCCCTCAGTTTCCCAAATGGCTAAGCAGGGTAATTTATCAGGAGTTTACCAGCCAGCTTTCAGCCCCTGTCTGGTGACAGGCAAGTGTCAGATCTTCCTCCGAATCACAGCAGCAATTCTTGCTGTTGTCACTATCAACAAATTGACAGTACAGCCTCAAGTCATGACATTTCAGCTACTGATTCTCCCCAAGATTGCTTACATCTCCTCAGCACAGAGGTGGAATGGTGCTGCTCTGGAAGAAGGCAGCAGAGACTGCAGGCTCTGATAAGAACCAGCCTCGCTAACACCTCATGCACCTTCCAGAGAAAACTCCAACAAGAGGCCCAGGGATGTTTCAAAGATGCTGTGAAACTCTTTGGGGATGTCCTGCTCAAGTTTCAGGAATGTCTATCAGGAGTTTCCCTGATAAGCAGTGAAGTGTTGGCCTGACACAGCACAGGAGCTGTAAGCTCTGATACCCTGCTGCCATCTCCCTCCAGGAAAGCCTCCAACCCCAGGGCTGGCATTTGCCTGACATTTCCTGACATATTTAAAACACTGGCCTTCTGTAGGAGGTGGTTTATGGAACAGTGGGATGGGGTGGGCAAAATCCTCCAGGACCTTCTCATCGGTGTGATTCAGATGTACTGGGGGTTGTACTGGGGGTTATCCAACTGCATGCCCAGGCTCTCCCTCCTCTTTATCTCACAAAGTACATGGAGAACCATGGAGCAGCCCCTGATGCGTTACCAGAAGAGGATGATGCCCAAAAGAGCTCTTCTCCTCCCTCCCCAGCCCAGGCTGGGGACAATGCCCAGTGAACTCACGTGTTCCAGGAAGCAGGGCCCAATCTCACTGAGGTGGGGGTCCTCGTTGTTGTACTGCTTCTCCAGGTCCCGGACAAACCC
>JACBWW010000039.1:6127499-6152511 GCA_020086605.1 Lanius collurio
CTGGTGCAACCAGCCCCAAATGGCTCCCCACACACTCCCTGTCTCTGAGGGGGTTGCCAGTGTTGGCTGCTTTGATCCCCAAAATAAAATCTTGCTGTGGCAGGGTGGCTGGGTGCTGCCAAGAGCTCCAGACTGAGATGGACACCAGGAAAACAGAGCAGCCTGAGCACAGCTGCAGCTACTGGGGTCAGGCACTGCTGTCCCAGCTCCTGCCACCTCCAGCTGGGGTTAAGATGCTCTGGGAGCAGGGATCAGCCCTTCCCAGGGGACTGATTCGAGATCAAAATGTGGCTGCTTCAGAGATCTGAAGTGGACATCAGCACTGGGTTGTGTTTCTGGGGCTCTGTGACCTCCCAGGCCAGGGCTGGGAAGGAGCCCTGATTCCAGTTCTCAGCAGCTTTCCCCCTCAGGTCACAGGGACAGCCTGGCTCAGGCAAATCCCACATTTCAGCATCCCAGGACTGGGATCCCCAAATCATGGGATCCCCAAACCATGGACAGGACACCCCTGAGCAAGTCCCCTAAAACCTGAGGGGCTGAGAGCAGCTTGGGATGGGTGCACTGGGCACTGAAAACGACAAAGAGCAGTGAGAAAGGATCATTGTGTTTTCAGCAAACTGCAGCTTCTTTCCAATATCAAATAAAAACCAGACATTGAAATTGCAAATTCCAGCTCTCTCCTGTGTGTCTGAACCAGCTCTGCACACACCATACGGATCAAGGGCTCCTTCTGTTACCTTTTCCCACAAAACCCACTTAAAATAACTCTGATTGACTCAAATTTGGCTCGGGGTAGTTTGTAAACAAACATTAAATAAAGCCTAGAGCTGACAGAAATACCCCTGTCTTTCACAGACCACCTCAGCTGTGATGGGAATGAAGCAACTTCTCAGTGTTTGAAGTCCCCAATCCTGGGGACTTTCAAACCTAAAAATACATTTTCCTGTGAGCAGTGGAACTGTCCACACACAGAGTACAAGGAAACCAAGCAGCACCATTAACCTCATCTTCAGGCATCCTTTCAGTGCTAATAATTTTTCCTACTTCTCTGTTGTTTAAACTGAGTTTTACACAGATTGTAAAGGGCAGTGTTCCTGTAAATTAGGGAAGCAAAAACCTCCAAACCTGCCCCTGCTCCTTCCCTGCTTTCCCAACCAACAGCTGTTCTGCTAAACCACCTCTTGCAGCTCCCACGTTCTGCCCTCCCACAGTGGGTTGTAAAGGCCAAAAAAAAACAAAAACCAAACCCAAACCCATCTCCTCTTTAGCAGGGTGTTAATGATGCTGCAAATTCTGCAAATTTGGGGATAAAAAGGGGGTTTTGTACGATTTCCATCAGCACTGGGAGGCCTGGCTGAGCTCTGCACCACTGTGAGAGAAAGCAGGGAGCTGCTGATCTAATCCCACCCAAATACAGTGGGATCCAGCAGGGCAAACCTCTCCTGGCATGCTGAAAAAAATGCCTCTTGCTCAGAAAAACAACTCAATAGCTGGCTAAGAAAGTGTCTTTTTCAGCAAACCCACTCTGATCTGGAAGAGGTTTGGAGTCCACTGAGGCAGAGCAACACCCCATGAACATGAGCAGGTTTGGGCTGAAAAATGAATTAAAAAATAAATAAGTGAATCAAGTGCTGCTGCTGAGGAATGTCCCTGTCGGTGCCAGTGACCTCAGGGGCCAACTACTGACATCAGTGCCACCAACTGCAGTGGGGCTCTGCTGGGACAACCTGGGGGCACCCTGAGAAGGGAAAAGGGGCCCTGGGAAGGATGGAATGGCACAGGGAGCCCTCCAAGGGGTATGGCCTTGTGCCAGCCTCACTGGCATCCCAAACCAAGCAGATGTGGAAAATCCAGCAGCACCCATGTGGGATCAAACCCTGTTGGCTGAAGTTTAAAATAACTTCCCAGCCTGCTTCCCTTCTCCCACGAAAAGGGATTTTGCAGCCTTCCCAAACCCAAGTGGAACAGCTTGTTACCAAGTTTCTGACATTCCTGCCAGTTTGGCAGCAGAGCATATTTTTAAAGCTCTACCTCCTGGAATCAGGTGATCATGAGAAAAAATTTGCTTTTCATTTAAGAAAAAAAGCAGGAAAGATCTAATCCTAACAAGGCTTGTGTGTGTAAGCCTGAGTCATGAATCCTAAAGGCTTTGAAATTCCAAGGCAGACAGCAAACTTGCAAACTTTCATGATTCCTCAAATTCAGGCTGCCTTTTGTGCATGGCAGGAACACTCCCTCCTTCCTCATCTGCAAATCTCAGGAGTCCTGCTTTCTTCCTTAATGAAATTTTTGCTCTTTCCTGCTAGGATCTGTGTTCCCAAAGGGAAAAAAAAAAATTACAGTTCTAGTCTGGATGGCTTCTGCCTTAGATTAAAAACAAATGCAACAATTTTATCAGCTCCAGAGGAAGCTGAAGGTGCTTCCACGCTGTGCTCCCCAGCCTTGGCTGCTGGAAGGATGAATCCCACTGTGTTGTTCAAATACTCCTGTTTCCATCTAAACCTCTGAAGTTCTCTGAAATTCCAGCAAGGATCCTTCTTCCAGGGCATCATTTGAAGTTGGGACCATGAGAAATAAAAGTTGAGGTGCAGGGGCAGCTGTGACACCGACCTTGGGCCAGTCACTGCAGCTAGAGGAGGTTCCCAACCCAAACCCAGGGATCATCATGGAAGAACTCATGGAGCTGTTGAAATATGGACTGAAATGCATCACCAGACTCTTGTTCTCATCCATGAGACAGACCTGGGGCTGGGCTTGCACCTTCAGCTCCCCGGGCTGGGGAGGAGCTGGGCCATGCTGGGCCAAGAGGAGGTGGCAGTGCAAGGGTTAACTGTGTCCCCTGTCCCAGTGCTGGCTCCTCTGTGCCTCAGGGACAGTGGTGGAGCTGCAGGGCACAGTGAGGTGCAACAGCCACACTGGGGAGACCCTGGCTGTGCCCAGAAACCTCTGCAATGTCAGACTGAGTTCATTGGGACAAAGCTGCAAAGGTTCCTGGTTCAGCCCAGCACCTGTAACAGGGTGGTCCCTCTGTTTCACACACGTGGGACCCCCCAAAAATGCCTGAAATGCCCGAATTTCCCTCCTTCCTGTGAGATCCCACTCCTGGAACAAGGTCTGTCTGCTCCCAACTGGACATGAATGCACAGCTGCCCCTCCCTCCCAGTGCAAATATCTCCATTTTTATAAAAGAAACTTCAAAACTCTCGTTCTCTCCCAGTTCCACCCCATCTCCCCAGCATTCCCAGCTCAGGATGGGTGGCTGCCACGCCTGCAGGGATGGGACAGGAGCTCCCTGGCAGCTTCCCAGCCCTGCTGCTCCCGGGGCTCCCGTCCTGGCCTCCTCAGCAGCTCAGGGCTGTGGCTTGGCACTGCTATCCCAGCTGAATTCCTGCAAGCCAATGGCTCTGTTTTCCAGGATAAACAACAACAGCTGTTCAGCAACCACCACCAACCCCACACCAATAAATCCAGGCCCTCTTCAAACACCTCTGCAGTGCAAACTATCAGGGGCTGTAAAATAAACCAGCACTGGGAGGATTTCCCCCAGGCCATGAAAAAGGCCCAGCAGCCAAACCACCAAGTCCTGAGAGCCATTTCAAGCACTCTGTATCAGGAATTAATTAAAAGAAATCAGTGAAAGAGACAGGAAAAAAAAAAATCAAGTTGCATAATGCTGGTCCTACGTGATGCTTCCCATTGAAAGGCCCCTCCATGTGGAGAGGAACAGGCTTATCATGAAGCTCCCAGTCCTATTTGAAAATTCAACCCTAATTGGGAAGTCATGACCAGCTCTTACGTAATGGAAGAACTTGCAGAGGTAGATAAAAGAAAAATAATCAAATAAAAAGGGCCCTTTTCCCTAAGGAGCAGTTCTGGGAGCCAGGGAGAGCTGATGGCTGCATTGTGCTAATTCATGTTCTCTGTGAGTGACAGCCTCTTAGAAAGGGAAAAAGGAAGACCTGGGGAACCACAGGCCAGGCAGGCTCCCCTCAGTGCCCAGCAAGAGCATGGAGCAGATTCCTGGAAAATATGTTCAGGCACGTGGAAGACAAGGAGGTGAGTGGGGAGAGCCAGCCTGGCCTCACGGAGGGCAGAGCGTGCCTGACACGTTTAGTGACCTGTGACAAACTGGTCACAGAGCTCAGAGCCCTTTCCAGGGTCTAAAGCACCTCCAGGAGAGCTGCAGAGGGACTGGGGACAAGGGATGGAGGGACAGGACACAGGGAATGGCTTCCCAGTGCCAGAGGGCAGGGCTGGCTGGGATATGGGGCAGGAATTGTTCCCTGGGAGGGTGGGCAGGCCCTGGCACAGGGTGCCCAGAGCAGCTGTGGCTGCCCCTGGATCCCTGGCAGTGCCCAAGGCCAGGCTGGACATTGGGGCTGGGAGCAGCCTGGCACAGTGGGAGGTGTCCCTGCCATGGCAGGGGTGGCACTGGAGGGGCTTTAAGGTCCCTTCCCACCCAAACCAGTCTGGGATTCTGTGATATAAAATTTTTATAAATATCATTTATCAACTCACAGCTTTACCCAAATGGTGCATGAAATCACCCAGAGGCACTGGGCCAACAGCAGTGACCTTCAGTTATTGCAGCTTTACCCTGCTCAGTGCAGACCCTGCATGGAGAGGACTTTTTCCTTCAACAGGCACCGAGGCCTGATCACCTCCCAATCATCAGAAACCACAATAAACCAAACATTTTCCCAGCCAGCTGGATTATTAACCTCTTTCCAGTGGATATTCCCAAGGACAAAAGCAGGGAAGGGCACAGTGGCAGTGTGGGCCCCTTTGGGCACCTGTGGATGTGACACCCCCAGGATGCTGAAATGCTCCTTTGCCTTCAGGAAACCCCAAAGCTCTGCAGCTCCTCCTGTCCCAGCAGAGCCCCACCTCCAGCACAGCTATTTTTAAGCTGGATTTGTCCCTTGGGAGGCTCTGAGTGCAGCAGGCAGTGCAGCACATCCCGGGCTGTCCATCCCACAGGTGGGGACACCTCAGCCCCCTTTCCTTGGGAAATCTCACCTGGATGCCCCTGGCTCTGGGGGAATGCTGGGCAGGGGGAAGGCAGGTGAGTGATGAGCTGTTCCCACAGGACACAATCAGATTTTACAGGGTGGCAAAGATGTGGAATTACACCTGCAACAGAGCAGGCAGGGCTAAAAGCTAAACCCACCTGCCCAATGAAGGCAGGAGCTGCCAGGCACTGGGAGGAGGCTCTGGGTTCAGAGTCTCCTTCTCCACAGTGCCTTAAAAGCTCACTCCAATTTATCCAGCACTTCTCCTTTAGCAGCAGAAAATAAAGTGGGTCAAAGGCAGCTTTTCAGCAGGAAAATCAATCTAAAATTACAACACTTGGGGGAACCAAGGCAGTGGTGAGAGAGAACACGGAGCGCTCCCACCCCTGCACTTCCCCACCCCTGCACCTTCTCCTGAAGAGGAGACCACAAAGATTTTATACCCCCATCCTTGCTCAGGCCTTGGGAGGACCATTCCTTCCCTTCTTCAGGCACCAGGCACTGCAAGAAGCTGCAGTAAAAGCTCCTCAGCCCCAGTTTTGCTCTTTACCTTGGCTCAGTAACATGAGGAAGGAGAGCCAGCGTTGCTGAGGTGAGAAGAAATATATTCTGCAAGCTCAGACTGGTATCCAAAGAGACTAAGGAGAGCTTTACACAGGAATAAATCCCCCTCTCTGCCCAGGATAGGGGCACTCTGCCACGTCTCTGAGGACAGATTCCACTGCACAGCATCCATAAGCTTTACTCCTTTTATTTCTCTTGCAGTGGAAATATGCCAAACACGAAGCCATTGGATTTCCTATGTTTGGAGTGTCTCACCTGGGCTCTTCTGGACACTTTATGAGGGGCTCTGCAATCAAAACTTTGTTTTGAGGCTTGCTGTGCTTTCTAAAGGAGACCTCAAGGCACAAGAATGGATCCATGGGAGCCCAGGACTGTTGTTCTCTGCTATAAATCCCTCCCAACACTGAGCCTGCTTTTCTGAGCCAGTGTCAATGTGCTGGTTATGCAAAAACTCAGCTGTAGCCCGTGATGTACACACAGCCCAAGGCTCTGCCATCCACAGAGGAGAAAAAAGCAGCATTACCACCCCAAGAATGGGAAATGTTGTATAAATTTCCTGCTGGCTTTTTCCAGCTGCACCTCCCAGCCTGTCAGGCCACTGGAAGCTGACAGGATGTTCAAAGACACCGTGCAGCAACCACGGCTGCCCCCTGTGCTTGTCCAGTGTGCTCAGAACAGGCACTAAAATACAACACAGACACCTTCCTCTGGCTGAACCCAGCTCTTGCTGAGTCTTAAATTTAGTTCTGCAGTTCTGATCCACCTTTCTGACTTAGGGGTTTTCATATCCTCCTCCCTGAGTGCAGCAGCTCCCTGCAGAAACCATTCACCATTCCATGCTGGCTCCAAATTTTACTTCTCCTATGCTGCCCTGTCTCTTCCCAAAAAAACCCCATTGCTTTATCATCCAGCTTCTCCTTGAAAGTTCCTGTGCTCCCAAAACTCCACGGCTTTCCTCTCCCCCCCCTTCCTTCTATCCAGGTCCAGAGCTACTAAGAGGATTACTGGGAGCAGGGAGACAATTGCTGTGTGTGCAGGGAATTCAGGAGCAGCTTTGTTTGCCACCCCTGGCTGTCATGTAAAGGAGGCCAAGGCAATCAGCAGGTTCCTGTTTTCCTCTCCACTTGCAAATGTGAAGTTTCCTGCTATGAGATTCCGTGAGTGCCAAAAGCTTTGCCAAAGGTTTTCAGATGATCTGGCTGGAGAGCAAGAAGCGTCAGACATCTCATTGCAAACTGGGTTCCCAGCCCAGTTTTGTCCTCAGAAGGGATTCAAAGGACTTTGAGAGGAACCCAACTGTGCAGTGATCTTCTGCTGCACTCCTGCTAGTACTTCCAAGAGGCCTGAAGTCTAAAATGACCTGAAATGAATCCTACTTGGCTTTATACCTGTCTGCTCTGTCTGACATCCCTCACTTGAACGCTATTCATATTCTGTGCAACATATTGTTCCCTTTTCCTTCTTCTGTGCTTGCATAAGAGAAACATAAAGAAAAGCAATTATTTTGCAAGTGAAACTAGAACCACCCAGGCTAAATCAGGCAGTTTTCTGGCATTATCTTAAAAAAGCAGGGCTCAAAGTACAACAGAGCAAAACGCAGCCTCCTCATGATGGGAGTGATCATCTGCTCTTCCTGCAGTTCTTTCATTTCTTATTCAGCTGCTTTGGAAACCTGGGGGGCAAATCTTCCCCTCCAGCCTCCCTTCGAGACCTGCAGACACAACAGGCCAGAACTCTTGTTTTTAAATATTAATTCTCATGAATGCAGCACAGCCAGGCATTGCTCCCCTTTGGGAGGGGCAAGGGGAAGGGGTCTGGGCCCTGCCTGCCCTCAGCAAGTGATTCCCAGATGGAATAGCCAAGCCAGCCTCTTGCAGAGCTGATGGAAGGACTGGGCTCACTGGGATTCTGGACAGAAACCTGCCTGGTAAGGCTGGTGTGACCCTCAGCACCAAGGATGAGGATCCAGGGTTGGTTCCAGACATTCGTGTACCACACAAGTCTGACATTCACTGATGCCCCTCTCCTTTGTTCTCCCCCCTTTCTAAAACCATCCTCCCAGCCTTGGAAAAGTGTAGGGAGAGATGAGGAATTCTGCCAAGCCAAATGATCCATGGGCTGGGGCCTTAAAGACACCAGTTTGTTTGGCTTTTTGGTGTGCTTTTAGAACACAGGGCACTGCAAAACCAGACTGCTCTTAAACCTCCCAGGGACAGCTTGTTTGTGACATCACACAAGAGGGCTGTTAAGTCTTTTCCCCAGAAGCACAAAGAAATCAGCACTGGTCAGTGCACTGAGAGGTTAAAATGGCCCAGAATATTTCAGTATTTAAATTAAGCAAACAAAATGAGCTTGTTCTCGTTCAGCCTTTCCAGCTGCAGCACAGAGATGTGTCAGTGACACAGGTCAGAGTGTTTCTGCAAGGTTTTCACCCCAATCACACCTGACACAAACCCATTTTCCAGACTTGTTGCCACCACTGGCTGCAGGGTCACACCCAAAATACCAAACTCAATTTGTTATCCTGGACCAGAGTAACAGCATTAACTATTTTGGGCAGCCCAGCTCCAGTTCCAGTCATGGATCTCTCACTCTTGGCACTGGCCAGACCTGGGGGAGACACAAGAGCTGCACCAGAGGGGAAAAATTTGTGTGCTGGGGAGACAGCAGCAAGCAGAGGTGTGGCTTGCTCGTTGGTAGTCACTGTACATCACCAGTTCACACCAGTTCACACCTTTTAACCCAATTTTCCTAATCCAGTGCCTGCTTCCCAGATGAGGTGTTCAATCACAGGGATGCTGATGCTGCCCAGAAGAGGGAGGGTTCAGAGCAGAAGGTAAGACAGGCAGAAAGCTCTCCCAAACCCAGGGGCCCTGGAGCTAGTGTGAATTTTTAGACCCCACCGAATCATCTCCCCACAGCCCACACAATCCTGAACTGGTTTTCATGGAATCATGGCATCCCACGGTGGCTTGGGGAGGGAGGGACTTTAAAGACCACCCAATCCCACTCCCTGCCATGGGCAGGGACAGCTTCCACTGTCCTAGGCTGCTCCAAGCCCCATCCAACACTTGGACACTGGCAGGGATGGGTTTGTTGAAGAAGAACAGCTTAAGGAGAGAGGCTCCAACAGACACCCAGGAAAGGCCCCTCCACATCCCAGTAAGCCAACCCTCATTCCAGCCTCCCTCTGCCCCACTCTCATTCCACTGGAAACCTTCTTTGCTCCCCATTTTTGGGACAGAACACAGACAAAGAGCAGGGAATCAGCATCAGTAAAAACTGAGTAAGAGCTCAGTTCTCGATGCCCTGAGCATTGGCAGTGATTCCTTAGAGCAGTAAAAAGCAGAAAGTCACTCACCCTCACGAAGCTGGCGGGAAACCACCCTTCTTCATCGTCGATCTGACCCCACCACCAGTCCTTGTTGGAAGCATCCAGGACCTTGATGACGTCTCCTGCTTTAAACGCCAACTCCCGGTTGGCCATGGTGACGTGATCCCATACTGCCTCAGCACTGACAATGGAACCACCACTGATCAGCTTGGGGAGAGAAAAGCACAGTGAGGGAAGGCTGCAGCCCAGGCCCACACAAGCACAGCAGCACACGCAGCAGAGCTCGCAGCCACACCACTTCTCCACCCTCCCACCGTGGTTGTGGCCGTTCCCACTGCCCTCATCCCGCTCCCAACCATGCCAGGCAAGCTCCAGGTGCCGTGTCTGGTGCCTCCCAGGTCCTGGCACCTCCCCTCCCACCTCCACACATGCACATCCAATTCCACTGGCATAATGCACAGCTCCCAAAACCACAAACAAGCCGTGGTGTCCTGCAAAGGAATTTTCACTTCAGTTGAAATGTCCGAGGCTCGGCAGGCTTTCCATGCACATCCAAGCAAAGTTAGTGCAAGCATTCAGAACACTTTTTGAAACTGGAAGTTGCCCATTTTAGTGCTGGTGATGTACTGACACCCCTCACTTTTGGCACGCTGCTGACCTGGCCCAGCCCTGGCCTGGAGCACAGCCCAGCCCCAAGCTCTGCCCAGGGAGTCCTGCTGGCCCTGGCTGTTGGGATGGTCTGCAAGGAGCAGATCCTGGCCTCTGGCCACTGGACTGAGGCCAGCCTGGTGTCTGACAGCAGCTCAGGAACACCTCAGCACCAGCACAGAGCAGGTCTCCGCTGTGACAGTCATGAAACTCCTGCTCCATGCTGGCAGGAGGGATCATCCCACCACTGCTGCCTGTGCTTCCACACCACCAGCCAGCCATCCGTGCCCAGGACACCCCCTGCCCCTCTGAGTGACAGCTGTGTGTTTTTTAACAGAGTAATAAATTATGTTCATGTTCTGCCCGCTGCAGGAATTCTGTGCTGAGCACTGAGGCTGCCCCAGCAAATAAAGGTTTTCCCCATATGCTAATCAGCCTCAGAGTCATCCTGGGCCTCCTTCATTAGTTCTGCCACTGAGACACCCTGACCACGGACTTGGGCTCCCTCAAATCCCAGTTTGAGTCCACAGGGACAGAGGTCAGCCCTGTGAGCATTCCAGACCCTGTTGTGGTGAGGCTCAGAGAGCCCCAGCTCAGGCAGGAACACAGAGCACACAGACAACAACTCCTTGCTGTGGTTATGCAAGTGGAGAAGCTCTGGCAAAGGTCATTAATGGAAGTCTGGCTTCCCCAAACCCCTGATCATCACTAGCTGCACGGTGAGAACTTGAAGGAGACCTTCTAGCAGAGCTCCAGGACCTTCAGCATCAACACAGAACATCCAAGTCATGCAGAAAATCCAGTCAACAGATTTAAGGGCCTCATTTACCATTTGCCTTGCACTGGCTTTCCTTTAAAACACTGATTTCCTTGGGTTTGGGACAGTCAGAGCTGCACCTCCAGCCCTTCAGCTCTAGAGCCAGTCATGCACAGAGCAGCAAGACCTACGAGGCTTAACCTGGCACCCTCAAAACCCAGATGGACCCAGCTGGTGGGCAGCAAAGCAAAGCTGTGTTCCTCCCACTTTCACAGATTGTCCCTTCTAATTCAACATCAGCTGTGGAAGAAACGTGTCCCCTTTGTGTGTTATTCAGAGAACCTGTCACACAAACCTCACAAGGTCCTGGGACAGAAAACCAAGGCACATAACAAGCCCTCAGGTGAGGGCTGAACGCGTGGCCGAGGGCACCTCCTGCTTCAGGGAGGGCTTGTCCCACATCTGGGCTTTGAGACAGAGCTGGGGGCACCAGAGGGTCCCATCCCAACCAGCAGCAGTTCAGTCAGATGGTGATGGAGCCCCAGCTCTGGGCTCAGCAGAGCAGGGCAGCTACATCTGGAGAAATAACAGTTATAAAGGCTGATTTCTGATTCCAGTGCCACAGCTGGTGCTCAGACATGTTCCAGTGCCTCCTCACAACCCCTTGCTCTGCTCCCCATCAAGGTTCCTGGGTGCTTTCATTGATAGGGATCAGCTTAAAGCACAGAGAACCCCGGGACAGATCTGGAAGGCCTGAGACCTCCGAGCTGAAGAAAGCCCACAACACATGTGAGTCCAGGTAACAATTACCTGTTCTTCTGCCAGGAGCTCTCCTCCTTCTCCAGTGCTTCCCCTGCCACATTTATGGATGCTGTCCAGGTGTGGTTTCCCAGGTGAGGGAGTTCTGCCCTCCCAGCCCCCAGCTTTTCCTCCCCCAGGCATTTCAGGAGCCCTTTTAGGCTTTCACACACCCTGCCTGCATTTTTCTGGAACACAGATGACCAGAACTGCAAATACTATTCCCAAAGGGACCTTACCAGAGATTTGTGAAACAGCATGAAATATTTATTCCAGTGTCACAGCAATCTCCCAGCACTACCTCACATGTCCCCCTTTCCCCACGGCCACCTCCCACCCGTGGCTCACAGTGAGCCTGCACTCAGCTTCTCTCAGTAAATGCAGTCGAGTACGTTCTCTTTGGCTCAAAAATCAGTTTTCTTGTCAAGAAATGACTCGGGCTGGCCTGACACTTGTTCCTTTTGTTAATGCCATGGGGTATTTTAGTCCCTTTCCCACTGATGAGGAACGAGGCACAGAGCTATTACGCAGGAGCCGTGTTCCTGCTGCTTCTGCTTCAGCTGACACAGACCCTGCTGTCACTTCACACACAGCCAGTTCTGGGCACAAACTGCCACAGAAACGTCACCGAGCCCAAACTTCAGAGGGACTGTGCTCCAAACCCTCCCAGCCTACTTTGCAAAGCCCATTCCTGAGCCCGAGGCACAACTGGCAGCTCCGAGGGGCACGGGTGGCCGGCAGCGAGGGCTGCCAGGGACAGCACAGGGACACCAAGGGACAGCGGGTGACACCTCGGCCTCCCTGTGCTCTTCACACAGAGGTCTGCAGGGTGCTCTCAGGAGCTGGGGTGGCTTTGCAAGGAGCTTCTCCATCTCAAGGAGAAAGGCTCCAAGTCCTGGGTTCTCACTGATCAGGGCCAGCAGGGGCTGGTCTTTCATAGCCCCTGGTCCTTACTGCCAGCCCAAGGAAGGGATCCACAAGCCAGGAATCCTGCAAGCAAGCCTGGGCCTTCTGGAACACAAATCCAGCTCAGCCTGCACCAAAAGGACAGCAGTGGGAAGGCAGAACTGGAGGTGCATGGAGGAAATGTCAGGGCCCAAATGAAAAGATCCAGTTTAATTTATGGTGCAAGACATCTTGCTGCATCCGTGGAGCCGTCCAGCCCTCTCAGGGCAGGGTTATGGAGACAGAACCTGACATCTGCAGCAGCAGGAGATGACAAACTGGAGAAAGGTCAGCATGAAATATTATTTTCTGAGAGAATTCAACACAGGAGCTTTTCACTGCAGAAAGTTCACATCTCTCAGATTCAAAGCTGTAGCTCAGTGCTGTGCTCAGAGATATTCAGCCAAAGGCCTTGAAAGGAACTTCTCTCCCATAAAGTCAGATTCTCCCACACTGCAGCTGAGGGAGACATCTGGACTCCCTGATAGCCAGTGAAGAGAAAGAGACACATCTGGAGTGTGATTCATCCTGGCTATTTCAGCAACCCACCTTCCAGCCAGGTGAATCATGCCCCAGAAATTACTCTGTGTTTAGCTGCCTGATGCACAAAGTTTACATTTCCCACATCTTAATGTTCATCCCAGCTGCAATTTGGCCATTGCCAAAACCAAAGAATTGGATTTAAGAATAATAATCACAACAGGAACAGTCAAATATTAAAGCATGCTCTCTCAGACACAGCAGTTTTCTGGAGGGTGAAGGTTGCTGGAAATAAAGTTGTGTTCTCTGTGCCCACCAGAAGAATTCACAAAATCTCAGCCTTGCAAATTTACAAAAATGAGGACTTAGACATTTGGGAAAATGTCCTACCCATAAGAAGAGGGAAGCAGTGAGAAGAAATGCAGCAGGTGAGAAGGACATTTGGTGTGACATCCCCTGAACACTGCCTGTCTGCCAGGTGAAGTCTTAGCTCCTATTAAAATGAATTATTCTTGTCAGCTGGTTGTTCAAGGGAAAGAGCTCAAAGAGAAAATTCCTCAATGCTTTCACCTCAGAACATGAGTGCAGAAATGCCCAGGAGCATTTGGGAGCTACAGACCTGAGAATAATGCTTCCTGTTCCACAGGAGACTGCAGAGCACCTTCTGGGGGGGAGGAAAAGCTTTCTCAGTGGGCAGAAGAGCAGATTAACTCTTGGGATGTTGTGTGGGCTGGGCACCAGGCCCTGCTCCAACAAACAGCTGGCCATGGGCAAAGGGAAATTCCAGGGCACAGAGAGGAGGGGCCACTTCCACATCCCAGCTCCACCAACAGATTGATTTAATGAGGAAAAGAAAAAGGGCAAAAAGGGAAGGCTCTCTCTAATTAAATGCACAGCTGGCACATTCTGGAGCTCCCTCAGAACAGGGTGTGTTATCCCTGTACCACTGGGATCACCAGGATCACAGCCTCAGACTTCCCAGGGATCTTCCCCACAGGTTCCCAGAGCAAACCTCCAATAACCCAGGCACAAACCCTCCCTGTAGAGATGCTCCTTTAAGACACTCCCAACACCCTGGTACAACAGGTGAGTGCTTTACAACAGCGAGCAAAGCCAGCAGAAAGGAATTTCATCATTCCTGCTGGAGGGCTGGCAGGATTTTGCTTTGTCCTCTCGTCTGGTGTCATTTCCAGGATGGAACGTGGCCACTGGAAATACTGAATTACATCAGAGGTGCTGCCAAAGTAAAATGACAACAACAACAAACAGTAAAAAAGGGTTTCAGGGGACTCTGCAAGGCCCCACCTCTGACAGCACGTACCAGGGATGCTGAACTCTGTCCTCACCAGTGCTGGGAGAGCTCAGAAAGGTCCATCTGGCCAAAGATCCCCACTGTCTCCTTCTCCCCTTGCACTTTCCAAAACCAAAGGGCTTTAATGTGTCATTAATGCCACAGGGGAGTTTCCAAGGAATACAAGGAAGGTGCTCAAAAGTGGAAGTTTGACTCCAGATTTTTCAATTTTCTTTTCTGGCCATGCCTTTGTGGCACCTTTATCAAGATGAAGTAACTTTCACCATCAAAGTAAGCAGGAAAATAAAAAACAAAAGGAATAAATAAAACTAACAGGAGCAGCTCCTTGTCAGAGGACCTGGTGGAATCACTCCACCTGACCTGGTGGAATCACTCCACCTGACCTCTCTAACGTTCCTGGAGCGGGGCTGGAGCGAATCCACGGGAGCCAGAGCAGAGGAAGGGAAGGGGAATGCCAAGAAGACCCTGCAGCAGCAGCAGGCCCCACACACTGTGTTCAATCCCATCCCACATCGGAGGAAAAAAGCCCAGGGACACCACCAGGGCTGGCTTCCCAAAGCACAATCACAGAGTGCACTCTGAGCCAGGGTTCAGCTTCTCCCAGGCCACTGCAGGGTTTCAATCTCTGTGCCACGACCCAGCCGTGGCCCTGCAGAGGGACTTTGGTCCAGTTCCACACAAGATCAACTGGAGAAGTATTTTGGGGAATGGGTGAGCCCCTGCCTCTGGTCTGGTGCATTTTCCCTGGCTCTGCTCACTCCTCAAGCCAGGATGCAAAATTGGAGGCAAATATCTGCTCCACCCCAGCCTGCCTGCAGTGAGGGAGGTGAGGACTGGACCAGCTTCGAGTGAAATCAGCCACTGCTGCAGCATTTCACCAAATATTCCCAACTCATCAACATTTCTTTCTTATGGGCCAGAAATCAGGGGCTTAGTGGCCCCTGGAGCCTGAAATGGGCCATTCAAACCACTCTCACCTGTCCATATCTCTCCCAGGGACAAATAATCCTTGCTAGCCCACAAGATTCCACCCTGGGTTTTCAGCACAAAGCTCCTCACTAATCCAAAATGCATTGAATGAAGAGCCACTTTCCCCCAAAAAACCCCAAAGAAATCTACCATCAATCACCATCTCCTTAGAAAACTTCAAGTACCTCAAAGTTTCCAGCACCATGGCCTCTGGGAATATGGATAACCTTAGGGCAGGGAAGTGTTCCTCTCTTAGATCCTTTATCACTGCATCAGTAGAGTTGTAACAGTAAAAAAGGAGAGCTCTGGGTAGTTCCCTTTCAAATCAGCATTACATAAACTGTGTCCTCCTCCACAGGAGCAGGATGCAGGAATAGGAGCAGGCTGTGAGGGGAGAAGTGTGGTGAGTGGAAGCCATTTGTTCAGATTGTTCTTGTACAGAGATGCCCTTTATTCACACAACATAAAAGCCCCATAAAATCACAATGGCATTTCCCACACTGTTTGTTCACCAGGCCCTTCCACAATGGAGGCAGCCAAAACAGCTTCAAAGGAGGATACCCAGAGAGCTGGTGCTCAAAGCAATCAGTGCTCAGGGGAAGGACAGGACACAGCAGAGCTGCACAGAGCCCAGCCAAGGGACAGCATCGCTCTGCTCCCCGTGACCCCCTCACTGCCTCAGTGGCAGCCCCACAGCACAGGCTGGTGGGGCTGGGATCTGCTGTCACCTCCCAGTTCCCTGCTGGGATCCAGTGCCATGAATTCCCTGGTGGAGCAGACCAAGGGAAGTGCACAGAGAAGTCACCCCAGCCCATCCCTCTGCACTTGTGCTCTTGTGTAATCTCCCCAGAGTCCCTGTGATGGCGTGGTTATTTTTAAACCTCTCGTCAGGAATTATACAAAGTGAATAATGCCCAATCTCGGTGAATGGCCCCAGGGCTCATTCAGCAAACACAGGGCAGGGCAGCTCCACTTGATTTGCTCATTCTCTGAAGAGGTGCAATCACCCAAAGGTTAGCACCAGTCAAAGAATTTCCCCTTCTGCTTTCAAGCCCTCTGATGAATTTAACTAATGAGTGGATTTCAGCTGAAAGAGGCTGATTGGGGTGAGAGTCTCCCATATCCCATATTCTGGGAAGGCTGCCACACTTGGTTGGAAGCTTTATCTATCTTTTATTTATCTGTACGTTATGGGGAGAGTCAGTACAGACAGAAAGGCTCCTTAGGACCAGGCTGTTCTATTTTTCACTGATTTACACTTTCTTGAGAAGATCTCACCTGGCAGATAGGAAATCACCTGGCCTGAGCCAGGCTGCAGCAGCAGAGCCCAGGGGATGGCATTAGTCTCATTTTCCACCTTATTATGATTATTGCCCGTGTCATTCCTATTAATAACAGCAGGCACAAGGCAGGGCTGTGCATGGAGAGCTGAGCAGAACCCTGGCAGCAGCGAGGAGAAGTTTGAAGGTGGTGAGAAGGCAGAGTTACCCCACTGAAGCACAGCCCAGGCGGGCTGGAGCTGTTCCCATGGAGCATATGCCACCCTAATTGTTTGCCAGCCCCTCCTGCGGACGGGGCACACGAAGGCTCCCCTTGCCTCACAACACATCTTTCATGTAGGGTAATTACAAATAACCACCAGCCATCATCTTTTAACTCAGATAAGTGATGAGATAGAGGCTGGAAGTCCAAGTTTGAACTGCTCCAGAGCAAACAGCACCTTCAGCAAGCAGAGCCAGGGCAGCTCCCAGCGCTGGGCACTCGGGGCCGACGGGGGCTGTCAGCACAGATCCCTCACTGCAGCACTCAGCAACCAACAATAAATACTCTCCAACATCCAAACCTAAAACAGAACTAAGTCCCTGCAGCTCACCTCTAACACAGTCCAGGAGGGGCTTGGCAGATGAGGGGAATGACATCTCCAAGCTGTTTCACAGACCCCGAGCCCACAGAAAAATTAATTAAATGAAGCACAAAGGAAGCAATGGCTGGAGAAGCAACACCTGGGCCCTGGAGCCAGCCTGGGCTTTGGGGGACTGCAGGGGCAGTGAGGGCCTTTTCTCCCAAGCCAGGGGGAAGCAGAGCCCATCCAGCTGCTCCTGTGCAAACCAAGAGCTACCCAGTGAAAATCCCTGATTCCACCTCCAGCAGCAAAAGGAAAAACCAGGATGAGCACCCAGACTAAGAAATGGCCAGGCAAATCCTCTTGTGCCCAAAATTATGATCTTCATGAGAATCATTCCAGCAAAACCACAAGCCTTCCTTGTGATTTCCAGGATTCCAGCACCTGGACCAAAAAGCAGCCTTGGGCATCCTGAGGGAACAGTGGGATGATCCATCCCTGCCATCCAGCACCCCCGTGCTGGCAGCAAACACAGCCAGGCACAGCTCAGGTCCTCACAGCAACCACACCTCACCTTCCATCCCCCAGCTCCTCAGAGGGCAAGCAGGCAGGACTTACCAGAGATAAAGCCAAGAGATAAGAGCAAAGCAGCTTCTCCCCTTGAGCCCGTGGCATCCTCTGGCTCTCGGAGCCCTCTGACCTCGCTGGGGCCCTGGCCTGGCCCAAGAACAGCCTGCCCCATGCCCTGCATCACTCCCAGAGCTGGGAAGCACTGAACATTCCCAGAGCAAACCCTGCCCTCCTGCTGGCTTTGGGGTGGCACTGCCACACTCCCACCTTTGGCCCTGCCTTCCAACAGGGACCCTCCAGCTGGGATTTCACATCATGTTCTGCCTCCCACCAGCTGAAGGGACAGTGCTGGGTGGAAAGGCAGGCTGGGCAGAAAGGTAATGAATGGATGCTCGTTAGAGGCACGGGATTGTCCTGCAGATTCCATCGGATCCTGTAAGCCTATTACAGGGATTGGCCAGATCAGCACCGGGATAGGCAGCCCTCCACCTCTAAGCTGCTTTGCTCAATTCAGCCTAAGAATGAATGAAAGTCACTGTCTGATGGCTCCTCAGATTTCATGGACAACTGCCACAGCCAAAATGCCCCCTTCAGCAGGAGAAACTCAAGGCAGCCACTGGCTGAACAACCTCAAACCCTCTCCCTCAGCTGGGCCATGGCTTGGACGACACTTCCACGGGGTGGAAAGGTAACATCAGGTGTTCTTCCAGGCCATCACCACATTCTGAACCAGGAGCTGCCTCCCAGCCCCCTGGGCTGCTCAGGGAGCAGCAGCAATGCAGGCACAGAGAGACACACCACAAGCATCCACACGCTCCTGCTCCCATCTCCCAACCCCACAGCCGCCTGCACGGCCCCACACTCTGCTCAGAGCTCTGGCAGGAGCCCTGAAAGCCCTCAGAGAGGGGTGGGATGTGCAGGGGCTCCATCAGTGTCACCTCATCTGTTAACTGTCCCTTTCCCCTCTCTCCAGGCCATGCTGCACAGGACATGTCCAAGTGCTGTCCCTCCCTGTCCCACTTCACCTTGTCACGAGCCCACAGTCACTGCCTGGTGCACGGAAATGATCACCTGGATGGTGCTGGAGAGAACAGTTCTGTACCAGATAATTCTATTCAAAGTCTAGAGGGCAAAGCTGTCACAGATGAAGTATGGCTGTGTATTATCTGTTGGCAAACATGGGACATAATGGCAGCCACTCAGCTTAATGGCTTGAATTCCAGCTCCTCCAAACGAGCCCATCCCGCTGCTGTAATCACAGAATGTATTTAAAAGTATAATTTCCATCCAAAAGGACCAGAGCTGGAGCAAATATGACTCATGCAGCTCCCTGTGCATCGGGAAACATGTCAGGAAGCCTGGGAATTTGTGAGCCCAGTGCCATCTGTGGAGAAACTGGGCTGTGGACATACAGGATTCCTCAAACCACTCCTCTGGCACCCAGGGAAGTCTGGAGGCTCCTGAGTCCCCAAAGTCAGGCCTGTGCACCCAAGGGGGCAGAAGCTGCAGGTGAAGCACAGGGATACAAGCAGGAAAGAGGAAGGCAATGGAATTAAGAGGCATCTCTCCCCATGTACCTATTCCAGCAGTCCAGAGCTCCACAGCTCCAGCTGCAAACTCAGCTCCATTTCTGCCATAACAAAATCATCTCCACAGCATAATTAGTGTGCTCGTGTTAAAATGGGCTCAAATGCACAGAAAGAGGCATCCAAATACGATTTGTTTTTCAAGACAACGTGATGTTTTCCCTGGCTAATAGATTTGATTCATTAAGGAGTAACAAGAGCCAAGCACCACCTGCAGCAAACCTTGCTGCTTTCAGCAGTGAATTATCCAGCCCCAGACTGGTTTGCACACTGTTCTTTTTTACCTGCTATGACTTGACAACCTTTTTTAGCCTAAGTTGCCTACACACAGCTTACAAAATATCTCTTCTGTAACTACTGCTTAAATTGTGCTTATTCCTAATTTCCTTAATGGCCCAGTTAAGTCCCCTGGCACTGCTCTGCTCTGGGACTGGATGACTTCCACGTTCACACTCAGGTTTCAGTTTGTGTGAGCAGGTATTTGCACTAGGATTTGCAACACTCTCTTAGGGCAAACATCTGAGTTGTCTGAAGGGGTTTGGAATGAATAATTTCCTGCGTTATCCACCTTTCTCTAGAAATAACGCTCCATCTGTTCATGGAACAGTTCCCTTCTCTTACCCAGGCAGGATGAAGGTCACGCAAGGGAAAGAAAAATTTGCACATCCCCAACGTCCTCCAACAAAACACAAGGCACGTACCTGGCCAAGGTCAGGAAGCAGTCGAGGGAAGAAATACAGCTGTCAGGTTAAGGGCAGTGAGTAATCCCCAGTGCATCATTGCTGCGACAAGCACCCCAGGACTCGGGCTGGAGCCACAACATGTCCTGTGCAATTAATCACTAATCAGGACGTGCTACAGAGAAGTCAAATGGCAACTCCAAAGGTGAACTAAAATGTTACTTTTAAAACACCCAAGTTTAAAAAAACAAAACAAAATAAACCTGTAAAAAGCTCAAGTCTCCAATCTGAGGGGAAAGGCAAATGGAGTGTGTATGAAATTCCTAACAGCCTCTGGGTGGAAAACAGCTCCTCTGGGACGTGGCTCACCCCAGAAGAGCTGGTAGCAGCAGAGCCCATGTGAAGCTAAGCCCTGGCTGTGCTGCTAGGGAAGGTCTGTCCCACTGCCTGGCCTACAGAACCCTGCAGAGAGTCCCAGCTCTTTCCACGAAATCAGGCTCTGCTCGTCCTCCCTGTGCAGAGCTCCTGCCTGGGCTGGGCTCTCTGCTCCCTGCACGTTTGGGATAACCACTGGTTATCTGCTCACCCACAGCAGCTGGGTATCCCTCAACCCAGGAGCACTCACAATCACCCAGTTACCAAATCATTAAGGCTGGAGAACAACCCCAAGGTCATCAAGTCCAGCCACCACATCACAGAGTGCCAAGAAGTAGCAGGTTAAATGCAAGTCCTGCTCTGGCTTCAGTTCAGAAACGATCCAGGAGTCTCATGGACACCTGGGCTCCTGCTCTGAAGAAAAGCAATCAAGGTCCCCCTCAGTCAGATCTCCAAAGCATCTCAGCTCTCCCTCTCATGGAAAGGTGCCTCCAGGAGCAGCCCTGGGAGGGGCAGTGGCAGCTCCTGGATGGAGGTGATGCATTCCTGGGCTGGAGCAGCGGGGATCTGATCCCTCCCCAGGACTGCCCGAGTTGCAGGACAGCTTGGACAGGACTGGGAGAGGCTGGGATTTCCCTGCAACCCCACTGCACCCACCTGAGCACAGCCAGCCTCGCTCACAGGGCCCTGCCCTGAGGGAGGAGTGACACCAAAGTCCATGGGAACACCTGGGAGCCCACACTCCTCAAATACCCCGGGCTCTTCCTGCAAGGAACACACAGCCCTGGTGCCTGATGGACAACTCCAGGGCTGCTGTCGTTTTTCAGAGCAGAACTGGAGTAAAGGAGGAATGACAGTCCAGGAGCTTGGCTCACACAGGTACAGAGTGATTCGAGAGCACACAGAGCTTGAATGTGGATTGAAACGTGCCCAAATGGAGCTGTCAAGGCTGAATCCAAGGAATTCTCATCCAAGGATCCACTCAGGCTCAGCTTCAGCTATTCCATATATTATCTGCCTGGCAAGCAGTCTACACTCAATTATATCCAGTGTATAATTATTATTCCTTTCAGACATTGGTTTCCCAACTCAGAACATGGAAAGGATGCCTTAAAGGATTGGTACTTCTAGGACAGAAATATCCAGAAGAGAGACCAAATAACAAAGGCAGGAGATTCTGACCTAATGGGAAATCTCCAGCTCTTCTCAGTTAGACTTTTTTTTCCCAGCTAAAAGCAGAAGTTGAGTGTGTGAGCTTCCCTCAGATGTTGCAGGTCATCCCAACCACCCTGCAGATGGGACAAGCCCAGAAAAGGGATCCACCTAGGGAATGCACAGGGATTCTGCAACGCAGTGCCACAGGAGATTGCATTAGTTGATAGGGAAATATGCCCAGATCTCTGAAATAAAACTTTTCAGCTTTTGATTAACAGCTGACAAACCAGAGCATGTACCCTCACTGCTATGCAGCCCGTTTCATTTCTCTGTCCATCACTGGAGCAACTTCCAACTGTTCCCAAGGCTGTGCCAAGTCCTGTCCCACTATCTAATGGGCCACCATTAAGAACTGATACTGCTCTTTGAAGGTATCCAAGATGTTCTTTTCAGGAAAGTGCCTGCCAAGTATCCTCCTGAAGACATCTGTAAGGAATTTTTACTACTGGCCTAGATATTTACTCCACCTGGAAGAATTAAGTGGCTCTAAGGAGCTTTTTGTTGAAGTAAATTCTCATTTAAACAAGCCCCAGGAAAATGGACAGGGAGCTCAATTGCCTCATTTGCTTTTGTTTTATGACCCACTCAGAAGAAAAGAAACAGGGAAGATGGAATGTGATCCTTGTCTGCCAGGTTTCTGTTGCTATTCCACACCTCACTCCTCAGTGCTCTTCTCTCCTCCAGCACTGCCATGGAAACGATAAATTACCCTCCTCTCACAAATCTTCACCATCATTTTTATGGTCAGCATTGCTCAAGAAAGGAGCTGCCTTCCTGGAACTGCTCAGCTGGGGCAACAGGGATGTGTGTCCAGGAGGAAGCAGCAGGGAAAAGAGCTGGAGAAAAGGCCAAGGGGTGGGATGAGCCACTAGTCATGGTCAGGCCTGATGGAAAAAATCTCCCTCTCCTTCCTATTTAATCTGTAATAGCTGGAATCAGGGAGGACCTGGACACCTCAAAAGCACGGAGAGTTTTTTCCTTGGGTTTATGTTTGCACAAGGTGCACTGGGCTGGTTTCAAGGCTCAGATGCTTTTTCCCAGAGCTGACACAGGTGGGGGAAGCTGCCCCAAGCCTGCTGGTACCCCACAGGACATGGTGTCACTTCCACACTAACATGATGGAAAAAAGGATAATTTCCCCTCCAGTTCAGCTGCAGTCTTTGATAACCTGGATCACAGTCTGAGTCTGCTGTCACACAGGTTTAGGATCCTGTGATGCAGCACAAAGCAAGAAAAAACAAGTGCAAAAAACCAAAGCCAACATTTGTTGTGGTCTTTGGTGCCTCTCCATCTCCACTGCAGTGTGGAAGAGGTGATGTTATCCCCTGACATTCTCTGCTGGCATCAAACAGGCAAACCTCGGGAATGTCTCTGAGGAACAGCTGACAAACGGGAAGCAAACTCATTCCAAGCCCATATTCACTGGGAGAGATGCTCCCAGGGCAAGGGATCACAGGAGCAGCAGTGGCAGGGAACTGGAGAGGAGTGGGGGATGCACGGAAATGAGAGCAAGATCCACGGCAGGCTGAAACATTCCCTCCTCCATGGCTTGTTCTGCACCAAGCAACTCATTCCAGACAGATATCGACAGCGTGGGAGGCATTCAGAGCAAAAGCAACAAATTTTATCAGAGGTTCTGGAAGGATTAATACCCAGGAAAAGATTAAACCTGCTAAAAGCTCAGCTAAACTCCCATTTCAGAGCCTGCTAACACAGCTTCAATAGTTCCAGAGAGGTATTAGTTATGGATAATGGGGAGAGCTGGGAGTCTGAAATGGAGAAAGGCTCCATTTTACCCATCTAAGAGGAAAACAACAACGCAGGATTTCAAAGAGAGGATCAACAAGGGGAGAAATAAAAAAATAAATTAAGGAATTTTCCCAAGGCAGCCCAGAAAGGCTGGAGGGAGCAGAGCCAGGGGAGAGCCCCTCTCTGCAGCAGGAACCAGAACTCTCCAGACCCTGAGAGCTTTGGGTCCCCCTGCCCCAGCAGCCCCAGCCTCCTTGCTGGAAGGAGCACAAGGCTGCCAAAAACTTGAGGCAATTCCCTTAAATTCTTTCTACTTTTGTGCCACCACCTGTGGCTGTTTGGGTGTTCAGCCTCACTTTTTCCACCCTTCTGGGAATTCACTTGTCCCAAAAGGTATTTAAGCACGTGGACACGTCCTCTTTCTCTCCTTAAAAAGGCAAAAATGATCCCATCTCTGTTATTTATTACACTCCTTGGAGATGCAGCTCCTCACACAACTTCTAACAACTCCAGTCAGCAGCAAGTGAATCCAGAGGAGATTTGTGAATGTTTCAAAGCACTTTAGTGCCCAAAATAGCCTTAATTAAATAAGAATGTATACAGATACTACAGAATATTGTAATAAAGTTGTCTGCACTATCACTGGTGCCAACTGAGAGCTTTGCTGCTCTGGATAAGGCCCATGGGGTCACTCACTGTTAGAGGAAGAACTGGGATATTTTTTTGCACTTTAACTGAGCTGGAGGAATTAAAATCCAGATTAGGTGCTGGTATTGGGCTTTGGCACAGGTGAATTCAGGGAACAGCAGCTATCCAGGGGAAAGGAAGATTTCCTTGGATGCAGCATTCCTGTTACACAGGGACAACCATGGAAAGAGAAAATAAACGCACTGACTTCTCTGTGAGCTCTGGACACATTTTCCAGGAGCTCCTGTGTCCATCCAGAGCTGCTGGGCAGGGGCTGGGGGGGCCTGTGAGCACCACAAGGGTACCTGTGTCACCTGGCACAGGTACCTGAGGACAGACCTCCCGGGGGAGCACAGCTTTGTCACAAGGAAAGGCACAACCATGCAGTGCCCAGAGGTTGGGAGAGGCTGAGATCTCACGGGAGCACCTCCAGTTTGCCCTGCTGCAAACGTGGGGAAAGGGGGGAACCTCCGAGCTGCTCGGGATGGCAGCACCGTCCCCACACAGCCCCCTGCTCTCCAGCCAGGGACATGCATCAGAGCAGTCAAATCCATCACCAATCAGCCAAAACCAAAGCTGTTCCTGCTGATGACACCCCAAATTCTCCTGCAGTAGCCCCAGTGCAACAACCACTCTGTCCTGGAGCCACAGCCCCGGGGAAAACCCCTCATTCCCCACCTGCAAATGGCTGAACACCCCAAGTGCCACCAGCCCAGACTCCAGGATCTCCCAGTGCTGAAGGCAGCAGAGTTTGGAAACCTCACTGAAGAGCCCTAAAGCACAGCTGTTATTTCCCCAAGGCTCCTCTGCTTGCACATAATTGCTGCAGGGAACAGGACCTGGTGGGATCACAAGTCTGCACCAAACTTTGGCCAGCAGCACGCAGGGGCTGGTGAGCCACAGCTCCAGCTAATTAAACCTGCAGGAGGGGAGCATCCAGCCAGCCTGAGGACAGTTATCCAGGGAGGAATGGCACCAGGACACTGGGACACCAGTGCTCTGTGCACTCGGTGCTGAAGGAGTTCAGCTGTCACCACCCCGGCACTCACACCCAGCACAGAGGGGCTGCTTTTGCCACTCCTGATTTGCTTCCAAGGCCACCACTCCACCACCAGGACCACGCTGGGAAGGGGTGATTTCTCCTGCATTCCAAAACAGCAGGCTGGATCCACGGCTTCCATCTGGGCCCATCTCTAACAGCTCAGGGGAACTGGGGTGGGAGCCAGCAGAGGGGGCTGGAATTTGGGAGGAGCCCTCAGGAACTGGAGGGTTTTTCTGGACATAAAATAATGTAGTCTTTAAATGTGAATTTTCTGATTCTTTCAAGCATTTAACTTCTAAAATTGACTTGGGCTTTATTTAATCTTTTAAACACTAAAAAAAAAAAAAACCCAAACCAGGAACATAAAAGTGTAACCACTTGAGTTATGCTCTTAGACATTTGTCAGGATAATTCTATTCCTTCTGAAACACAAACCCTTTGCAAAT
>JACBWW010000039.1:6157446-6263460 GCA_020086605.1 Lanius collurio
GAGCACCTGGTGTCCATGGGCAAAGCTGGCATGGCCCTGCAATTCCCTCCCTGCAGTTCCCTCCCTGCAGCGCCCCAGGCACTACCAGGAGTTTTTAAATCACTGTTATCTCAACCATCCTCTTTTCATTTGTGCCTTGTAGAAGGGAGATTTCTCTCTGTTATTTTTAAACTCGACACCTTACAGATGCCAACCCTTGCAGATCAGCTGGCAGCTGGGATGGTGCCCGTGGGAAGGCACCGGAGCCGTGCCCGGAGCCGGGGGATGCTCGGCCTCCCGTGGCAGAGCTCCGGATGGAAAGGAGCTTTCCTTGCTGCATCTCCCCATCCTCAGTGCTGGAAAGAATTCCAGAGTCAGAGGGACCCAAGGGATACTGTGCAGAGAAAACCGTGGGCAGAGGATACATTGGGGTAATTCTGGAACTGAAACCTGGAGGGACTTGCCTTTATTTTGGCTTTTTGGAGTGGTTTTTTTAGTGTTCTGCGTGAAATTCTCTTTCTTTGAGTGGTGCCTCTGGAAAATCAGCAACAGAGATTTGCTCTGATTCCCACAGGGTGTTGTGGTGGTTGTGGTGAGCACCAGGCCAGGCTGAGAGGGCACACATCCTCCACCATGGAGCAACAGCAGCCTGGCTGGGGCTCCCTGCCATCTCAGATTGACCTCTCCCATTTTCCATCCCCACAGGATGCCACAGTGCTCAGCATTCCACAGTGTGGAAGAGAACTCACCTCAGAGCAACTCAGCAAGTTCAGTCTCCTCTCCCCCAACCAACCTGCTTGTCCTTGGCTGGTCGAGTTTTAATAAACATCATTTAATCCCTGCTTCCAAAGCAAAGCACAGCTCCCTGGGACAAGCTGGGATTGTCACCCTGACTGCAGAGCACGTGGGTAATCCCCACAGCCCAAGCAGATGAGGTAAGTAATTGATAAGGAAGACACTGGGGTCTGCAGCAGCACCAGCATCCATCCCTTCCCAGCCTGGCAGATCCACTCTCCCAGGAAAGCATTTCTGCCCTGTTGATGCTGCCTTCCAAACCTTGGCACCCAGGATGGTGGGTGCCAGGAGAGGATGGCATCTCAACTGAGAGAGAAGGTGAGCAATTCCTGCATTTCCATTTCATTTCCTACCCATGTCCTTCTGTGGGCAGCCCTGTGGCATTCCTGGGAACAGCAGTACCAGCTTTGGGAGCCACAGCCAGAGCTGAGAGAAATCCCTCTTCCTTCTCACACACTCATACTGAAAGTCTTTGCTCTGAACACACACCAGCCCTGAGCAGCCACTTCTAGAGGGTGAAGGCTGCTCACTCTCTGCCTTTGCAGGGCACCAGCCTCAGGGATGGAGGGTTTGGAGGCAGAAAGTTTAGAGGAGGAGCAATGAACTCTCAGCTCAGAGTCCTCATTAGGCAATACTGAAAAGAGGGAGGTGCTATGGGATCCCTAAAAAACTCCCATCTGCATGGAACAGCAAAGAATTATTCATTAATTAGAGAAAGGTTAAAGGCCAAAAAGCTCTTGTCCTGCAGCCTCTGAGAGCTCCCCTGAGCTTCCTGCAGGAGAAACTCAGCCACATCCTTATGCCACCTCAGGGAATACTGTGTAATCAGGAAATACAGGAATACAGGAATTCTACCTTCTTTTCCAAAGTGCCACGGACGGGGACGTACCAGGGATGCTGCTCACCCTGTAAACACACAGAGTTTTGGGGCAGAATTCCAGGGAAGAATGAAGGAAAGAGAGCAGCCCACCTGCAGAAAGCACAGCACCAGCTGTGCCCAGTGCAGCAAACTGGGCAAAGTTCATGTAGAAATAAAGAGAAAACAAGATAAAAGACAAGCCTGGCATCCCAGAGGAGGAACCATCCCAGTGCCACAGAATTCTGATGTGCTGTGATCATCCCTCAGCTTAAACCAAGAGGTGCTTTAATTTTCAGACACAGATAAAAGTCCAGCTACAGAAAAACATCCCTGATGCTGGATTTGGGGACTTCTCTCTAGGTCTTGTACAAACACTCTGCCACCTCCCAGACACCAGGAAACATCAGCTGTAAACAACTGCCAGGTCTCCTCTTTATCCACAGGGGTTTGTATTCCCTCACACTCCCCAATAATATTTGTTACACTGGCCAAAAATAACCTTGGAAATAAGCAGAGTTACGATTTCTGACCTTCAAAATATTGTAGCTGTGACATTTCCCTTTGTTATTCCAGCCATGCACAAATGGTTCTGCTAAAGGATCTGTCACCAAGTAGTCCCCTATGCCCAGACCACAATCATCTTTTTTAGCAACTAAAAAGGTTCTGCTAAACCATTATGAACTTAACTCCAGCCAGGAAAGAAATGGAAGAGCTGGAGCACCAAGGCAGCAGCTATTCTTGTTAAATTGGTCTCAATTTTTCAAGGATTCTGTTGAACATTATGGAGGTCACAGCCTGTGCTGCTGTGAAAACCTAAGAAGTCTCTAAAACCCACGGAGTTTAATAAGGAATGCTATATTCCCAAATTGCCTCAAATGTTTTACAGGGTATTACGACTCTCACTTTTATAGGTCCAAAACACTAACCAAATAAAAAGTCTATTTCTTCCAGATTTTCAAGGCTCAATTTTTAAAAGGCCAGAGGCACAAACTGTTCCTGTGAGCCAGGGGAAGTCTCAGCCATCAGCTTCTATCACAGACCCAGCCATCCTTCCCAGCTCCCAGGCTTTGTCCTCCCTGTGCACAAGAGTTGATTCCCATTTAACCTGGTGCCATTTACTTTTTGCAGCTTTCCTAATCACAGAATCATGGAATAGTTTGGGTTGGAAGGGACCTTAAAGCATGGGCAGGGGCACTTTCACTGGAACAGGCTGCTTGGACACTTCCAGGGATGGGGCAGTCACAGCTTCTCTGGGCAACAGTGTCCTAAATTCTAATCCTAAAATCTTGTTGCATTTTTGAGATAAAACTTGTCCCGAAAATCTGAAATCACCTGTCATGGGCTGAACTTCAGCCCCCCAAAGGACCATGGTGCCCACCTCCCTGGGCTGCACAGTTTCCCTGCATCTCCCCATGCAGATCCCCATCTCCCATAACTGCTCTGAACGGACTGGAGTGATTTATCTTCTCCCTGGAGTGATTTATCTTCTCCCTGCTCCTGCCCTCACGGCCACGCTGCTCTTCCCTGAAGCCCTGCCCGAGGCTGTGCAACACCAGTGTGCTGATGGATCCCACAGGCAGTCCCCGGGCTCAAGGCAGCTCCATCCCTCGATAAATCCCTTCCAACAGGGACAGGAATGGTGGCACTGATGGTGCTGGTGGCACCTGTCCAGCTGGACTGGAGCTGTGACATTCCTCAGGGTCGAACAGTGGCTTTCCAGGCACTACCAGTGGATTTACACTTCTCATCTGCTCACTTTGGGCTGTAAAATTTCATCTTTCTTTCTGTGCTGCCCTTCCCTCCCAGATTAATTTTATTAACAGCTCTTTTTATGGGCACTGTAAAGCACCATTCCACATTTGGGCCCTGTTTCAGAGGACAAATTTCTAGGGGGACCTTCTGGGAACTGAGGACGACTCTTCAAGCACACTGCTGGTTTTCCTCACTGGATTCACAGCCTCTCTGCCCCCTTCAAAGGAGGTCTGACCAACGACACACCCAGTCAGCTACCGAAATATTGCAGCTGCTTTCTCCAGGGTGCAGATATGGAACATAACCACCCCCAAAATGCAGGCAAGGATGCTCAGGAGCACCTGCAACCTCCAGGTCCTTTGGGTAAGCTCAAATCAGCTGCTGGAAAACCTGTGCAAACGCTGCTTCTTTGGGATTTCTACTTCACTTTCCCCCCTCATGTTTCCCAAATAAAGCCCAAGGTCTCATTTCCCACTGACTGACAGCGCTGAGGTTCAGCAAATTAACAAACCCATGCACAGCTCTGTGCCTTGATTGCTCCCTTATTACGGAAGAAAATGTCAAATGCTTTAATTTGACTTTTCCAGGAGCCTTTGAGCAGTTCAGGAGCAGTTTCTCCCCTCGGAAGGAACCAGCTCACAGCCCCAGATCTGACTGCTGATCCCATCAGAGCTGCAATCCAAATCCTGCCAGGCTGAGTCCCCGTCTCCAGCAGCGAGGCCAAATCTCTGCTGCCTGGCACTGAAATTCTTATCAGATACAGAGACTTTCAGCTGGATTTTCATCTTGATGCTGAGCTGCAAACACCAGCCCTGGCTAAGCCGAGCTCTCCAGGGCCACCCATCCAGCTCAGGGGCCATCAGTCACCGCCCTGGTGCCACCTCAGATTAAGGAGTCACTGCAGGCCAGCCCTAAGCACCTGCCTCCCCACTCATGTTGGAGCCCCCACACCTTTGGTGCTCTCTCTGATCCAGCCTGACCCCCCCTGTCCCTGTGCTGGTGTTCCCAGGAGGCTGCAGCAGCCTCGTGGCTCCAACTCAACATATTAATGAACTTTTGATGGAGCACTCAGCCCCTGCCAAGTCCCAGGGGATGTTTTCCAAAGTGAGCTCACGCTGGGGGCTGGGGGCACAGCCCAGCCCTGGTGCTTTCCTGCCAAGAAAGCAGAGCCAGCAGCACAGACCTGGAGTGTCACTGCTCCATCCATCCCACACAGGGAGACACATCCTCTATGATCCCTGGACAGGGATAAAATGCTGCTCTCCACACTTCCCAAGCTCTGTTTCACCAGGGTTCTGCACATTTGCTTCAGCCACAGCCATGCTCCCTGCTCAGTGTTGAGCGTCTCGCTCCCTCCTCCTCTCCCTCGGAATTTTTCCTCCCCTGTTCCAGCCAATTGTGCAGGGGAAAATTCCAGCCTGAGCTTCATTAGTATAAGATGTAAAAATAGAAGTGCATTATCTTTTGTAGTTCTCTCAGTTGATTCAGTAGCAGCATGAAGGTAAAATAATTAAATGTTTGTCTGGTGATAAAAACAAGCCCAACAGGAGAGACTGGGCTGGGCTTTTCTGGAAGCTGAGCGGGGAGATCTGGGGGCTCTTGTGCTCCACAGACTTTGCCCTCCCCACTCTCCATAGCTACCAAGAGGATGATGATGCCTCCCTCCCTCCTTCCCTCCTCCTCAGCTCCAAAATAAACACAGGATGGAGGCTTTGGGAGAAGCTGGCAAATGCCTCTGCTGCAAAGCCCAGACCTCCCGCAAGAACTTTTGCTTCCATCCTCCCAAATCCTGCCTGGCAATTCCCTCAGCCCCTCCAGAAGCTCTCCTGGAGCCAGGAGAGCTGCAGGAGCAGGCGGGTGTCTGTGTGGACCAAGGTCAACACAGGAGATGTTCAAAAACATCAGCGAGTTGACTTGATCCTCCATCAAAATACTTTTTGCTTTTTCTTCCTAACACTTCACTGCCCACGACGTGGCAGGCTGAGCCGATGTGACAAACTGTCGAAACACATTTTTTTTAACAGAAAAAAAAAAATTAAACCTAGACTTTAAAGGTAAAAGTGGCCCCTTTGAGTCCCTCTATCATATGTGACGCTCCTGCTGGAAAAAAAAAAAGACTCCGAGAGCAACTTGCTGGGAAAAGGCTCCAATGAACTGGTAAAGAGTCCAGTCTGCAGGGATCTCCTGGGCTTCACCTTGTTCTTTAGGCTCCCCTCAGTCAATAAAAGCAACCACAGAGGTGCAAAAGCCCCTGAGCACTTGTCAATCCCCAGACACAAACCCACCCTAAGGCGCTGTTAATCGATTCCACATTGAAGCAAATATTCCCTAAATCATTCTGTTGGCACCAGCAAAAATACCTGCTACTGAAGGGAGAGGACCTCCAACACCACCACTGCTCCCTCCCCAAATTCCCACTCTGCTCTGTTGCTGCTGGTGGGGTGGTAATGACCTATTTACCAGCAGGCTACGGAGGGTGGCAAATCCCAGCCCCCTCCGAGCTCCCTGCTGGAGCCTCAGATTGCTATTGATGAGCTCCGGGGTTTGATGTAAAGGAAATGAGTTGAGTTTAAGGGCTGCTGGCACTCTCTCTGGAGAAATGCCAGGGAATTTTTAGACAGTCTTCAACCCAACAATAAAATGCCATGGATGTGAGTCAGAGTGGATGTGAGCATCTCCGTGGGAATCTGGGAGCAGCCAGCTCCGTCTGGACGTGTGACATCCCTGCCCAAAGGAACCACCTGAGAGCCCAGGCCTCCAAATTCACTAATTTGGGGCTCTGGAGCTGCACACAGCTCAACACTCCCTGCCTGCACAGGGGGTCACCTCTACACTGAGATCCCAGAGGATCCTCCAGGATCCCACAGCACCTGGGCAGGTCATTTCTGATGTGTGGGGCTGCAAACCAACGTCTTGCTCACACTGTGTGTGTCTGCAACATGCAGCAGCCTATAGAATTCTTATATTCCTAGCTTATAAATGCACAGGGAGTAAAAAAACAGCCTTTTCTTGGGATGGATGGGCAGAGAGTGTGTGTAGAAAGCACCTCAAAAATGCCTGGCCTGCCTCATTAATACAGACTCCCAAGAGACTAAACCTTTGTGTTTGTCTCCAAAAACTGGTTACATATTTACTTTTATTCCAAAATGATTCTCCTGGAAGTGGAGTGGTTTAAATTATTGGTATCTTACATCAGTGCATGAAAGTGCAGGACAAGAAAAATTAAAACCTGATAGCTGCAAAAATCTTGTGACTTGTGAACACATTAGAAAGCTCTGAAGTCTTAGCTAACCAAGAATCTGGTTCATGATTTTAAAGGTCTTGGGTTTATGTCCAAGCTCCCAGAATCTCCCCAGTGTACTCCACTTTTAGGTCCATCAGGATGAGCAAGATCCCTGGAGCTCCAGCTCACAGATTTAAAATGGCTGGAGCTCCTGCAGGGAAAGAAAACGGGGCAAAAGTCTGCTCTGGATTCAGGCACCCCCATCAGGTGGGGAGAGTTTCTGAACAAAAAGCTCAGGATGCAACAGAATTATCTATGAATAAAGGCCTGTTTTACACTAGAAGAAGCCAGTGCTCCTGGAAATGAATACAGGAGCCTTTCTGACAAGCAGCCCTTGGAGCTGCTGGACACAGGTGAGGCTCCATGGGCTCATCTGCAGCCCCCCAGCTCACCCAGCACTGCCTGTGCTCCCTAAGGGCATCCATCAATCCAGAGCCCTCCTGGCTACACCACACACACCAGGAAGGCTCAGGGTGGGCTACTGGACTGCCAAGATGAATCCTGTTCCTGCAGCCAATCCCACCCCTACCCATCCTCTCAAGAGCAGCAATCAGAACACTGACTTGCAGGATCTCACTTGCTCCTCCTTCTTTAGGAGCAGGGCCAAACCCAAGACTCATGTGCAGCTCCTGGCACCTCTAACCACAGCCTGCACCAAATTATCATCAAATCAAGCCCTGACCTTTCAATCCAGCAGCCCCTCAGCATCCCAAAGCACTGGTGGCCCCAGGACACTGCAGCCAGGGATGGAGGGAGGGATGGCTCCACTGCCCAGCTCTCCAGCACAGCCAAACTGGCAAATCCTCCCATCTGTTAAAGGCTTGGATCCACTCCAGGTAATAACAATAAAACCCTGCCTGCCCCTGCTCCAGCCTTACCCACAGCCCATTTGCAGAGCCCTTCTACTCCTGAATCCATCTGGCCTGGGGAGGTTTGCTGCTCCTCTCCACAATTATCATCAGAATAACTCTATTTTGGGCACATCCTGCTGGTGCTGCCCCTCCATTACACTGTGCTGCCCAGAGGTGCCTGCAGGAAAAGCTGTGCTCCTCAGATATTGGGGGGCTCTGGGCTCCAAAAACCAGATTTGGATCCTCTGTTCTGCTCACAAGCCAAAGGAAGACTGGCCCTTTGAGAACCTGTTCTGGTACTTTCTCCAATCCCATGAGAACTGC
Source organism: Lanius collurio (assembly GCA_020086605.1). Taxonomy (NCBI): domain Eukaryota; kingdom Metazoa; phylum Chordata; class Aves; order Passeriformes; family Laniidae; genus Lanius; species Lanius collurio. The sequence goes on from JACBWW010000039.1 coordinate 6,165,290, forward strand.
CCCATGTGAAGACACTTCAGTTATTTTCCAGAAATACAAATCCATGGCCTAGTGGAGTACATTTCCTGTGTGTTCTAATTCGTTCTGACCTCCAGCCCCAGATTTCCCTTTATAACACACTCCTCTATTCTTAGTTTCACCTCCTGCATTGAATCCTTCCCCCTCTTCCAGCTGCACTCTCTCGATCTGGAAAAGCCTGAATCTCTGCTTTCCCTGCCTCCTTCCCTGACTGTGGATGGTTCCTTTGCATGCAATCCCATCAGATTCATCCTAGCTCATCCTGACCTGCTGCAAACTCTCTTTTCCCGTTTCTCCCTGCTGCTCTAAGCCAGTATTCTGAACATGAACACGTTTAACACCCTGCAGTGCCACTCTCAGAGTGACACAGCGCGGGGGACACGCTTGGAAGCCAGGAGGGAAGTCAGGGGAGATACTCCATACCTGGAGTGCACTGCTGATGTTCTGGGTCATTCTGTTGGGAATGTGAGTGTCTGGCTGTCAGGAGGGCCAGCAGTTTCCATGGATTCCTGTCTCAAAGCCTCACCTGGCTGTGAAGCTGATGTGTGACCTTTGAGCAGCCTTGGCTGCCTCCTGGGTAACGCCGTCCTTGCCTCACTGCCTGAGTCCATCTCCAGGAGCAGAGCAGGGCTAAGGGACACTCCAAAGGCCATGGAAGCACAGCCTCCCTCCCTCAAGGAGCACAGGGATCCTCCTGCAGCCCCAGCTCTGCCCAGACACATCCCTGCTTCAGTCTCCACACGGCCCTTGCCACAACTGGATTCTAAGCAAAGCACCCTCAGCAGCCTCGAACACTGAGGATGGACCAGGGACGAGGTAAAACCTCCCTCACAAATGCCACCAAATACAAGAGAAATGTCATGCTGGCCTTTCAGGAGACTGCTGGGAATGACATGGATGACATCTGTTAGAGCCAGGACTTAATTCTGCCGAATTACCAGAAGCCTGGAGCATTGATGGACTTTCACCAGTCTCTTAAGCTGGGAATCCGTACAGCAAAAGGAACTTGCAGGTGGTGAGGCAGCTCTCCTGCCTGTGCTGCACAGCCTCATCTCAGGGATTTAATCAGGGGATCAGAGTGAAGAGCACAGCATGGCCCCAGCTCTGCCCCTCACACAGAATTCCTGCCCAGAGAAAACTCCCTGTGAGGGGACAAAGCCCACCCCGACCCCTCAGCCACGCTGGGAGATGTGGGGTGATCCTACCGAAACCCCAAGGTTTCCACCTTCCAACACCCACTCTCACCACCAAAACCACCTCCTGGTGCTCCTCAAGACACAACAAGAGGCAAATTCAGAGCAGAAAGCCCCAGGACACCCCTCACTGCCCACCTGCCACACATCAGGGGAAACATCTTCCCATGGCCACTGCAAGGAAGGAAGGACACAAATAAACTGTGGGAGGAGGCTGAAAATAACAATCCAGAAAGCTGCAAACATCTGGAAGGCCAATGCTTTGCTCTACAATTCTGCATTGATTTCTTGCCTCAAATAGATTTCTAGATGGATTGCAATTAAAATGAGTTACACAATGCTGGAAAAACATCACTCATTTCCGCTTCAGATTTTATTTTTGCATCTTTGCTTTCTAGATCCTTTTGCGTTTCAACAGCCACTCCTTGGATCTGAACTGTCTTTTTCTTTCCACTCTTCTTCTGGCCAAATTGCTCTGCATCCATTTTTACCTTTTATTCCAGCAAGGATGGTGCTGGTGGCAGCTCACACAGCCCTGGAACAATTCCCTGGTCAGTGGTAAAAATCCCCACTGTGAGCCCTGACTGCAGCTGCTGAGCAAACCCACAGAAACCTCTGAGCATTTATCAGAGGCAATTCTTCTGTGAGCTGCCCTGAGCCCTCAGCATCCCCTTGTCCTGTGCCTCCAGGACAGCAATTTCCATCAACTGTCCCGATTCCTGCTCAGGAGCCATAGGGAGGGAGGAAAGCACTGAGGAAGGCTGGGCTGCAGGAAAAGAGATTCACTTTGCTGAAAACCATCCAAAGCCAGGCCAGCTCCCACTGAAAAGGACAGTGCTGCCATAGCCCTGCTCCAGCCCTTTGTCCATTCCTGCACTGGGATGGATGAGAAAACAAGGTGATAAAAGCCAGCATTTCCACCAGCCAGCAGCAGCAGTGTCAGACACCAAGCCCAGCCCTCCTGAGCACGAGTTTTACAGAGCAGCTGGGAGAGATTAACCAGAGACCAATGAGAGAGAGCGGGTTCAGATGGGATATTGGGAAGAAATCCTCAACTCTTCCCTGTGAGGGTGCCAGGCCCTGGCACAGGGTGCCCAGAGCAGCTGTGGCTGCCCCTGGATCCCTGGCAGTGCCCAAGGCCAGGCTGGAGCATCCTGGCACAGTGGGAGGTGTCCCTGCCATGGCAGGGGTGGGATGGGATGACCCAAACCATTCCATAATTCCATCATTATGAGCACAGCAGCCCTTTTGCACTTTTCCAATCTCAGTCTCGAGCTGCTGTGAATAATACACAAAACTGCTAGTATTCCCAAGCCTTTGATCTTCATTTGACTTTTGAGTGTTTTCAGGCACCATTTTCATTTAAAAATAGACAAAGCACTCAAGTATTTATACAGCACAAGGGCTTTAAAGGCTTTAAAACTTCAGAAAAGATTTTTAAGATGCCAGAATGAAGAATGTCAAGTATTATTATCGCTTGAATTTCTACCTGAGTTGGAAAAACTGCAAAGTTAAAAGTGTCTGCAAGAGAAACAGAGAGGTAAAAAGGGCAGTGAAACCCACTGCAGTGATGGGGAGATGCTTCCAGCTGTGGGAGACCTGTTCAAAGGAGGAGAGAAGTCTTCCCTGACCAGCTGAGAAAATCACTACAGACGTGTCCTGCCTGTCCTGACAGAACAGGAGGGAACGATCCTCCTTTTGGGGAGAGGATGGCCAAACCCAGCATCTCGAAAAGGAAAGATCTGGGAATTAAGATGGGAGTTTGTGTCACTCAGTCAGAGCCAGCAGGTCTCCAGGAGACAGCACTTCAGGCCATGCCAGCATCCAGAGCAGGGCTGGGCCACCTTGGGTGGCTTTTGTGCTTTTCCTGGCTTTTTTTGTGGGCTCTGGAGTGGGAATTGTGGATGCCCCGAGCTGTTCTACCCCAGAGCTCACACCACAAGAGGCTGAATAGCTACTCCAAAGCTCCTGGTTCTACTGAGGCATTTCCACTTAAAGCAGATTAATTTTGTGACAGCACAGAAATACCACGAAAGGCTTAGAGAAACAAAAAAAGCCTCATTTAGATCAATTAATAACAGAGAGCAAGTGTATCATCAGTGAAGGCTCTGAGGAGGTGCAGGGCCCTTCCTGAGCTGCAAAAACATAAGGCTGAGCTCTGACGCTGCATATGCAAAATATCTGAGGGCAAACGGATCTGTGGTGGAGCCCTGCTGACATCACTGCTGGGATCTCGGGTGGAATTCAAGATGCTGCTTTAAATTAAAGCAGGGAGCTCCTGGGTGGGAGCTCTGCTCTGCCAGGGGCCCCTGCAAAGCCACCGAGGGTGGGAGGCATTTTTCATCCACCTGCTACAATCCCACCCGCCCCCAATACAGCACTTTTCATCCTCACTTGCCAAACCCTTGAACGGGAAAGGGCAATTTCCTTCTGTGCATTTTGCAGAAACAGAAACAAAGATGTCAAAAGATGAAACAGCCCCTGCAGCATCACCCTGGTTGTAAGAGGTGGGGAATGGGAGGCAGAGCCCTCAAATCCCAGCTCTTGGAGGGTTCTATCATTCCCCAACTGTTCCAACCAGACTTTTGAACACAATATGGAGAGCCCTGACGGGTGGTGGGCAGAAAAGCTTATCCCCTGTGCCGAGCTTGTGAGAATTTCTGCTTGTAACAGAGACTTTTGTGGTTTTAAAAATATAGAAGATTTAAATTTTCTTGTCTCCAAACAGCAGAAACTCGAGAGCTAATGGGGGTGAAGGCAGAGTGCTCTAGATAAACAGGTTGTTCCATCACCATCAATTATTGTGTGTCTCTGAATTTGCTCTGCAGCGAGTGTCTCAGACACTGTCCCAGACAGGGCATGGAGCTGCTGCATTCCTGCTCTCAGCCAGCGTGGCAATTTACTGCCTCCTCGGGAAGGCTTTGATATTGGCAAACCACAACAGAGCTTTCTCTTTGCTTGAAAGGCACCCAGGGGCTCAGCCACAGTGGAAGCGTTTGCACTGCCCTGAGAGATCAAAGTGGCTCAAAACCTTTCGCTTTTATCGGGCCAATTAAAAACAAACAAACCCTTTCCTTCCTTTCCTTTCACTCTGATAATGCCCATTCCCCTCCTGGGCTTTCCAGGCATCCTGCAGGAATACAGGGATTCCAAGAGCAGCCTGGAATTAAGCCTGGCATTAGAGATGGAGGAATAGAGATCCAGCACCGTGGAGAGCTGAGAGCTCTGTGCCCACTGCTCCCATCCCTGCCCGTGCCCACCGCTCCCAAGGCACATGGATGTGCCCAGGATGGAGGATTCAAAGCCCTGACATCCCTGCTGTCTGACTTCCTCGCATTTTGGGTTGTGCTCCTCTGTGTGTCCCTAATTCCTGCTGCTCCCCCTCCCTGCCCGGCCAGCACGGAGCAAACCCCACACCCGCCCTCCTCCCCGATGCTCCAGCTCACGATCCCCGAGTGCCAGCGGGACCAGACAAGTGCTCATCCAGCTGCAGGAGCCTTAAAATGGTGATGAACCCCGTCTGAATCCCGTGTGGGCAGGGCAGGCACGGCGAGGGAGAGGGGGAGAGCCGAGGAGCAGCAGCCTGGGGCTAAAAGTGGATGTTGACTTCACTGTCCCATTTGGGAGTAGGTGGAGGAGGTGGGTGAGCAGAGGGGAGGCGGAGGGGGCAGCAGCTATTTCCAGCTGCACTCATGTGCCATTTCTCTCAGTGCTGAGATTGGAGAGAAAACAGCAGGAGGTGGGGAGTAGGGGGAACCAAAAAGGAAAATCACAGACTCTGTGCAGGGGAACATGTTGAGGAACGAGAGAAAAGTCGTTACCATCAGCACAGCCCTGAGATTCTACCAGTGCCAGGGAAGTTTAAAAATATAACAAAACCCAAGGCCCTGCTTTCCTGCACTGGACACGAGAGGATACGATGGAAATGAGGCCACCTGACTGAGGGGCTCAGGCCAATGTGTGGCCCCAAAATGATGGTAAAAGCTGCTGCTTGCAGAAAACCTCTCTGCTAATAAACTGTGAGGTTTTCTTGGCTCCCAGAGATTATGTAATATGTTCTTGCCTGATGCTGCTGCTGCTGCTGCTGACTCATATTTTCCAAAATATATCTGAGAAGGAAAACATATGCACATGTGTTTTAATGCACAGGTTTCCCTGCCTGTGTTCAGAGCAACCCACAGGAGGGGCAGGCAGCGCTGCACACGCGTGTACACATGTGTGCACTGACGTGTGCGGGGAGGAGAGACAGAGACAGCCTGGCAGCTGCTGGAAAAACAGAGATTAAACCAGCTCTGCTCTCTGGGGCAGAGCACAGCAACTCGGTGCCATGGTGCAGGAGGGGCCCAGGGAACTGGGAAGCCACAGAGGGAGATGGCAAAAGGAGAAGCCCCGAGCGTGCGCAGCCGACAGCCTGCAGCCAAAGGCGGGCTCTGGGGACCAGACACAGGCTCTGGGGACCAGACACAGGCTCGTCCTGAGCTTCAAACCCAGCTGGGAAAACGGGCTTTGTGACAGCTGGGGCCACTGTAACAACCTGCAAATGGCAGTGGGCTGAGAGGGGCATCGGGGTGGCCTCAGCACGGGGCTCAGCAGCACCCAGCCCTGCAGAGGGGTGTGGGGGCAGCGGGGCCAGGGCTCCCTGAATCCCATACATCTACAGTCTCCTGTTAATGCCTGGGAACACACCTCCCAGGCTCTGGGAAGAAGTCAGAAGAAGTCAGGCTTCTGCTGGCTGAAGATTTCTGATTCTAAGGCAGCCTGTTAGTCTTAAGTAAATTTGTTCCCAGCCTGCAGGTTTGGAAGGTTCAGCTCCTCTGCTCTGAGCACAGGTGCACTTTTAATTCCTTAGGAAAGACTTTTTGACAATTCTGCAAAAGCCTCAGTATCCAGGAGATAGAATCGATCTGCTGCTGGACATTGCAAGACAGATCCATCTCCCCTGGACCAGAGGAGACTGAAAATCTATCCAGATGTCAGCTCCTGATCACCAAATCAAGGCAGTTGCTCTGCACCGATGACGGCCCGGCTCCCTTGCACTGTCTGCTCCTCGTGCCTGCAAAAGCAGGGGACAATTCCCCACACAGGGACAGGTGACAGTGCCCCTCCTAGCCTTACACACCCCTCTGGAGAGGGAACAGGCCCTCTCCTTCATCCCTGCATCACCCCGATCCAAGGGCACTGTTGATATTCCCTGCCTTATGCATCCAGCACCAGAGTTTAGAAAGTTCTATTTTAACACCTAAAACTCCATCAGAGCCAACAGCTCTTTCTTATTTCACAGCAACTTTAAAATGTTTCATCTGCATTCAAAACCAGTTCTATAATTGTTACTTTTTAAATTAATTCTCCTAGAACTTCACAAAAGAGCGAACATCCAGCGTGCCTAAAAGGCTTTGGAATAAACCTTAAAAACAAACATTAAAGATTGATCACGCTTTCTCAAGATTATACTAAAACTGACTGAAGCTCAACTAGATAAGGAAAAAGAGTTGCATTAAATTAATCAGCACCTTATCAAGCCAGGAAGAAAGAATTGTAGATAACAAGCCTTCCCTAAATTTGGTATCAGAACAGAAACTTCAGTGCACGACGTACTGAGAGAACCTTGTCAGATTTACTGAACACAATACAGGGGAGTGGAGCAGCAGAAATAGCAGGGGAATGTGGTCCATGGAAATGCTTTGAAAAAAAAATCTGTTTTCTGATAATGCCAGCAAGAGCCTGATGCTTTTGTCAAACGTAACAATTTTACTTGACAAAACTTTTCCCCAGATATGCCCAGCAAATTAACCCACTGCTTATTGGGGTAAAAGACAGATCCTTAGGGGTTTGCTCTCCACTCCTGCTTGTGTAGCTGAGGCCAGACTGCATTTGCTCAATCACAAGAGAACAATTCCGTACACAATTCCACCCTTCCTGCTTTCCAAGCCCTCGGAGCTGGGCCGATTCCTCTCCCGGCATCTCTCGGTGTGAGCTGCAGCTGCTCTCACAGCTCTGAGCTCCTGTGTAGGGGCTCAAAACCCCCCAAACTGGCACCAGCAGCAGCTTAACCCTTTGGAAACTTTGGGGGCAACATCCTGAGTACGGAGAGTGAACAAACCCAGGCAGCAACATGCAGGGATTTTCCCGGATGCCTGGCGAGGCTGTGGGCTCCCTGCGGCACAGGGCACAGCCTGGATGCTCTGGGACACCCCTGAAAACCAGACAACTGTCCTCAGCATTCCAGGAGGGATAGGAGGGGAGCAGGGCTGGGAACAGAGGCCTTGAGAGGCGGTAGGAGAGCCAGGCATGCCGCCTTCCCAAGCAGGAGCAGTGGGAAGGACATTCCAGCCTCAGTCCCCCTGGCCAAGCAGAGCCCCGGGCAGGCTGGGCAGCGACAGCCCCACACTCCAGGAGGACAAGGAAGCACACTCAGCTCATCCCATCACCGTGACCAGCCAAGAAATCCCCCTGGGGTTCTATCCAGGGAAATAAAAGGGAAAACAAAGAGCCCGGGCTGCTTGAACCGGAGTGATGCTACTTATTGAGACTGCTCTGCCTCCCTGGCACCCAGCGCAGGGCTGCCGGCTGTCCCCAGCACCCGCAGGGGTCACTGCCAGCCCTGCCCATCCCGGACAGCTCCGGGAGCAGGGAAGGGGGCTGGGGACCAGCTCACCCCTGCAGATTGAGCCCAGCCCGGCGAGCAGGGCGGGCTCAGAGCAACCCCGGCTCCGCTGAGGCGCAGATGCAGCCGAAAATAGCCCCACGCCGGCTGCCAGCAGCCCATCCGTGGTGTTGTGTGTGCCTCAGCTGATGCAAAGGAAGGGGCAGGCACTGAACCACATGGCCCTTCACACGGGCACGGCCACACGCGGCTGCTCCCGGCTCCCGAATCCCCCAAACGCATCCTCCCGCACCAGCCTGGCCCTCTGACACCTCCCCAGGGCACAGTCTGCCTGAAAACGAACCAGCCAGACCCCAAACACGGTGCCACACACTCTCCCCCACTGATGGGCCCTGCATCCTGCTCTGGCTCCCAGCCCCACTAACCCCCATCCCAAAATGGGCCGCTCTCCAAGCCTCAGTTTGCCCAGCTCTGTGACACCATGAGGGGCAGTGCCTCAAGGCAGGACACTCCTGTGAAGTTATATCCTTAGGGATAAACCAGAGTCAGCTGAAATCCAGACCTAATTCTTTAAATCCTTGCATGTGCTCACTCCCTTCGTGCCCCAAAATTCTCTTTAATTGTGGTGGCGAAGCTTCCAGGCTGCCCAGCACAGCCCCCCCCAGCAGAGCTCTGGGGCCTTCCTGCCCTGAGCTCAGCTGCCCTTGTGAACACCCCACCAAGGTGGTGTTTCCAACACTGCCAGAGTAATTCCCAGTAAAACCAGGAATCAGGAGCAGAGGCCACGTGGCCCTTTGCTGGTGAGAGCCAACCCAGCCGTCTGCGGGCGCTTGCAGATTAAGACTCATTTCCACTCAGGAAAGAAATTCAACCACAACTAATAAAATAAAGACAATAAATCACGGCTCCTCCAGCAGCTCTTCCTCCAGGAGCATCTATTTTTAGTGGGAAGCATCAATCACTACAGCTCTTGCTGTCTGCAACAGCTCCAACAGGCAAAAGCCAGGTAGGCAGAGCTGGGCCAGTGGTGGCACACACACGTCCCCCACCTGCACTGCCACTGTCCCCCAGCCAGCCAGGACAGCAGCACAGAAAGGGGACACACAGGACAACATCAGGCACGGCTACACCTCAGCACTGCATGATATTCCTCTATCCCAGATGGAAAAGGAGAGGCACGAGGCAACAGGAACAAAGGAACGCGCCCGAGGCCATACAGGAATCAGAATGATCCTTGCCAGGAACCCCCTCTTCAAGCAGGACAGTTCTTACACAATTATTAACAGCTGGGAGTTCTCCTCAAGCTTCCCAACTTCTCCTCATTGGAGACTCCACAGCTCTGAGACAAATCCCTGCGTTTTCCCAAAACAGCTCTCGCAGCGTTTCACTGGGAGAGCCGCACTGAGCACAATTATCACACCCAGATGAGAAAATCCAACTTGGAAATGCAAAACCCAGGAGGCTCCCCGGGAGAGAGGCATCATTCCAACACGGAGCACACGGACACGGCACGGCAGCACACGCGGACACGCATGCAGGCACGGCACACGGAGCGCCGGCTCCCAGCACGACCAGCACCCACTGAATACACAAACCAAGCACCACAACAAAATGAAATGACAACACAGACGGGGGTTCTAGTCACAAATTGAAACCAAAGCAACCCAAAAAAAAAAAGAAAAAAAAAAAAAAAAAACCAAAAAACTAAAAAAACTTACATGGATTTTTGGCAATTTTCCTTCAGACATTACACACAGCAGCTGGGCTGTGTACTGAATACCTGATCCAAAAAGAAATATAACCACATTATGCAAACAGATGGGGGCAGGAGTCAGGTGAACAAGCAGCTCTTAACAACAGTCATCTAAGGGCTGAGAAAGCACCTCTGCATCCCCACAGAAGGGCTCGCAGCAGGGCACATCTTCACTCACTGCACAGCGAAAGCGAGGGCTGTGCTGCTGCCATCCCAGGGAAAAGCCAAATGGCAGCACGGGGCAGAGCCACCGCGTCACAGAGCTCAGAGCTGTCCCATCCCCTCCAACTTGTCATGGGAGGTTTCAAACAGAGGTGGGAAATAGCCAGGGAGGGGGAGGAAGCCTTTAGAAACCCGAAAGGAAAGCAATTTATCTGTCTTAAAGAGCATTAAAATCGCCGTGCAGGCAGGACAAGCCGGGATCATCCCGACACTTCAGCTTTCTGGGAAGCACTCAGAGAGGGGGGCAGCACCCCTTCCCCACGACGAGGAGGGGGCCTGAATCTTTAAGAGGGCGGATTGCTGCTCGGAAGGAATGGACTTTTTATGGACTGTGGGAAACAGGGTTGCTATGATACAGGCAGAGGCATTTTCATGAATCCTGTGGCAAATAACATTGAATCCTGCTTAAGCAGACAACAGCAAGGCAGGTCTCCCATCACCCAGCCTCAGCAAACACACAGCAGCAAGCACGGAAAGAGGTTTTATGCATCACAAATACTGCTTTTTGCAGACAAATTTGTATTTTTTTCTTTGGGGCTGTATTTTCCAGAGGGTCAGCGCTCTGATTCCTTTAAAGGAACGACCCCTCTGCCTCATCCCCAGGTTTGAGCATCCCCACAAATGTGAGGAAACCCAAGGGAGCCACGGGGCCGGAGCCCCCCCAGGGACGGTCCCACAGAGCTGCGGGACCAGGGAAGCTCCAACCCCAGGGATATTTCAGAGCGTGCAAACGAACACCAGAACGCTGCAGGCACAGTCACTTACGGGCATGGGGATCTAGTGGGGCCTGGGAGCGCTGCCACCCCAGAAAGTGCCAGTGCTCCTCATGGGCTCGGCAGGACGGAGGGGTGCGCCGGGCTCGGGGAACGCCACACTGCGGCTGCCAAGCTACAACCCTGGGCCCGGGGCAGGGGCTGAAGAGGTGGTCACTGAGGCCTGGCGTGGGAAACAGAGAGCAAGCTAAACAAGCAGCAAGCCCAGCCCCTGCTCACTTTTTTGGCTCTCGCTTCCTCTTCTCTTTCCCCCCCAAATTCCAACAGGAAGCCCCAGATAACAAGAACGGTGCCGCTACAATAACAAAGTTTGCTGCTGCCAACTTTCCTATTGCTCTGCATTAACTTTCCTTCTTTCACTCCACCAGCCTTCAGGAGGACAAAAGGCAAAAAGTTGTTATAAACCCACATGAATTCTCCCAAGAAATTCACGTTCCATGACGGGAAAACCTCAGCTCCCGGCGCTCCCTCCCAGCAGCTGAGCGTGCACCACCCCTCGTCCTCCCCATGCACCCCCAGCACACCTCAGCCCAGGGATGGAGCCAGAGGGGCACCGCAGGGATATCCACCACCAAACACACACAGTTCCCAAATATCTCCTCAGGACTACAAGCTCTGGATCAAGGAATGCACCCAGGAAACCGCGTCAGGTACTGGGCATTCCTTGTAGAAATCGTATTGAAAGGTAAACCTCAGTGCCAGAGAGCCCTGAGGAAATCATTCAGGCACAGCCATGTCCCGTTTGAACTCCCTGGTCAGTTTTGGGGTTGGGTTTTTGCTCATTTTTCCACCCTTTCTCCTCCAAATCCCTTTGTTGCTCAAGGCTGTTCCCCTGAAAGGATGATTTTGGCTGCTGTGTGATCGATTCCCTCTCCATGGTGATCTCAGCTCATTTATTACATTGCCAGGAGATTCTGCAACCTATAAAACTATTGACACAGGATGGCTAACAGGCAAATAGAGCAAATCTGAGCTGTTTAACAACCCAAACCATCCTCAGCAGCAATTTTATTTACTTGGGTTTTTTTTAGAGAAGAAGATTGACTCAGTCTCCTGTGAAGTGAAGCAGGTACCTCTTGCAGACAGCTACAAGTGAAGAGGGGAAACGGAGCCAGCAGGCACCGGAGCATCCTCCTGGGTTTGTAACCCTGGCTCCTGCCTCTTCTCCCCATTTAAACACGATACTTCTGGGGATGATTGTTCCCACCCTGGGACTCAGGGAAAATTTCATTTTCTTTTATTTAGAGCTAAAAGTACTTTGAAAGAGCCAAATTTGCCGGATTTAACTCCGTTTCCAATCGTGCCACCATCGAAAAGCCATCGGCTGCCGAGCCCAGCTCAGCATTTAACTCCCAGCAGACAGATCCTCACTGGGAAATAACTCCATCTGGAGCCTCCAGCTTTGGCTTCAGACATCAGTTACGTGGTTATTTTTTTTATAGAGGACATCAAATAAATAATAGACAGCTGGAATTAGCATGAATTAGTTAAATTATCACAGCAATAAAAATTCTGGTGACCATCAACAAAGGCAAAAAACATTTTCAAATTGATATTTTTGTCTGTTTTAAGCAATTCTGATTTTTCTGGAGGGGGAAATAATATATTTTTAAAAATAAATCCATAAGACCTCTATCAGAAGCACACAACAGAGACATATTTTCCAGAGGAAAAGGCATTGCTCTTTCCAGACATTCCCTTCGTATTCTCTCCAAACTCCTCGTGCTGCCACTGGAGCCCCCAGCCAGCCCTGCTTCCCAGCTGTAAACACTGCAATTTCGGGCTAGAAACACCTCTAACTACTGGACACCTTTCCAGCAAGCCCATAATACACAACTTAGCACTTCATTTTCCAGAAAATCAATGTAAATAAAGTCACACCAAGCAACCCATCTCAAAAGCTCGTTATCCTTGAGGTGGGCAAAGATTTTTCTTAGATACATCCCCCAAAATTTGATATACACATACACACACACGAGAAAGAAAAGAAAGTCAAAATCAGATTTCTAGAAAATCAAAGCAAAACCCAACCCCTCTGTATCTGTTGCTTTAGCAAAGAAAAACAAAGCTTGCATTGCCCTTTTTCCCTTTGATCTTTCCTTCCCAATTTGCAGAGACAGAAACCACGCACGACCAGAATAAAAACTCAGCAGGTTATGTTTCGGTCCCTCTCACATCTCTTAAAAAAAGGAGCTGGGTTACATCACTGTGGACATAGAATTTGGAAGCTTTGGGGATGAATATTAAGAAATCAAATCAGATCATCAAAGCAACACAAATAAATACAGTAAATAGAATTTCTCTTTTTTTTTTTTTTTTTTTTTTTTGTGGCTGAATGTTATTTTAGCCAAGATTTAATCCTTTAATAGGATTTCTTAAACACACACACAGCACCCCCCCCTTAAAAATGCCCACAGCTCAATTCCATTGCACACACCAGCATCTCTCACCTGGCACCTGCATGGTTACTCTCACAGACATTGCACATTAACTGCTTGCTAGAAATTGCACACAAAATCACTTATCATTAACTTGAGCCTCTATTTCAAAGGAAAGCAAAACAACACAGCCAGTGCTCACCACAGATCATTTTCACTCTGCTGCTGCCTAAAGAAGCACAGCTCTATCTCGCCAGCACAGCACCACAGAGGACTGGATCACTGTTATTATTTATCACATTTAAAACCCCGGCAAAAGCAGCTACACTTACAGGCATACTTAAAAGACAAGACATGACAAAAGATTTAGGGAGAGATAATAATACCAACGTCATACATATCACAGCGAGGCCATGTTGAAGCTCAATGCGTTTCCCCCCTCAGTAAGAAATCTCTCTCTCTCTTTCTCTCTCTCTCTCGCCTTTCTCTCTCTCTCTCTCCCGCTCGTGCTCTCTTGTTGAATTGCTAGTGGTAGTAGTAGCCCCCAACAGCTCAGGAGAAAAAATCCATTTAACGAGTGCCCAGGAAGAACATGAGTATGACATTCACAAGCAATAGCACCACAATCACTGCAAAAACGACCACCGTTTGAACATCCAAGGTCATGGTGCAATGCAGAACACTGTAGTGTTCGAGGTGTGGGGCTGGCAGATTTGGAGAAGTCAACCTCTGCTCTGTAAGACTGTCCATACATCCACCATGCTAGAATAGAGGAGAAAACTGTTCCTGGTTTTGGGTTGGTTCGTAATGCTTTGTGCTCTGCCTTTAGTTTCTCCCCTATCTGCTGTCTCTAGCTCATTCTGAGCCCGCTAAGTGAAGCATCATCACAACCAGTGAGCACTCGGGATGCAAAATCCTTCCTTTAGGAAAAGAGCGAGCGCTGTCTGCAAGCTTCTCTCTCTGTCTCGTCCCCCCTCTCTCTCCCGGTCTCTCTCTCGCTGGCTGGCTCGCTTTTTAATTCGTCAAGCCAGTGCAGATACGGAGCCCGTGTGAGTGTGACAGCTCTGCAAGCTGCTGCGGCTGCATCCCTCGGAGCGAGGCGGACCCTGGCGCATACTAATCAGCTCCAGTGACCAGGCAGCGACGGCATCCTGCCTGTCACTCAAACGCAGAAGGAAGCGCTGGCTCCATAAATACGCGAGGCTTCCGCCCGCCGTGACAGCGAGCGCACGCAGCCGCGGCTCTGCCCGCGCTCCCGGCGCCTCCGACGCTCCAGCCCGGCGGCTCCGATGCTCCAGCCCGGCGGCTCCGATGCTCCCTCCCAGCCAGGCGGCTCCGAGGCGGCTCCCGAGGCGGCTCCCAGCGCTCCGAGCAGCGCAGATGCCGCTCCGCACCGCCCCGGGATGCGCTGCCCCGGACAACGGGAGCGCCGAGAGCCGGTGCTGCTGGGAGCCCGCTGGGAGCAGCGAGGGGAGCAGGAGCAAAGCAGCCAAAATAACAAAAAGGCAACTCGTGGTAACCTGGAAATTCGCTGTGAGCCTGAAATTGTGGGGATTGGGCAGGGGGAATCGCGTTTTAGCTCTGTACAATCATCCTGCCATCACAAATCCTGTAACTTCTCCCCTGAGCACTGCACCGGCTGTCTCCATCTAAGAGTTAAACTGAATTCTGAGTCTACAGACAGACATCTATAAAAGGGGGGGCAGGACAGATGGAGTGTCTTTATTCATTCCCTCTGCAGCAGCCAAAAATGCTCATTTCTACATAAAAATCACACACACACTCAGGGTTTATGGCCCAGGTGCTATCCGAAACCTCAATCTCAGATCCCAGAACCAGCAGTTACCTCAGAGAGGCATCACGATGCACACAAACCACATACACTCAGCTGGAAAAAGCAAATGGTTTTCCAGACAAAGACAAATATAGAAATGCTGCCAATGCATATGCATAATGCACTAAAATGTGCATCCGGGGGCTGAGCACGGCACCTTCCAGGAAACCTGCGCCTCCGAACGCTCCCGCACACACACGAGGCCAGCAGGCACCAGACAAGCACCTCGTTTGTTCTCCTGCACCAAATGGTGAGAGCTGGGGAGGACTTTCATGTTTAAACCTGGCCAGCTTCATGTTTTAACCTCAGCAGCAAGGGGCAGCCTGTGCTGCCAGCAGAGTCCTTCCAGGGCATTTGGGCAGGGGCTCACACAAACACTAACCCAGCTGTTTAATGAAAGGCTTATTTTAATTGTTTTCTTTTGCCAGAGGGTCCTGTATCCACCCCAAACACCACCAAAGGAGAGACCATGTCAGGCCTGGGTTCCAAAGGGTCTCCCTTGATGGCCTCCACTCAGACCCACTGGTTTGTGCCAGACCAACACTCAGCCAGTACCGTCCTGCTCCTTTCTGACCCGCTCTGGAGCACGTGTGGGCTGGGATGTACATGCAGAGGGTGGGCTGTGTCGAGCAGCATTAGAAGCAAGAACAGTTTTGGTAGCTTAGGTGGTTTATTTTGGGTAGCAAGTGCCAGCCAGAGACTCTGCAGCATCTGAGGCCCCTGCTCTGTCCAGCCAGGGAGTTTCTCACTCAGGAGGACAGTGAAAAGCCCTTTTTTCACTGTATATTCACAAGAAGCTGCTGTAAAGCTGCCTCAGGCTGCCCTGTCAGCACACATACCAGGCTGTATCCAGGTGATGGGTCTGCCTCATCCCCAGCCTCCAAACCTGCATTTTCTATCAGGGATCCATTTTTAGGATAGCCAGTCTGTCTGATGTAATTTTAGACTAATCAGAACAGCAAATATAGAATGATTCAGGTTGGAAGGGACCTTGGAGATCGTTTAGTTCCAACACATAATAGATGTGGAATATTTATTATTATTGCTGCCGTCCTTTCCCAAAACAACACAGGCAATTTTCCAAAACATAAACCTGAACTTACAAAAACAGCCAGGAAATTCCAGTTTCAGTCTCAGAAGCAACAACGACTTCCCCAAAACATACAACCAGCCTGAATTTAGAGGGACTTTATGGCCAGTTTACCTTTTCCTCTACACTGCAGCGAGCACAGAGGGAGCCTGGGTGTGGAGCCCAGAGGAGGTGTTAGAGGAAGCCCAGTGGAGATGTTCTGCTGGTCCACACCCCCACCAGGACCTGGGGACCCTCACAGGCTCGGCCCATCCCTGGCTCTGCCTCCTCTCCATGCCCAAACTGGGAAACGCCGGCGGGGTTTCAAAGCAGCCCCCCCTGAGCCTTGCACGGAGCCAGGGGAGCAAAAGCCGGGCAGGGGGAGCAGCAGAGGGCTGGGAAACCTCCAGAACAAAGGGGCACACACCACACATGCTCACTGGCCACTTCCGGAGCCGAGCGGGAGGGTTTGGCTGCCAGCACCGAGGCTGGCAGCGGCAGGGCTGGCATCCTGCGAGAGCGGAGCCACTCAGAGCGCAGGGGAGGGCGCGGGCTGCGAGCGCAGCCACAGAGCCAGCCCCTCCCCAGCTGCCGGCTGCGGGCGGGGGTCCCCAAAATCGCCACCGCGGGAGGATGTGGGGACCCCACTGCCGTGCCCCATCCCCTGGGGAGCCCGGGGGATGCTGCATCCCGGGGGATGCTGCATCCCGGGGGATGCTGCATCCCGGGAAGCGCAGCCGCAGCATCCCCTTCCCCAGGTCTGTCTCAGAGCAGAGAGCCCCTAAAAGATCAGGCAGGAAAGGCACCGGGTGCCTCACCTCGCCCAGGGACAGCTTTGGGGCCCAGAGGAGGCTGTGTGTGTGTAACAGCAGCACAAAGAGATTCACTGCAGAGCAGCTTCTATTTAAATGATGTTCACACTATTCCCAACAGGACTTGCTGCTTTATATAATTTCCCATGCCTTCTGCGTGCACTAAATGTTAATTTTACTATGAAAACGCAGGGTATCTTCTCTTAGAAGCCTTTCTGATAAAGCACACCTACACAGCTGGGGTTTATGTAAAACCACAGTGAAGTTTAACTTCATGGAATGCTTTCTGGGAAGTTTGGTCTAACGTTCTGTACAGAGCGAAACGAGGAAGGGGAAGATTTGTACCAATTACATAAAACACCACGTCCCTCACTGTACAGAACATGCCCTGACACTAGAGGAGCTTTGGGCAGCACGGTTTGTGATGCAGGATCAGCGAGGGCTTGTGCTGGATGAGAAGGGAGATGGGAATTTCAGCACCTCTCCGGAGGCACAGCAATGAGGGAAGGAGCCAGGGCTCCCATCCCATCCCATCCCATCCCATCCCATCCCATCCCATCCCATCCCATCCCATCCCATCCCATCCCATCCCATCCCACCCCATCCCATCCCATCCCACCCCATCCCATCCCATCCCATCCCCCCAGCTGTGTATCTGCATCAGTCTGATGGACACACGTGTGGGATGGGGAATGTGGACACCCAAAGAACAAACATGAGGGGCCCTACACTGACATTAATTGCAATACAGGGAATTTGGAGCAAGCCCAGGAAACGGAGGATGAAAATCCTCCCGTGCTCCGCACGCCGGGCTCAGCCTTGTGACCATGTCTCCCTCCAATGGATGTCTCCAGTAATTAGCACGTCCCTCTCCCTCAACAAACACAGCCCAGCATTTGGAATTGCTCACATTCCTGGATTCCCCTCACAAGGACAGGCCCGTGGGCCCCACACGAGGTGCCAGGACAGTCCAGGGGTGTGTGGCCGTACCCGGAGCCAGCTCCAGTTCCCTGTCCTGCTGCACATCCCTGTAACAAGTTCCACTCTTGGACAGGCAGAGGCATCCCTGTTTTCCCAACACATCAGCCCCACCTTCTATTAAGTGGGAAAATGAGCCCCTAAACTCTTAACCTCAATGGAGACCCAGAGAATTCCAGTCATGCTGCTGTAGGAAGTGGTGCAGCAGAGCTCAGGGACGTGACAGGACCCCAAATCTGCTAACCTTTGGCCAAAGGAGATAAGGCTCTGGGGGAATTTGGGGAAATTTCACACAAATCAGCATGACTCGTGAGTCTGAGCAGGAATAAAATTGGTCTGGATGGATGAAATCCATGGCCAAGGGGAAAACACTGCTGGTGACTGTCAGTCCCAAACTGCTTCGGATCCTCTGTGCTCCCCCTTGGAGTGCAAGCCCCACCCCAGACCTTTATGGCACCGTGAGGGAAGTTCAAACCTTCCAGCTGAATTAATCCTGCCCCAAAAAGGAAGAGGCAGCCACGGTACCCAGGGGTGTGTGGGCACCTGCCCCTCCATTCCCAGTGTCCGGCACCGGGCGCTCACGGCCACTGCTGTGACGTGGGACACCATGTGGGGGGTGGCTCATGGACTCCATCAGAGATTATAAGAAAACCATTATATTTTTTTTTTCTAAATCTAGGAATTAAGCTCAGGGTTTCAGAGATTAAAGGCCAGTGAGATTATGATTTGCTGTTTCCAAAAAGGAGGATTTCCTTAAGCTGGGAGTTGCCTTTTTTCCTTTCTCTTTGCAGAATGTCTGACAGAGGCCTCTTTCCCATCCTGGGCCAGATGGGAGGCACCAGCCAACGAGCTGCAGAGCTGCTGCAAAGGGCACATTTTTCCTCAAGAATCTCCAGAATTTGGTATGCTTATGGAATGGCTTCATGGGAAGCTTTAAAAATTCCCAAACACCTAAAATTCCTTACCCCAACTGCAAAATGGAGGAATATTCATAGAGACTTGGGCCTGATTTTGGCTGTGAAAAATTAACTTTCCACTGTCCACTCCATCCCTCAAATGGAAAGCTTCCTCACTGTCCACATGAACTTGGGACTTTTTTCCAGTAATTTCTTCTTTCTAAAGGACTGCAGAAGTTGAGAGCCAGCAAAGCAGTGAAGTGGGAGAGAAGGAGGATGTGGGAGAGAGCAGGGAAGGACCACGTGAAGCAAGACACCCTTGTGGCAAGGCTGGGAGTGCTGCAAAGAGAAGAAATTAAGTTTCTAAGCCCACTTTGCAGTGTTTAGAGCACACAAGGCATTGCTGGAGGTTGAGTTCAGCTGCACCCTCATGAGCACCAGGCCAAAAGCGTCACACAAAGCTCAGAGGCCATGGGGAAGGACCTGAGCATCTCCAGGTCGCTGCTCCAAGTATTCCATGAAAAAAACCCCACAAGAATTTCACCACAAGATGGGAAGCTGAGCCAGAGCTGTGATGTCCCGATGGAATCGGTGTCTCAGCCCCTGTAACACTGCCCAGACCTGAAATGGCACAGGGAGCCTGTCTGGGGCTGTTGAGCCCATTGTGCTCCCCTGGATTGCAGTGAGAACAACAAACCTTCTATTTTTAAGTCCACATGAACTTAAAGCATTAAGACAGACTAAAATCTCCTGCCCCTGGCAATCGTGTCGCGAGTGCTTTCTGCTCTCCTCGCATCTGCTCCACACTCCAGCCTGTACTCCTGAAGCATCTTCAGATTCCCAGCGTTGAAAAAGAAAATAAACTCCCTTCAAACCCAGAGAAATCAGATGTGGTAACACCAATTACCCTGGTCACAGAGAAAGACTTCAGGGGCTGAGAAAGTTCTGTTTAAAAGGACCCATCCAATTCAGATGCTCATTCTGACCTTATGTAAGCTCTCCCTGTCTGAAAAAAAACCCCAACCCCTGGCCTAAAGGAACACAGAGACCTTTACTCCTTAATTTTATTTCTCAGCTTCTGGGCTCACTGTTGAGCCTGGAAAAAAGTAAAGACAGCAAAGCTCTAACTGCAGAAAAATCCAAGCCAAGCCCCTTCCTTGGGGGAAGACAAGTGCTCCCTCCAGGCACTCTGACATTAAATTGCAGAATCTTCACGTCAGCACATGTCTGGACAAAGTGGTGAGTGCAAAAAAAGATTATCTCCTGCTAGAAAGTAAAACAAGACCCTTCTGAATTCAGGGTCAGTGTCCCCAGTGGAATCCCTGAGAAATTCAGCTGCCTGGGCACAGGGAAACTCTTCAGCATGAAAATCAAAGGGTGCATTTCAGCTCTGCCACAACAAGGATGGTCCTCTGAAATCCAACACATGACAATTCCTACACAGTGAAAAAGCAAACCTAACAGAGCCTTTCCCTCTGCCCGAGCCCTCAGAGGTCCAGCAATGAGCAGAGCAAGGTGCTGGGAAGAATGGGAACAGCACAACCCACGATGCACCCACCAAACAGCAACACCAGAAACCACACAGGGAAAAGCAGAGGGGAAGTTTGGGGTTGGCTTTGTGCCTTTACTGCCAGGCCCTGCACAAGGGGTGCCTTAAGAAGCACAAGGATGATTCCCTGAAAATGTTATCACCAGATGGGCAAGGCAGAGCCAGGCCCTGCCCCAGGACTCCAGGGAAACACAAAGGCTCATGGATTTGAAATCCTGATGCTGTGCAGTCCTTGGGACTTGTTCCCCACCTCTTTCCCGCTGCTCTGCCAGCCTGAGCTTACCCCGAGGGCAATCTGGAATTACCCACACCAGCAGGCTGAGCCTGGCACGGTCCCCTGCCTTGGTGGCACGGCTGTGGCAGAGGGGAGCAGGAGCCACAGCCCTGCTTCCTGCAGGGAATGAGGAAAGAAAACAATCCCCAGAGCTCCCTGCAGCCTCCTCACCCCCCTCCTGCAACACTTGGCTCCTGCTTCCCTGGGCTCCTCCTTGTCAAGACACTGAGAAAAGGAAAAACCATCTCATTAAGAAGCTGACCCATGGGTCTCGTGTTCTTCACACAAATTAACCCAGAGAATTGGATGTGTTTCATATAAATCATTTTCTCCCCCTCTTCCTGCCTCCCCAAAAAAGGAGAGGGAACAGCCGATTGAATCTGGCACTTTTCTAATGAAGAAAACAGTGCAAGCCAACCTAATGAAGTAGGAATTCCAGATGGATAGCAGTAGGTGGATGAATAGAACATAGAGCACTCATTTTTATCAGCAGTATCAGCATGCAAAAAGAAGTTTATAGCCTTTCTCTACTTTTTTCCCCCCCTTTCTCCAAGTGAGGCAGGTGAATGCCAGTAGGCTCCATTCCCTCTCTGAGATCAGTGGGATCCCTTGCAGTGAGAAGGAGCACAGGAATGGCCAGCACTGCCCTCCTGCAGCTTGTGACAATGTGTGACAGCCAAGGGGACCCTGGCTGTGCCAAGGGGACCCTGGCTGTGCCAAGGGGACCCTGGCTGTGCCAAGGGGACCCTGGCTGTGCCAAAGGGACCCTGGCTGTGCAGGATCACAGGGACAATCCCACCTGCCGTGGGACACGGCTGCACACAGGGGCACAGGAAGGCTCCTGGTGCTGTGCTGGCTGCTCCAAGCAGCACAGTTGGCAGTTCTGTGTTGCTGATCAGCAGCACCAACAGGAAAATCCCCTGGGATGGAGCCCAGGTTTGCTGTGCTTCCCAGAACACGGCACTGCAGGAGCTGTGAGTGCTGCAGGTGCTACCTGGAACATGCACAGAAGGTGTGGTACAACTCGCTGCATGCCCAGCGTTATCCTGGGCACATCCAAGGAATTCTGCAGCGTGGCAGAATGGGGAGGAAGGTGCTGGGAACCCCTCTGAACACTCCTCTGTACAAGAGCACAACTCCTTGGCTTCAGCAGGAGTCACCAGAGCTCCGGACAGGGAACTCTTTACTTCTCATCCAGCCTAAGCTGAGATCTCCCAGGCTGACCCTGGCTCCTGGCTAAGGCACTCCTGCCCTTCCCACACACGGCACTCTGGCCAGTCCCTACCAACGCTCGTCCTTCCTCTCCCTGCCCACATTACATAATAAGCATCTTTATTTATTTTTTTTTTCATAAGTCGTCTCTTCATAACAATAGAAACTATTGGAGACCGAGATACCTTGATGAATTTTTCCTATTATCTAAGAGCTTAGTCACTCAGGGAATTAGTCATGTTCAAAATAACAGCCAGGCTCAAAGAGATTCAGAGCAACCATTCCAGAGCAGAAGCAGCTAATGTCATAAATACATTAAGATGTCAGCTTGAAGCATTTCAGAGATTTTTCAAGAAGTGTTTAAAAAAAGAAAAACCCTTTGATGAGTTACAAGGAAATCAGGTTCTCAGCAGTTAAAAAACTGTTGTGGTTTGCAAAGCCTGTGGTGCTCAAACACTGAAACCCTGGGCAGGAGGGACAGATGGACGTGGTGACCACATGGGGTGTGTGGTTTCCCAGCAAGCACAGCCTGCTCAGAGCTCCACGAAATCCTGCTTCCCATGCCTGTGGCACCCTCCCAGCACTGCTCTCCCAGGGCTTTCCAGATATCCCTGATATATCTCAGGAGACAGAGGAGTTATTGGCATGTGCCTTACCCAGCAGGTGGGAACTGGGGCCAGAGCCATGGAAATGAAGCCAGGCCTCCTCCCAGCCCCTCCTGGGAGGGACTCAAGGAGCAGGGATTTATGAAAACATTTTTATTTACCACAACATCAGCTCCTTCTTAACCCGGACATTTGGCGTAGCAGCACTCGTAGGAGGCTGCAGCTGAAAGATTAAAGCAGTCCCAAACCAGGAGAGAAATGGAAAACTGAGCAGCAAGTATGTAAGAAAAATCCCACAAAGAAATGGATTTGGTGGGATGGACTTGGGGCTTTGGGGGCTCCCTGGCACCGCAGCACCCCCCAAATTCTCCAGGGCATGCAGAGCTCAGGCAAGCCTCCAGTGACAGGAACAAACTTCCAAACTTTCCACTCTCCCATGGAAAAGCCCTCCCTGAGAGGCCACGGGGCACTGGGCAGCATCCTCTGCCCCCACAGCTTCCCAGGAGCTTCCCTGGGCCGTGCTCCAGCAGCAGCCAGCACTCCCTGCTCCCCTTGATCAGAGCAGCAAAACTGCTCTGGGGCTCCTCAGTCCCATTTTCCCCCAATTCCTGGGCACTTTCCATCCTGCCCTGGCTTCTCTCCACCAGCTGCATTTGCACATCCAAACGTTCAAAAATGAAAGTCAAACCCAAACTGCTTCTTCCACTTCTCTTTTCCAGACTTCACATTGGGATTTTTAGGATTACAGAGTGCAACAGTACTATGTACTTCCACTATCCTGTGATTTGCACACTGACAAGTGGGGGAGAATCAGTGAGGAAAAATGTAAGCAAGTCCTTGGCTGCTGACCTGCCCCACCAGGGACATCTCCACCACTTGCAGCATTTGGCCCTTTGACTCACTGAATTCCTTTTCACCAGATTTTAAATTATGCTGATTTACAAGAGCTTATTTTTGTCTTGGAGAGAAATGGAAAATATCAACAGCAGCTTGATTTTGAATATTAGAACAACAGGCAGTGTAAAAATATGACTATTTATGGCTGTAAAAGAAAGAAGACTGGGACTGTATCATTGAAGGTGATGGCTGCACTCATCTGGACTGCCACAGGCACAAGATTAAACCCAAAAGGAGACCCTATGGGAGGAAATACCTTGGAAGATTCCCACTTGTGTTACTGGTAATACAAAGATTTGGGAAAAAAAACCTCTGCCCTTGTCAGAAAAAAAAACTATTCCAGAAGAGGCTGTGTTTTGTCCTGAATTAATCCAACTCATCTGATTACCATGCTGGATCAATACCCTCTGAAGAATGCCAAACCAAATAATCATTGTACTCACTCACTGCTCGGATGTGCAGATTGATTCTCATCACTACCAATGACAATGCACTGGATTTTTCTGGGTTAGGAACAGATACTAGAGAGTTTAGCAACGTGGTACCAATGAAGCATGGAAAACACCCCCGTGGGATGCCAGCATAATTGGCAAAAGATTAATTGTTTAAAAAATGGGAAGCAGCACACGCAAAGGAGGGAGAAAAGAAGCTTCGACAGCTTAATACTATGGAATAATAGCCTCGGTTTAGGGGCTGATTTGGAAATAAAGAACCACCTGCCACGAGAACAAAAGGTACTATCACTTGTAAAGCATTAGTGACACACTTCTTAAGATGAGTAACTCTGAAAAGAAGCAGATCTGAGTCTTGAACCCAAGCTGAGAACAACAGAAAACAGCATTTTGAATAAATCAGTGCTGTGCAGAACTTGGGAAAAAAATCAGGCTAAAATCCAGGTTTTGACCAATGTGCCTGAGCTGAACAAAGTCCAAGGATGCAGCCAGAATAAATGTGTATTGCTGGTCTTCAGCAGACACACAGAAAATAATGCTGGAGTAAAATATACAGCTGAAAAACCATAATAGAGACGCAGTGCCCATGGAAATGGGTCCAGTGATGCTCTGGATGAAAGGCTGAGGTTGTGCATGGCACGGGAGGCTCTGTGAACAGAGCAGCCAACCTTCACTCAGGAGCAAACAGAGCTGTTTGGTAGTTCCATAGTACATTTTAGCCAGCAGACTGAGATAATAATATTCCCACCAAGCTGCTGAAATGCAGCTACTCCTGCTGTGGAATAACTCACTTGTTTAGCACAGCCCACCAAATGATCAACATCTGAAGTACTAAAATTTCAAATAACTTACCAGTGGGGACAGCAAGGAAAATCTGCATTGGAGGGAATATTGCTATCCACGCTGGCACTCGGCCAGGACATCTGGACCAACACATCTCGTTTTGCTAAAGGAGCAGAATTTGTAGGGACCAAGCATCGGCTTT
Organism: Lanius collurio; assembly: GCA_020086605.1. NCBI lineage: Eukaryota > Metazoa > Chordata > Aves > Passeriformes > Laniidae > Lanius > Lanius collurio. The sequence goes on from JACBWW010000039.1 coordinate 6,189,794, forward strand.
AGGCACTCCCAGTATCCCCGTGCTCCAAGAGCAGGAGCCCCTGAACCCTCAGGCCACAGCCACCCCTCCCCAGGGAACCAGGCTCCTCACCCAGCAGGGACTGCAAACATCTCTGTTGGATTTATCATATTTGATTCAGTTTTACTTTGCTGATTTGAAGTCATTTTTTATTTTCATATATCAAGAGATACGTAGAGTATCTCCAAATACTGCTGAGGCTGTTGAGCTGCTGTATAAAATACAGAAACCACAGCTCTCTCTTTCATTTTATTATTGTCAGAAGGAGCAACACTGGGAAATTCCTGGGTAGAACCTGCTTTAAAGTCAACCACTGGAGTTTTACTTTCCCCCAAAAATTATATTACAGGCTATTCACTATGACAGCAAGCACTATAATTTGTCTCGAAGAGAAAGCCGAGATTAGACTAATGAGAACAGAATAACAGTCTCCCTTACTGCCGGCAGCAAGGAAGGAATCTGGGAAGGCGAGAGTGCAAGAAAGTGTCAGTCTTGTGCTGTGTCAATTAGAAAAGCACTTTGTGCTGCACCATCCCCAGCCCCTCCCCACCGGAGCTCAGCAGTCACCTGGGAGAAGAGGGGAAAGGAGGCAGGAGGCACCTCCAGCCTCCCAGCACCGCTCTCTCGGCGCACTTGTCCCTGACAATGGCAGTGGGCACAGGCGAGCGGCGTTGCTTAGACACGGGCAGAGAGGGGCAAAGTGCGGGACAACGGGAAGAGAGGAAGGAATCCCATCCCTCTGGATGCTCCGAGGGTGGGAGGCGGCAGCGAACCCCCCGAAGTGCTGCTGGTGGCACACAAGCCTTAAACAGGACCCTAAACAAACGTGCTGGGTGCTGCTGCCTCCATCCCCCCTCGCACTGCCAGCAGCGCCCGAGCCTTCGGGGAGCACAGCCCGGCCCAGCCCCGTTTGTGTGAGGAGCTGAGAGGGGCTGCAGGGCAGGGGGGCCGCACGGGGTGGCACGGCGAGGACGGGCAGCGAGCCCTCCCAAAGCCTCCCCGCTGGCAGCAGCATCTGCCGGTGCCCCCGGAGCCGGAACGCGGGGGCTGAGCCCGGTGACGCCAGCCCGGCCCGAGCGGCCCCGGGCCCGGGACCAGCCCGCAGGGATGCCCGAGCCTCCCGCAGCACGGAGAACGCCCAGGGAAGGGCAAATCCAGAAACACCTGCAAAGCCCAGCCCCGCACGGAGCCGGCGAGGGGGGGAAATGCCATTGCAAAGGCGAGCTGTGCCAAGGGGGCGAGCTGAGGAGGAGGAGGAGGACCTGAGGAAGAACCGCAGCGCTTCCCGGGGAAGTTTGTGAATGAGACGGAGGGGCCCTGCTGAGCGGGGGAACTTCCCCGCGGCACACGCAGCCCTCCGAGCCGGCACAGCGGCAGGACGGGGCTCCGCGGGGCTGTCGGTGTCGAGGCGGCTCTGCCGAAGGCTCCGAGCGCCTGCCAGGCTGCTGCAGGCGCGGGCAGCGGCGCTCGGGCTCGGCAGCGCATCGGGCTCCCCCCGCACCGCAACTCATCATCCGGCACAGGGGCAGAGCTGACAGGTCCCGGCTGCCCCGGCCAGCACCCAGCCGTGTGCCGGCACTCCTCTCCTCCGGTGCTCTCCCACCACGCACCCCACACATGCGGAGCACCGGCAGAACCCTCTGCTTCCCCCGCTCCGAACCCACCGGCTCGCCCTACGGATACCCCCTCGCCAGCCCTGCCGAGCGCCGCTCCCTCCCACGCCCCGAGGCATGCCCACCCTCCTTCCTTTCTTTTAATTTCTTCTTTTGCTCAGCAGTTTGGGAATGCAGAGTCTATAAAATGGCTACAGAGTGATCAATGGTTTCAAGGACAGGGAGTAAAGGAGGAGTCAGGAGATAGGACGGAGGTTCATTTCCCTGTCAAAGTACTGCAATAAGAGGAAAAGAGAAAGACATAGCTACCTGAACTCACCATTCCTGTTCCATCCCTTAGCCACTGCATCTTGCTTCTGATGATGTCCTTATTATCAGGGAGGGGAAGGAAAAAAAAAATCCCTACTGCCTGGCGAGAGCTGGCAGGAAAAAAAAGAAGCCCCCCACCCCCACCCTAGCCTGGAGCTTTCAGTCAGCCATCCCTCAGCCCGGCAATCCCGTGCCTGTCAGGAGCACGTTATTAGCAGCCTCCTCACTACCTGCGATTGTGCTTATTTATTTCAGTCACGGACCCAGGGATTTCAGGGGAGGGGGATGTCCTTTTTTTTTTTTTCTCCCTGCCATGCTTTGAAACTCTGCAGGAGGGGAGGGGAGTGGAGTGGAAGGGAGGGGAAGGAGGGGGGACCGATGTGAACTTGGGGAGGGTCCCCGCAGGCGCCCAGCACCCCGGGCACCCTGTGCCCTCCTGCCGGTGGCCGGTCACCCTCGCCCCCAGCGCTGCAGGACGCCAGATCTGCAGAGCCAGCACATGCTCCACGCTCAGCAAGGGGCTGGGGATTTTGCTGACGTTCAGAGGGCAGCAGGTTCTCATTGTGCTCGCCACATGAAGGATGAGTCCCCTTCCCACTGAAAGCAAAGCTCCCAGCCCAGCCAAGCGCTGCACCTGCCCGGGGTGATCCCGCCCCTGGCATCAGTGCCCTGCTCCCCACTCCGGGTGTTCATCCCCTGCCCGCTCCCCTCGCTTTTCCCCCACTTTCTGGCCACAGCAAGGAAACGAGAGCCCCGCTGCACAGTTAAGAAAGCAAACACACTCAATTACGCGTTCCTCATCGATCCGGCCACCCACCACGTCGAGGGAGAGGAGATCGCGGTGTCTGGCGCTGGTGAGAAGAGGCGGCGGCAGCATATGGGATGTGTAGAGCCAACTGGAAACGGGGCTGAATCCTGCCGGATCCTCCAGCTGGGACACGCACATCGACATGGTTCTCCCCATTGTAGGGACAGGACACGGGGCTGGCAGGAGGTGGCCAAGGCCACTCACGGCACGGCCGCCGCAGCCCCTGCCACCATCCCAGGGCTCGGTGCCCACAGGAAGGGGCAGCCCAGAGCAGGACTGACACACCCCTGAGTACAGGAAAATGCCCCACCAATATTCCCAAAATCCCCTCTTGGCAGCCGAGTCGGCAGCTGGCTTCAGGGACAGGTACGAATCGTGGAGGCAACGTGGGAAGTGGCTGGCAGCGGGCTTTGGGCACAGGCAGGACACTGGGGACACTGGACATGCTGGATCCATGCACAGGATATGCTGTAAAATCTGTGGAGGTGCTACAATCTCCTCAGTTACAGCTGCAGAGGATTTAGGGTTGTGTTTGCATGGGGTTTTTTCTCCACGCCTCAAGGGCAGAAGGGCATTTGGATCTCCTGCTCCTGGCCTCTGGAGGAGTCAACGTTTTTCCTGCAGCTGGAGATTTTGAGTCAGGGAACAACATGCAGCTCCTCGTGACTGCCACTTTCTGCTGGTCCTGTGCCACTCAGCAGGATCAGAGCTTAGGTGTCTCCACTTATTTACTGAAATGGGCCAGACAAAAGTGCAGGCAGGACTGAAGGGATGCTGCCCAGCATCTCTGCACTGCTGGGGCCCCACACAGCCTGCTCCAGTTACATCAAGCCATATTCCATCACCTTTTGTACAGGCACTGACAGCCATCATTATTCCCAGAGATGGCTGACAGAAGAAAGACTCAGGAGGCAAATGCTTATAGCTGTCCAAGCTCTGGAATTCTGCCTAAATTTCCAGTGACAGAAACACCGGGTAAGTTATTTACAGCCACAGGAGGGCTCTACTTGGAAAATCCCACCTCTGACATGTGATGTCAGTCAGGGTCCTCTCCAGGGAGAGCCCCATCTCCCTCAGTAGGGGATGACCACGACTGTGCAGCCCTGGAAGCCACAGAGCTCCCAGGTGCTTCACCTGTTGGGGATGCCAGGCAGAGCCAGCACAACCTCACCAACTGATTCAAAAGCTGCAGGGGCTGGGAGGGCTGGGACAGCAGAACTGACAGACAGACAGACAGACAGACAGACATCCTGAATGGACACTGCTTCCTTCAGAGACTTGGACTAAAAGCAGAGCAGTGATCAGGTTATCTCTAACTGAAAGGTAAATATTTTTTTCTACCAGGAAATACTAAAGGAGATCTGCACTGCTGTCAGCACACACACAGGGAATACAAGAATGACCCTCCTAGGCACAAGATTAAAACCTAGGCACAGCTTTAAACCATTAACTGCACCATCCCAGGAACTACACTCACTTTGGTCAAGGTTACACCCTGGCAGTGCAAAAGGAGGGGGATTTGTCCAGTACATTCCACCCTGTTGCTCTGATTGGGAACATGAATCTGGAGCAGGAGGAGGACAATTTTTGTGGAGGACTGTTACACACGAGCAGAAATTACCCCAGCTTCTCTCCTCCTGCCAGCTGTTGATCAGGCCTGTCAATAAGGCTCATATTCCACTGTCTCACTTCCTATGCCTTGTTTCCACTAAGCTGATTTGAGGAGCAAACCAAGAGTTGCCAGGTTAATTCTTGCTCCCTGCAAAGGTGCTGAAAGGCAAGAAAGCCCCAGGATCAGCCAAATCCCTGAATGGGCAGCAGGCTGCACACAAATCCCATCCTGCCCAGAGCAGTGGGGCAGCCGTTCTCTCTGGCACAGGGAACCTCAGAGAGAACCCAGCTGCATTTCCCTGCCAAGAAAATGCACCTCTGCTGCCTCATTGTCAATGCAAAGCACTCTGCAGGCAGCCAGCGGGCAGGGGACCAAGCCCAGAGTCCTTGCCAGAGCAGGGGGAGCAGGGAAGAGCCACCTGTGAGCTTCTTCTGGGTCAGGAGTGGCACTGGGATGATCCTTGTGGGCCCCTTCGAGCCCAGGATATTCAGTGATGCTCTGATTCTCCTCTTGCCTGGAGGAAAGCACCTTCCAGGAAAGGGCACCACGTCCTGGCTCCTGTGCCAGGCGTGCCAGGGGATGCTGCAGCCCTGAGGGCATAGTGGGCTGCCCACCGAGCACATCCCAGACATGGGATATTCCCAAGCACAGCCTGAGCTGTGTGTGAGTCACAGACCCTGTGCAGTTGTGCCAGGGGCACTGCACTGGTAGGAAAACCCACATTGCCCACAGGGAAACAGAGGCAGCTTTCAGTGGGTGGTGGCTGGGCACAGAGTTTGCACTGCAGGCTCCTGCCCTGGGATTTAGCTGGCAAAAAATGGGATTTCTACCACCTGAGCACATCCCACTAGAGAGGCCTGGGCGAGGTTTTGCTCAGGTGGTTTGTCTGGGGGTCACTCCACAGGAAGTCCCCAGGAAGAACTCATGGATTGCTCATCAATAACCCAACATCCCAGTCAGTCTCAGCAGAGCTGTGGTTTGGTCACATCTGACCTGTCACGGCCTCCACGTATTTCTCTCTCTCCAGAATAAGGACCAAAATCAGCTGATGTGCTTTACCCTCAGACAGCTGCTCCCCTTCAAGAGCCCAGTCAGTCTGGAGTCTCCTTGTGACTGCCAATGACATCAATAATGGGCAATAAAGGTGAGCACACAAGGGAAGCAGGGAGGGAAGGGACAGTGTTTACTTGGACACTGCTTTGCCATAGCGGTGACTGACTAAATTATCACATTAATGCCATTTTTCCATGTGTAACTTATTTTCTCCTAATTCCCTGCAGCTGGAGAGCGACTCAAAAGCCAAACAACAGGGGATGAACAGAAGGACACTCAGTATCCCATCCCAGTGAAACAGCAAAAAGAACCTCAATCCTTTTGCCTCATCCAGCACATCTGGAGTCACGTAAACACCCCACAGGAGCCTTCACCAACATTCCCACTGCAATCCAATCCCCAGCCAATCCTCCCAGAACCCACCCTGCTCTCCCACCATTATTTATGGTATTGCCATTTTGGGAGCAGATCCCTTGTTTGAGACACCCAGAAGACAGCCCTGGGATCCCATGAAAACATGAAGGTTCATTTTCTTGCAGCCTGTGAGAGCAGCACTGCAGGATTTCACCTGCCTCTCCTGTCTTTTCTTCCTGCTCTTGTGTTACCACATCACCACTGAAATCTCCTTTTCATCTTCAGGGCCTCCCTTCCTTAATCCCACTGGAAGATTTTTGCTCTAAACCACTCTCTGGATGTGGGAATTTTTCCCAAGATGCTTTTCCCCCCGCCCTGCTGCTGTTTTCATGAGGGGATTTCCCTTCTTTTGCTCTTCACCCACTCCCTTCCCTCCCCAGCTATGATGCTGCACTGGACAACATCCCCCAGCCAGCACCTCCCCATTGCAATTCCAGTCTGGAATTTCCTCACTGAGGCAGGAGAGCCTGGCAGTGCCCTTTGGAAAGCCCTGCCACACGCTGGTATTTCACTGCTGCAGAAGGCAGATGTTCTTCATTCCATATCAGAGAGCACAAATATGTTCCTGCAGCCATTGTCTCCACTGAACTGCAAGGAACAGGCACCAAATCCTACAGGTTAATTAATGAGAAAGGAGGGGAATTTGTCTAACCTCTACTAGGAATTATCCAGCCTGGCTTTATAAACCAATCAGCCACGCTACCCAGCTATGAGACACGTACCTTCCTGCAGGAAAAAAAGCCCAAACCCCATGGAATACTTTCCTAATGGCCCAGTGCCTCTCTGATTAGCACGGCAATAACGCAGTGCTTGGGGCTCTTGCAAAGTATTATTATTATTTATGGTACATTACGAGGGAGTTTGTTTGTTCTTTAATAGGAGATGACATATTCAGAAGCCCAGATACGAGTGTCCTCCTGAACTAACTCTGACACAAAGATAGTTTCAGTCATGAATTATAGAATCACAGAAGCACAGCACTGGAACAAGTGCCTGAAATGCCTCGCTCTGATGGATGTGGTTGGGATCTGGCTGTTTACCACAGCGAGGCAGAGAGATCATTACCTGCAAACCAGGGGCTTCCCCTCACCTCCCAAGGTGACACAGTGGCCACTGGCAGGGATGGCCAGGGCAGCCCAAACCTGTCTCCCCCTGCTCCAAACCCCTTCTCCAGTCTGGATGCACACTCTATGCTGGTACAAACTCGAGTTATTTCTAATTTAATTATGTGCATTGGGCATTATTAATTAATTGCAGTATTTATATTTAGCAGCCACAGTGCAAACAGCCCCCATGTGGCTCGAGGCAGAGGTGTGTGGCACACACAGCCTGCTCCCTGGGAGGGAGGGAAGGCAGGGACTGGGCATGGCCACTCTCCCACAGACTGCCCTCAAAGGGCTTTTTGTAGGATTTCACCAACAAAATGCCAGCTTCAGTTCTGGAGAGGGCCAACACAAACTGCAGCTTTTATGAAAGCCCTAGTGGGAAACCACAGTTTGAAAACCTGTTTGTAAAAAGCAATTTTTTATTAAGTAACCTCTTCATTTCGCTGCCCACAGTCTGCCTGGCACACAGAGGTTCCCCCCAGCCCTCTCCAGGCCATCCTGCCCTTGGGAAGGCAGAGAAACAGCCAAGTCCTGGATCTGCCTCCTTCCCGAATGTCTCCTTCAAGACACCCCCATGGTTTGCATGTTGTTTACTATTCCTTCTCCTGTCACCCCCGCCTGACTGACAAGACTCCTCATGCCTCAGCCCATTTGATTTGCTAATATCTCTCAAGTTTTTCCATTTGCAAACCTCCCACCTCTGCTTTAATGAACCCAAGGAGTCTGTTGCCAAGGAACGCTCTCTGTTGCCATGCCCTCTGCTTTAGAGGTGAAAATTAATAACCTGTAGCCAAATTAAGCTCTTTAGGTGAGAAGGAAAGCACCCCAGTTCAGATCCCCAAGCCCAGTAAAGTCTCTCCAGCATCCAAGTCTTCTTTATGTCCATCTGTCACCAGCACTGGCCTAGTTCTGCTTATTTAGGGAAAATCCTATGGAGATTAAAAAAAGGAATAAAACTAAATTTGAAACTGAAAGGGCTTTACAAGCAGCACAATGCTCATATATAAATTCATTTCATTTGTGTACTAAGAGATCTGCAGCCAAAAATGTGGGGTTTTTTTAAAAGAAAACTAGAGCTTAGCATTGCTGCTCCCCAGAAGATTGACAGGGAAACAATAAATGCTGCCCTGGGTGTGCATTTGGAGGTCACAAGGGACTGGCAAATCCATGCCCCCTGAGGCTGTGCTCCTCCCTGGTGCCTGGAGGGACATTCCAGGCAGGAGCCGGGGATCAGAGCCCTCAGCACAGCCCTGTCTCATGGCCTGGGGGCTTTCACAGCCCTGCCCTGGCCCAAAACCAACAGCCAGACTCACACCCAAGCTCCTGCCTGTTCCTTCTTCCCCACCCCAAACCCCATGGGCATCTCAGTGGAGCTGGTGCCTTTGGAGGGGCAGCCCAGCCTGGTCCTGCACCCACAAACACACCCAAAGCACTGAAGAGAACTGGTTTTCCTGCCAGGGGAAGCACAGCAGGGAGATGGCACCGTTTGATCCAGGCTGGTCTGATCCAGGCTGGTCTGATCCAGGCACGGTCTGATCCAGGCATGGTCTGATCCAGGCTGGTCTGATCCAGGCATGGTCTGATCCAGGCTGGTCTGATCTAGGCTGGTCTGATCCAGGCTGGTCTGATCCAGGCTGGTCTCATCCAGGCTGGTCTGATCCAGGCATGGTCTGATCCAGGCATGGCCTGATCCAGGCTGGTCTGATCCAGGCTGGTCTGATCCAGGCATGGTCTGATCCAGGCTGGTCTGATCCAGGCACGGTCTGATGGGAGTGTTTTGACCAGGATTGATGCCATTTAGTCCCTACTGCCCGTTTTTCCAGCGTGCCTGGGTCAGGTCAATCTCAGGGTTTCTGGTGCCCTCCTGCACATCTCCCTCCCTGCTTTCCCATGCCTGCCATCAGCTGTGCCAGCCAGGGCACATCTGGGGAAGAGAAACAGGAGGGGAAAGGAGCAGCTGACGCCAGCCCCAGCCTCACCAGGAGAACTTCTTGAGCTGGGGCATCATCTGCATGGATGCTCCATCAGCCTAAAGAAACCTCTTTGCTGAGCCTCTCTATTAACTGGAACTATTCATTTTTAGAGTCAGGAAATGTTCCTTTTTTCTCAGAGAAATGCTCTCCTTCACTAGTTCAGGCTGCTAAAGCATCGTGAGGCTTCCCTTCCGAGGGAGCCTTGCCTTGAGTCACCCTCTGGAATCAAAAGCAAAGCAAAGAGATTTTCTCTTCCCCACCCACCCACCATGTGCACAGGGATGTGAATTCCCCTGCTCAACAGCACTGCAGGCCGAGGGCTGTGGCTCTCCAAACCACTGAACACGCTGCTTTTATTCCCAGCTACTTTTCCAGACCCCTCCACATCCCACAGTGCCCTCCTCAGACTTCCACAGGTCCTCCCCACTGGGCTCAATCCGCAAAGGAAAAAGTTTCGCTCGTCTCACTTTCAAAAGGGCTTAAAATTCACTTTCTGACATTGTCTTCTCAAAGCTCCCATCCCTGCTCCCTCCCCTCACCCCACAACCCCTCACTGGCATCCTTTGAAATCGTTAACACTCGTGTGCCTACAATAATTACTGACTCGATGCTTTAATTCCAAATGAACCGAGATCCCTCTTGGCCTTGTTTGGTTCCTGCAGAGGACACAGGCCATGGGCTGCAGGAGCCCGTGGCTGGCCCTGGGAAGGGCTTTGGTGTCCCAGGGCGCTGGGCTGTGGCTAACGCGAGCAGACAGGGCAGGCAGCCAAAGGTTTCCCCACCAAGCCATCCCTCAGCAGGGATGCTCGACAGCAAGTACAGGGTGTAAAACACGGACCAGGATCACCAAACATCTTCCAGAGCGCCTGCAAGGTGAGGCTGTGCACGGCTGAGGTCTCTGGGAGAGCTCAGGAGCGGGTATAAAACTACCCCAGGTAAATGAAGGGGTTAAACCCAGCTCTGGGACTGCCTGGAAAGCCTTGCTGTGGGAAAGCGATTCCTTCATTAAACACATCCCCACGCACTACCGAAGCCATAAATACGTGGTGTTCTCTCCCTCTAGTGGCTGGAGGCTTGGAGATGATGGGGATGGAATATGACCCTGCAATTTCTGGGAACAAACGGGGCTGTCCCGGGCTGCCTGTCCCCCCAGAGCCCCAGGGAGCCAGCAGGAAGCCAGCCCAGCAAAGGGATCCCACCCTTTGCCACGGTCACTGCCCATCAGCAGTGAGGGACAGCACACGACGAGCTGGGGGCTGAAGTTCACCCAGACACCTGTGGGTTACTGCCCCAGTCACTTCCCTGCCCCTTTTAATTCCCTGCAATGTTCCCGCTTCGGGACACGGCTCCTTGTTCATGCCCCACTGCCAGGAGCCACTCAGCATGACTGTCACCCCTGTGCCACCCCACACCAGCCAGGCTGCCAGCTCTGCTCAGTCCTTACAACAGCCCCACACCCGTAGGAAAGCACAAAAGTCACCCAGAGAAGCACCAGGAGAGCGTCAGGGAGGCACAGGGAGGAAAAGCCCCTCAATGAACTGTTCCTGAAGGATTTTTAAGGAACACCAAGCTCTGCAGCACACCTGGGGCTCCCAGGCTCGGTGACAGGGTTACTCCAGTCGTGGGAGTGCTGGACTTGCTTCCCCATAAGCCTCACCCATCCTCTAAGGACAACCAGAAGGGTCCATGACCTTCATTTGAAGTAACGAGCACTGTGTTTAGGACAGCATCCTTGGGAGGAAGACAACAACAACATCAAAACCAGTTCAGCACAGCTTCCTTCCACTAACTGCAATACAGCTCTACCATTTCGTGTATTTTAGCTGAAAATCCCAAGACTCTCTGTCAATAACGCACCACTGCATCACCACAAAATTTGTGTGTGGGTACAAATGTGGATGAGTATCCTCAACAACAGCAGAAACGTTCTTACAAAAGGCTGGGAAGAAGGGAAGAAGGAGGAGATGGATGCTGTCCGAGGGAGGGGGTGGGTTTGATTCAAAGGCAACACTTGTAAATATTCTTTGCAGTTTTTCCAGGCTGGTGTGGCACTCAGAAACACACCTGAGCCTTTTCAACAGCCTTGGGAAAAGAGGGTGAGTTTGAAGGGGGAAGGCCTCAAGCTTGACACAAACAGGAAAAAAATGCCAGAAGGAAAAAAACATCCGGAAGGAAAACCTGTTCTGAACTCGCCTGGGAAAGGTCAGCAGAGCTTCCCACGACCCCCTGGCTCTCTGGCCATCATTTCAGGCACTGCTCTCCCACCACCCCATGGGGATGGGCTGTGACAAGCCTGGCAGGGATTCTGTGAGATCAGTCCCCCAGTTTGACCACAGTGTGATTTCTGAAATGGATGCAAACCAGGACACCTCCACCCAAGCAGTGCCTGCACGAACCAGAGGCAGGCAGGCATTCAAACCCACAATTACACCCAAATCCCATTAAACCACATTTAATCCAAATCACATTAAACTGTGTCAGCCTTTTCCTGCCTCTCCTTGCCCGCTACTCACACTCCATGGGTCACGATGCCCCTGGTTTTTGCCTTCCAAAACTGTCCTTCACCATTTGGTCCTTGGTTTGGCAGTGGAGCTTGTAATTAGGTCCTAAATGTGCCACCACATCAGGGCTGACTACAAGGGATTTTACAGAGGTAAAGACTTTAAGAGCCCGTGTGATGTGAAGTCTGAACACCATCCATCGCCTTCTGGAGTGCTAAATATACCCATATTTTACTATTTACTTGTCTGCTTAGCTATCTCAGGAGCAGTCTGTGGCAGTCCCTAAAGAAGGCACTTTGCTATTTATATATAATGTGCTTAGCAATTTTTGCCACTGAAGTTGCACAGATATATTCCACATGGAGCTTTTCATCCTTATAAACTTCAACATGGGAAAAAATCGACACTCTGCTAATCTTCCTGGGTTCTTAGAAAGGGATGCTGGCAGAAAGGATGAGTGTCCCGATGCCTCTGAGACTGCAGTTCCTGTCAATTGCCAATTTTAACCATGTCAAGAATATGGCATGAGAAATAAGGGATACAGGCAGCCATTGAAAATTTCCCTGCCATCCACCTACAAGAACAGATTTTGTGGTTTACCCTCAATTTACACAAAATACAGATGGACATGGAGTCCCTCAACAAAGAAATCAAGATTATCTGCACAAACCAGGTAAGGCTGCAAGACCACGTGTGCAGACTTTTCCCCAAAAATAAAGTTTCTGGACACACAACAAACTCAGGTGACTAAAGACAATCCCAAAGACTCCTTCAAGTCTCAGCTGTGCAAAAACCAAGGCAGAATCAAAGAGGTGCTGAGATAAATGATGGGAGCGTGGCCTGCCCCTGTAATGGCATTTGAAATACACAAAATGCACAGCACTGGCTCAGCCAAGCTGTGCCCCAGGCTGCAAATGCAGCCACAAAATTCCTCTGCCAGGTGCTGATCCAAGCACTCCATTGCCATTTACCACCTGCAGCTTGCTGGGGTGGGGTTATTTTGGGAGGGAGTGGGTTTGAAATGTACAGAATTGTTGCTAAAACGCATTTTTTCTTAATTAAGCCATGTTGTGAGGAGATAAAAATAGCCTGTTGGGGAGAGCAGAGTAACTGTGGAGGCATCCCAAAAATATCCTGTGTGAAGGGAAAGGTGTGAATGCATGTTCTTAAAAAGAAATGTGTGGCTTTTGCTTTACTCTGCTTCCACTACCAGCCTATGTTGGCTGCTGGGTTCTATTAATAGCCTCAGTTTTACCTATTAATATCCCACTGGGAGTCTGGCTAAGCACAACTTTGGGTCCAGAAACCCTTGATGCCAGTCCCTCCCATTTATAGGAATGCTCAGGTGTCAGCTCTGCCAGAAAGGGAATTTGATGGAGTCTCCTGCACTAAGAACACACCGATCCCAGGCAATTCATGCAGAGGGAGGAGGCAAGGGGCAGAGGTGCCTCTAAATGACTCTGATCCCTCACTAATATATGGGAATTTTCATCACAAAGGCACATAAAACCCACACAGCACTTCCAGCTGGCCCTGTGCACCTCTCATTCAGAACAGCAAGGTTTGACCTCTTCAGGCTCTACCCTTGTGGCCTGCCAGTTGCTGTTCCACTCACAGCCACACTCTCATTTCTCATTTGATGCTCAGCCTCTCTTTCCTGGGGATACACAAACTTCCCAGAGTATTTTGGAATTGATGGCTACAAAAAACACATGGAGGGAGCAAATGGCTCATTATGAGCTCTCCCTTCAAAATGAGTTTTTTTCTTTTTGTTTTCTCCCTCCTCCCTCCACTTTTCTTGTATTTCAGTGTTATTTTTAACATCAAAACAGCTCTGGTTCCCCACCCCTGATGGGGCCAACCCCTGGGACACCCCAGGAGTTCTCTGCTCCCATTGACTCTGCGCCCACACAAACCAGCCCAGGCAGAGGGGCTGAGCTTTAGCACTCTTCAAGCATTCACTTCTTTGTAATATTCCTAATGTTCAATCCTCTAAGAGCTCCAATCATTTTCCACTCATTTGCAGGAATTACAATATCCCCTTTCAGTGAAACAGAGCTGGTTGCTGAGGGCTGCCATTCTCTGGCAGCCCACAGAAACCCCTACAAAAGATTAAGCCCCGAAGTAAAGAGCACTCAAACATCCACTGGACCCCATCCAGCACGGAGCTGATCACAAAATTGTGGCTTTTGCACAAAACACTCACAGATATCAAAGGTGCCTTTGGTTGGGGGGGGAGGTATTTTGGTGTTCTGGGTTTTTTAAACGAGCTTTCTGAAGAAAATTTTCGCCTGAAAGCAAATTGTGGAGACTTGATTACAGTTCAGAGCCTTAAAACTTTCTGATTTTTCTATTTGAGCCTTCACCCTCAAATAGGTAGCAGAATAATGACAAAAACTGATTGTAAATCTAATTTTCTGACCAAAAAACCCCAATGGAGAATGTTCAAACAGCCCTAAAGGGAACCATTCAGCAAAAGCCTGGGTGTCACTGGTCTGTCCCTGCTGTGTTAGTGACAAATAAAGAGCAGGAAATGTGCCCATGTCCTGTTGGACTCTGTGGTGCCACTGCCTCCAACCAGAGTTCTACACTTGGATTTACTGCAACCCCCCCCAAAATGTTCCAGTGCTCATCCAGTGGCTCTTGGTTTAGCAATCCAGGATGGGCAGTGGTGCCAGCAGGGACATTCCCCAGGGAATGCCTCCAGCAGGATGCCCAAACCCTGGCAGTCCCCAGGATTGCAGCTCTGACCCACCAGGGGAGGCCACGGTGCCTGCAAAGCTCCTGAGGATCAGCTCTGGGACTGGAGCTGCTCTGGGCACACTGGCAGGAACAACAGGGCAGTTTATCCTTGATAAAATTACCATTTTCTCCTTTTTTTGTCCACTTGCTTTATTCGTTCCCTGAAGGAGATTAGTGCTTTCTTGAGTTCAGGAAGGTTATTGAACCCTGAAAACTCAGCTCTGTGAAGCTTGCTGGGAAAGCACCTCTGGTATATTCGTGCAGCCCTCTGAAACACAGGCTGGCAGCACATTAAATTGCTTCTCCCTGAAAGCTCTTCTCCCACTGAGTCTGCTAATTGTCTCTGCTTTTAAAAGTTATTAGTGAATTTAGAGTTGGCTAGAGATGCTAATTGAATCACCCTCCAGACTCCAAACCAGGTACTGGATAAGCACCACCACCAAAAGCCTCTCTGCACCATTCATTAAGCAGGACTTTGAGAGATCATCCCCATAAAAAGGAAAGCCCAACCAGTCCATTCCTCACCCCTGACACTGCCATGATAACCCCAACCATGGCAGGACCCCATCCAGCTCCTCCTGAGAGCAAACCCCTCCTCAGGGAGCCCAGGACAGCACGTACAAGGCTCCTGGACATGGAGATGTGCCCTCAAAGCACTCCCAGTCCCCATCTGGGCACAGATATTGGCACTGGGCCATCTGGACAGGAGGCACTACCACTCCCCATCACAGAGGAGCTGCCATCTACCCACCTGTGCCACCCCCCCTTAGGTTTCCAAGAACAAATCACTGTTCCCTTACACCTTTGGAAGTGTTTTTCCTTAGCAGGGTGGTGCCCAACACACCCCACTGCCCCTGCCCAGTGCAGGGACACCAGCTGGGAGCTGCTGCTCCTGTTGTGCTGGGCACAGTGGGAAGACCTGACTGTGGTTCCTCACCCAGACCCTCTGCTCTCTCCCCAGAGCCAGTCAGCAAAAGCTCAGCATTCAGTGTCAGCCTCCAGGCTGAACACACGTCCCACAGCAACACTTCCAGATTCTGAGCCAAGCTTTGGGAATCCCAAATCATCCCTGGGCTCTCACTGCCTCTCCCACTCCTATCTGTCTTCTGGAGCTGCTCTTTCAGAGATGAGAGATGCCTTTAACAAGGCACATCCTAACAAAGCAACAAATACTTCTCCAACGAGGCTCTGGCTCTTATTCCCAGATGTGCATTCGTGTGCTCCTCCTGCCTGCTTTGGAAATCCCAGGTGGAGCTGCATGCCAGAACAGTTATAAGACTCATAAACTGATATGGTGGGAGGGAAAAAAGCTTTTTTTTTTCCATGAAAGCTGGCTGAAAGTCTTTGAGACACCGAAAGAGCAGGACAAATACCTCCAAATGCAAACATTTCTCCAGTTTCAAAAAACTGGAGTCTTCAAAAACAAGTGGATGTGGCACTTGGGAACACAGGTTAGCAGTGAATGGGGTGGTGCTGGTTGATGGTTGGACTGGACGACCTTAAAGATCTGTTCCAACCTCAGCAATTCTGTAATTCTATGATTCTATTGATTCTATTGATTCTATTGATTCCATCCACACCCTGTCCCCCTTCCACATTCCAAAAAACCACGGCACTGACACATCCTTGCACAGAAGGCAAAGCAGGTACACAAAGGAATATGTGCAGCATTTTCCCCTGCCAGTCATGTCTTTCATCTGCCCACACTGAGTAGAAGTTAAAATGACACATAAAACACGAAAGCCATAAAATGCTTTCCAAATATCCTTTTGCCCTCTCACTTTGCATTTCATTTAGTGTCTGGTGCATCGACTGAGCCCATCTCCCTGTGTTTGCTGTTGGAATGAGACTGGCAGCTCCTCACAGCAAGCACGGGGGCATTTTTAAGCAGCCACACATGTGGCATTTAGCCAGCTGGTTTTGGTATTCACAGCAGTATGACCAATCCACTAAAGCAGACTTCAAAGCTTCAAATCAAACAGAGGCTTTAGGAGTGTTGGGTTTGGGGCCTGGGTGGTAAATGTAACACGAAAGCTGACAATACACTTCAATTACTGGCATGTGATGCTAAATTGCCAACATCAAGAGAAGCGGTGCCAGCACAAGTGCAAGGAAATAATTAGCATTTAATATTTCATCAAAATGTTGAATTTTTAAACATTGGAGTTGTCAGAGGGGTTTTTTTTTCATTATTATTATTATTAGTTTTAATTATTTAGCTGGTTTTACAGAGTCTTTGAGAATGGATCCCAGTGCCTCAGGTGGCTCCGATGCCAACTGCTCACCAAGGGATGCCACACACGGTGTTTTTCAAGGTGCCAGCTCCCAGGGAGCTGTTTAATTAAAACCTCTGCTCCTGACTTCCACTCATGGTTTATTCATGAGGAGAAGCACCTTCCCCTGAGCTCACACCCTCCTGGGAGAAACCCAGCCTTTCTTCAGGCAGCCAGGACGGGGCTGTCCCACGCCTGCCTTGGGTTTGGGGCTCTCTGCACACTGATGGGGGTTCCCTGAACATTCCCTGAGCATTCCAGCAGGGACACATCCTGATGGAGCCCCTGGCCAGCCCAGGTGCAGAGACGTGGCCAGGCTGTGCCCCTGCAGTGCTGCTGCTCCGGTGCCACCAGCCCCTGTCCCAGCCCATGGGCTCTGGGGAAGGCAAGGCTCACATCAGCCCTCAACCCCAGCACAACACATTCCCCTTCCACATGGAGTCTCTCCCACCTCCCCAAGAGGCAGAGGAAGGCAGAGGCAAAGCTCTCTGCCCAGCAGCATCCCAGCTCCAGGAGGACAGCAGAGCTCACCGTGCCCTGGGTCTGGCTGACAAAAAGGCTTTTTTTGCCTGGGATGTGCACGTGCAGCAGGAGCTCGGAGTGGCAGTGAGCAGGATCATCCCTTCCCTGGGATCAGAGCAGTGCTCCCGGGGGTGTCAGGGAATAAACCCCAACCATTCCCACACTCACTTCCCTGTCTCTAATCTGCCCTTTAGCATCCCAACACAATGGGATGGGAGCGTTAGGACAAGACACGCTGGCAAAGCCTGCATAAATATCCTGCCAGAATTCTGACTTTTAGCCTAAAACCTGAGACTAAAACCATCTCAGGACCTGCTTCTGTGCAGCAGAACGAAGCAAGCATGCTCCATGACTATCTGTACCTGGCCAGGGACGGCATGGGAAGTGCCTCCCAAGCAGTCTGTTGCTAGGATTAAACACAGTGCTCAACAATTTTAATCCCTCTCATGCTGCCACTTCCACAAGCACAGATTTCAATGGCTCCCCACACCAAGAGCTGGTGATGCAAGAGCTTGTGAGGGTTTTCAGAGCCCACTGTACCAAGCAGCCAGCAGTTCACCTGGAAACCAGGACACTCAATCGCATTCCTGTTTTCCCAGCTTCTAAGAAATGGATGGGGGAGCTAATATTAGCTCTTCCAGGAATAGTTAGGTGGCTAAAAAGAGAACAAAGGTGATAAAACAGCCTGTCTGAGCAGCTGCAGGTTTTATTCCTCCAGCCTGTCTGTTGTTAGCCTGGACAGCCTTCTGCTGTCCCCTGATGGAGGGCCTGGACAGAGCCCTTGGGTCAGCCCTGTGACACCCACGGGCAGAGGGGACAGGAGTGATGCACATCAGCCAAAGCTGATCCCACGTGGCTTTGGGCCTTCTCTAAACAGATGTTGTTGATGAGGAAGGAGGAACCTCTGGCCAGCTCAAGCGGCTCTTCCTAACTCAGCTCATTACTGACCCCCCATCACTGCAGTGCAGGTGGGGAGCACTGAGGGGAAACTCTCTGCATGCCCCTGGAAACCCCACCACTGTAAAATCCCGAGGGGGTTCAGGGAACTGCACGTGGATTTGCAGATTTGCTGCTACCCAAAGAGACAAAGGTGGGTTTGACCCAAATCCCTGCAGCCCACAGAGCTGCAGTGGGACCCTGAGCTCCAGGGCCATCTCTGGGTCACCAGGATGTGTTTGTCACACAGCCAAGCTCCTGCCAGCCCCTCTTCCTCATTTCTGGTCCTACCATACAGTCCTGAACAGGGACCCCTGGGATCAAATTACTGCTACCCTGTCTGAGCACCCATTTAAGTTTTAAATGATAAATCACCTGATGGCTCAGTGTTCACTCTTGGTTCACCTTGGCCAGGAAAGACCCAACTCCACAATGAATGGAAATGAAGTGGGTTAATTCCTGCCTGGCAAAAGCCCTGCTACAACTAGCTTAGGGCATCAAAACCCATGAGTTAAAATTCCTCCTGGATGTTTCATTTTCAAGGAGCTGGATGAGAGTAGGGAACTGCATAATTGCATAATTTGGTTCCATTTTCATGACTACATTCTGCCTTTTTGGGCTACCACCATGCCTGGCTTTAATGGTTTGCAAATTACACAGAAATATAGTGTACTGAAGTATTAAAGGACTTCATTTCCCTCTTTCTCAGAAACAAAAGTTGGACTTGATGAACCTGAAGGCCTTTTCTAACCTTAATGATTCCATGAAAGGCTTGACACATTGTGGCCTTATTAAGGACATCATGAATGTGCCTGCTTGGATGACTATAATTACAGGAATTTAGGAGGGTACTTTGTTTTATCAGCTAAAAAAGCAGGGAGCTGGAGGAAATGGAAAATGAAAGACCACTGGACACAACAAAGGCATTTTCTAAGAACCATATGAGAGAGTGAGAGGAATTGCTGTCTGTGGAAAGGGGTCTTTGGGACAATGTTAACAGTGACAAAAGTAGTCATTAACCAAAGGACATCCAACAGGGGTACAAGGAAGATTTGGGGATCCCACTATATGGGAGGTGTGCTCTTGGCTGTGCAGCCAGGCAGGATCTGTCCCCTTGTCTGCAGTGCCCAGCTCCATCCCATATCCATGGCCCAGCTCCATCCCATACCCATGGCCCAGCTCCATCCCATACCCATGGCCCAGTTCCATCCCATATCCATGGCCCAGCTCCATCCCATACCCATGGCCCAGCTCCATCCCATATCCATGGCCCAGCTCCATCCCATACCCATGGCCAGGCTCCATCCCATATCCATGGCCCAACTCCATCCCATATCCATGGCCCAGCTCCATCCCATACCCATGGCCAGGCTCCATCCCATATCCATGGCGCAGCTCCATCCCACACCCATGGCCCAGCTCCATCCCATATCCATGGCCCGGCTCCATCCCCTATCCATGGCCATGCTCTGTCCTAAATCCATGGCCCAGCTCCATCCCATATCCATGGCCAGGCTCCATCCCATATCCATGGCCACCCTCCATCCCATACCCATGACCAGGCTCCATCCCATATCCATGGCCAGGCTCCATCCCATATCCATGGCCATGCTCCATCCCATATCCATGCCCAGCTCCATCCCATATCCATGGCCACCCTCCATCCCATATCCATGGCCAGGCTCCATCCCATATCCATGCTCCCACAGGAGAGGAAGTTCTACCACTGTGAGCAAGGTGGGCTCACTCCACAGCACATTCTGAATTTTTCAAAGGGTGACCTCTGTGCTGTGTCTCTTGTTCCCCCAAAAGCAGCACTCCAGAGCAGAATGCAGATATCACCCCCCAAAAAGCCCCAACAACCACAGCAGCAGCTCCCAGTGCTTCAGGGGTAATTTATGGCACACCAGCTATGGGATGCTGCCCTGACCTCAGCCTCAGGAAGAGCAGTGCTGGCCCTTGGGGAAAGGCAGGTTTGTTCAGGAGCACAAGCCTGGTTCCACTCGTTTTTATATTCCTACAAACTGCACAATTCTGCAGTGGGAGGATGTGGATTTTCCCACATGAGCCCCAAAACTTAAAATCCACCTCCTGCCCCAGTTCCTGCATAACCCTCCCATGCAGACAGGGAACATCTGCCCGTGCAGGTCTAGGAGCTGATCACTATTGCACAGCTTCTTGGGGTGGATTTTTCCCTTGCTAATTTGGGCAGCTGAGAGCAAATAACAGCTTGTCAAAGCTGCATCTCCCCTGCAAGTGGAGCAGGCCTGGGAATCCCACAAGAGCTGCGTGGGTCTGATCCTCTGATGAGTGTCTGATTTGGATCAGCAATCAGCAAGGTACCTTGGTGCCCTGGTGCACATCACTCCTCCAAACAACTCTCTGCATCAATCAGCAGCAGCTGCTGCTAATAAATAAGGAGAAGCCAAGCTATCAGCTCACTGCTATTTTTGGATGAGAAGCTTGTTTTGAAAACACAGGAAATTTCCAGCCTTCACAAAGGCCTTTAACCTTCTTTATGTGGGAAACTACCTGCTGCCCATTCCCACCAGGCACACACTCACATACAGAGTCTTTAAATTACCTGAAATGCTATTAGCTTCAATTCCAAATCAGAAACTAAAGCACACTGCCAGAGAGAGAAAAGAGGTTATAAATTAGCATTAGGCACAAGTGGGACATAAACCCCACTCAGTGCTGCTGAGCTGGTGAGAGACAGATGAGCCATCAGCTGGTGTGCAGAAGGGCACTGAGCAGTGAGGGAAAATCCCTTTTCCTGTGCCACTGGAGGCTGGTGGAGCAAAGCCACACACTCTGGGATGTGGGCAACGAGAGTTTGCTCAGTCCCTGCTGTGCCAGCCCTGTGGAATCAGTAAGCTCCAATAATAATCAGTGCTAAGGGTCAAAAAATCTGACATCTTCTGTCTTTATGGACGGATTTGCAAGAAAACAGAGAGCTCTCTTTGCCCTGCAAGATGCCCTAGAGCCCAGTGCCAAACCCAGCACTTCTGCCACACTCCTCGGGGTCAGAAATAACAGTGACTGCAGACTGGAGCTGAAGGCAGGCAGAGGGATCACTCCTGTGAGAAATACAGCACCTTGCCTTGTGGTACATGGAGCCCTGACACTTTTGTCTGACTAATCCATAAAAGACATCAAGGGCCTCAAGCAAACCCACAGATCTTTAGTAATTCTCTGCCTCACAATCGAAGTCTCAGTCTGGTTATTTGAGTCTTTTATCAGCACAGGGTGCTCCCAGCAGAGCTCTGCCAGCACTGAAAGGTCTGCCTGTGGGTCTCAAGGTATGACAGGTTTTGAAGCCTGGCTCAAGTCATGGATCCCCTAAAACTCCTGTATTCCCCAAGTGCTCATTTTTAATTCCTTTCTCTCAAGTGCCACCAGTCTGCATGAACCTGATGTCAACCAAACCCGGGGCAGGGGAGCACAGGACTGAGGCACGTGAGCCAAACCCAAGCCAACAGCTCCAGCCCAAAGGCCAGTGTGGAGAAAGAACCCCAAACTAACATATTCCTTTTATTTCTGCTCAAAATAAAGATGCAATTATCCCCATCAGTGTTATAATTTGGGGGTAGGTGGTGAGGGCTGACTCAGGACTCGTGAATGCTTCGGGCTGGCAGTGCTGCAGGGCTGGGGAAACCACCATGAAATGTCCTTTTTCTCAACTCTGGAGAGCAGTCCTGCAACCAGAGAACTGCAGGGCTGCAAAAGCAGCAAGGGACCACCCCAGAGGGGTCTCCAGTGACATTCTGCTGTTCCCCCTCACCCAAACTTTCCCACCCACTCCAGTGTCCCCTTTGCCCTCCCCTCCTCCTGCCTTTGCCGCAGCCAGTACAATCTGGAGCCCTGAATATTCACCCTGAATATTCCCCCTGAATATTCACCCTATTCCAAAACCATCCAGCCTGTGATTAGGGACCAAACGTGCGTCACTGCATCTGCACATCAAAGCCCTCGAAGCCACAGCATCCTCGGGGATGGAGAGGGAAGGAGCACAACAGAGGGGACACAGGCTCTGCTTTGGCAGAGGGGGAGCTCCCCACTGAGAATTCTGTCAGACTGTATTTAAGGATCTGGGATGCTGCAGTTCCTCTGAGCTTCCAGAATTCCTGCTCAGCACAAACCCAGCTCCACAACCCTCCTCCCTCCCCGTGCAGCCCTGCTCAGTATCCCAAGTGTCAGCCTGAGACTGATGGCAGGCTGAAACCTGCTGGCAGAAGGGGTTGTTTTGGCAGTTTTGTTTTTCCACTTAAGTCTGCATTATCCACAGCAACTTGAATATTCCAATGGCTCAGACAACAAGAAAGGATGCCTCCAGTCTGTGCTGAGAGGAGACTGCCAGAAAAGAGAAGCCCATCTCTTTCAAATGGCCCAAGATGCTCAGATCTTTTTTGGTTTTCCTCAACAGCCAAGTCCACTTCCCACTCCTTTGATACGATCACCAAAATAAATAAATAAAAACCTTGATCTTTGGGTGCTAATTTCACCACCAGACACTCTCTGAACAACCCTCGCAGTCACTTCATACAGAAAAGGTGCTGGAGTTGTCTCTTCCCCCATCCTGCTGCCGCTCTCCCCAAAGCTCCCATTGCCAGAGGCATGCAGCTGGTTTTAGTTTAATCTTCTCCAGCTGTTTCCAGCTGCTGGACTGCTCCACAATGGCCAGGCAGCTCAATTCCAGGTGCCTCACCTCGTGCTACCCAGCCAGATTGCCTCGTACAGCACTACCCAATTCCCACAGAGAAGCACAGGGCAGCAGATCACTGCAAGATGAATTTAAGCTGCCCATTACTCAGACTCACTTCTCTTGGTTATTGTTTAGAGACCCCTCCAAGGCAGCACAGGGAGCACAGCTCATGAACCACAACCTGAAATGATTCACCTGAGGCACCAATTCCTGGAGCTCGGCACATTTCCAGGGCTTGAGGGCTGCCCAGCAAACCTCAGCTTGAGGAGAGAGAGGGAGAGAATGCTGAGGTGAGAGAGAGGATAAAGTTTTAGGCTGTGACCTCTTTTTGAGAAGACACCCTAACTCTCAGGTCGGTTATCTAGGAGAGCTCTGAACCCCTGAGTGAAGAATCCCCCTGCTCCAGGTGTCCATGAGGAAGCCCATCTTCCTTCTGTCTGTCCTGAACAACCCATCCCAGCTTCTTTAGACTCCTGCAGGACCATTTCACCCACTCAACCCGCTGCATTTGGTGCAATGGGGATCTGCAGCAGCCCTGCAGAGGTGATGGGGCTGCCCTGCCCTGCCCGAGCTGCCAGGAGCACAATTCCAGCCCCAAATTCCTGTGAAAGCCTTCCCAGGGTGTGCTCAGCAGTTAAGATTCCTTCCATAACCAACCAGCACGGGGGGAGCTGTACCCAGCAGTGACTGCTGCCTAAACCACGGGCCAGGTGCCCCTCTGGGGACTGAGGTTTATTCTTTGATGAACACACGACTCCAAGTATTCATGTGGATACAGGAACAGATCAGAGATCAGAGCAGGGGTGTGCACACACCTGAATCAGCACTTCAGTCTGTTTTCTAGTATTTTGTAGATTTTACCAATCCTTTTCACAGCTCCAACAAAGAATAACCCATTAGCTGAACTCAAAAATAAACCCCAACAGCTTCAAGCTATAAATAACCAAGTCAAATATGCAGGACTCTGTAAACTTCTATTTTCACGTTCCAAGAAAACAGGAAAGGCAAGGAGAAAGGGTGGAGTTAGAGGTTTTTTTTTTTTAACAGCATATTGCTGTAACAACAGATAAGAGTTCTACACAAATCCTGTGCAGTGCCAGGATCCCAAACCAGCACACTGGGAAAGCCTGGAATGAGGTCTCGGACAGAGGAAGAGTTGGAACTCCAGGAAAGCCACAGCACCCAGAGCTGTGTGATGGCAACCACGAGCCTCACGTCCCCAAGCATCTTTTCCAGGCCTGGAAGGGGCTGTGGAAGTGCAAAGTGCTGTGAGTGGAGCAATGGCAGAGAGGGGACTAAAGAGAAGGAATCTGAGAAAATCCAGCACTGCAACACTAATGTGATCAGCTGTCTCCCCACTTTTCCAAGCCTGCACAAATTTCTGTGCAGGGAGCTGGATTTGTGCTGAGCAGGAATTCTGCAAGCTCGGATTATTTCCCCACCTGAACAATTCCACCATTCCCAACAGGCTGGCACACCCCCACGAGCCAGGGACTGCAGCCACAGCACTCCAACCCCTCAGGAGAGGCCATGCAAGTCCCTTCAGGTTCCTCCTCACAGGAAAACACCTCCATGGCCAGTGTGGATGCACCCATTTGGAGGGGGGGAATTTGGTCAGCCTCAGCACCTCTCCTCAGCCAAGAGGGCTGCGGGGTTCCTGGCCTGGCCCCTTAGCAGATCTCCAGGCTCGATACCCTGCAGGACCCCTGAAAATCCTCAGCACCTTCCTCCAATCCACTCCTATCCCTGTTTCTTAATAAGAGCCTGCAAAGCTCGTTTTTAAAGTTATGGTTCTCATCACATTGAGGCATAACTGGTTTTGTTTACAACTGGAGCAAAGAAATGGTATAAATTAGCTCAAGAAAACCCTTTGGCATTTTAACAGGCCTTGGGAAGAACCAATTTCAGAACAGTATCTTCTAATGGATGTCTCCATGGATACCCCTTTGTCAGCACCTCATTAGGTAAGAGTTCTCCTGCATTTCAGACCTCAAAAACACTAATTATGCAAATCTCCATCCTCTTAACTGATGGACACTTGGAAGTTCAGGTGACAAAGGGGACAAACTGAGCCCTGGCAGGAAAGGAAGGAAAGATGTTTCACTTAGACTCTTCTTCTTCATGGATGCTGATGCCTCAACAATTACTGGGGCCACAAAACTGCCTCCCCCACACTTCCCCTTTTCCTCTTAACAGCAAGAAGACAGAAAGGACAAGACAAATGGAGATTCCAGGAGCAGCATGTGGGACACCTGTGGTGTTTGAAAGCAGGAGAGTCTGTGTGGCAGGACATCAGCAGGACCTGGCAGGACCTGGCAGCTGGGAGACACAGCCCAGAGGAGGGAAGCACTCACAGAGCAGGGACTGATTAATCTCCATAAGGACAAATACTTCCAATAAAACAATATTCCAGCTCTGGTAGGAACATGGGAACCCCAAGGCTGGCTTGACTTTCAGGATGGTATCAATGGCAGCAGAAAGACAGAGGCAGCACTGTCAGCTGTGTACTAGACACAGTTAAAAACCTTGGAAATATCAGTTGTGGAAGCTGGGTCCCACTGGAACCTCCAATTTATTGTTATTCAGCAGTTACTGCACTGCTGAGCACAGCAGGTCAGACACTGCAATCCCCTGCTCCTGGAGCAGCTGGGAGCCCCCTCAGAACCTGGAAAGGCCTGGAGCCACTCCAGGGAAGGGGCTTCTCCATCCCTGAGCAGCCTCACCCACAGGAGAAATCCTTTGGGCTGCTCTCAGGTCTGACGTGGCTGCCCTGTGGGATCCCACAGCCCCTGGGAGTGCTGGAATGCTGCTCCTGGCTGCACTCCTTCCCTGCCTCCAGGGCAGAGCAGAGAAACAGGGAGCTCCACAGCTGGGAAAACGTCCCACCAGCAGCCAGCTGGGAGCCTGAGCCCCTTCCCACAGCACCACAGCTAATCCTGCAGGGGTGACCTCCAAAGAGAACATCTTACCCAATCCTTAGGGGGATTATCCAAGACAAGAGGTGCCTACTGGAATTATTTTTACTGGAGACCTTCCTGTGAGGTGTTTCTATTTCAGGCAAGTTACTTTGAAAGCTCAGGAATGAAGTGGAGCCTTGCCAGGTTTCTCACATCCAGAACAAAGATAACTCAGCTGGGAAGCTGCCACTGCAAGGCTTGCACCAGAAATTGGGGTTCAGTTGTAGGACTGGGAAGTTGGGATAAGGCAGAAAGCTGGATCTGCACAGTGGGGTGCACAGGGAAGAGTCAGAGCCTGGGGATGTTGCTGTGTCTCCAGTTGTGAGTGGGACCAGCTCAGATCCAGCATAAAACTGGATTCAGACTAGGAGAGGTGGACAGGAACACTGAGAAGTGCCCAGGGAGGGAGCAGAGCTGGGAAATGCCACCTCTCCAAGCATCCAAACTGGCAACTCCCACTAAAACAAAGGGCTGGCTCCCACCCTTCTCCAAAGTTCCCACAAAGTCCAGTTTAGGAGTGTCAGCTTCTAATTTCAAGGTCAGTTCTGAGTGTCCCCATTATCGGTGTCCCTGAGGGGGATCCCAGCACTTCCCATCCCCACGGGAAGGGTGCAGCAGCCCCTGTCAGGCACACACAGCACCAGGTTACTGTGCTTCAGTTCTTGATGGCCATTCCATGAAAATTCCTCTGCTGGTCACCTACAAAAACCCCCTTCAGTCCCTGGGAAGTTCAGAATGGAGCAGCCTGGGACAGTGGAAGGTGGCCTTGCCCACAGCAGGGCTGGGAATGGAGGAGCTCTAAGATCCCTTCCAATGCAAACCACTCTGAGTCCATGATTTTTGACTGAGCAGTGACTGTCCCCACATTGAGTAGATCAAATATTTCTGGTTTATGTGTCAGCAAACACCAGTGGATTTAATTATGCCAAAATTGGTTCTCTTGTGACCCATCTTCACTATCAGTCCTTTACCTGAGGCCATGTGAATAGAAATATTTGGAGTTTCTCTAACAATTCCTTGTATTTCTATACTGCCATGCCAAAGAGTCCCCCAGAACTGTGAACAGCCCTTTCTCATCCCTCAATTGCAGCCACCTCAACAATGCAAGGAGGCAGCTCTAACACAGCACAGTGACCTGTGCAGGGCACAGGACGAGGGAAGTTTTCCCAACCTGTGACGAGAAGGCAAAAGAAGAAACTTCCTACAGCTTGTTTTTCATCACTGAGACCTTCAGCACAGTCCTCCCACCCTGGCCAGTGCCTCTGGGATGCTGCCCTGCAGACACAGGGGTGGCTCTTCAGAAGCACAGAAAACACAGAAGTTTCCGTGCTCTGAATGGGCTGAAAACAGATTTTTTTTCTTTTTTTTTGGTCAGACCTTCAGGCTGGAGCCACGGAGGCAGGGACCCTAAAGTAAACACTGATGTCCTGCAGCTTGAGGGGAGCTCAGAGGAGGTGCAGGCACTGCTCAAACACAGGAAGGAAACGCTGCAATTTACAGAGAGCACTCGGGAGTCTCCAATGCCTCTCATTTTCTAAAGGGCAGATTCATGCAAACCTTGAGTTTTGGGCATTTTTTCTCCCAGCTGCTTTCTCTAGGCCTCCTTCTCAAAGAACAAAGCCTTGTTGTGCATGAGAAAGGATCCATTCCTGACAAAACCTTCTTTATGTGAGGAAAATTCCCTCAGAGATTTTGGCTCCCACCTCTGCTCCCCTCTCCCAAGAGGGGCAAACCAGAGCTCCCAGTTCCAACCAAGCACTGCTAAACTGTGACTGAAGATTCAGTGGCACAATGACCCTGTGGCAGCTATTTTGAGCTGAACATCTCCCTTTCAGCAGGTGTGAGGGAGGTGAGGGGCTGGGGTTAACCAGAGCCAGCTTCTCCAGATTGGATGTGACCTCAGAAATGCCAATGCCTGAACAAAAAGGCTCAGAGCCTACAGAAAGGGCAGGAGGGCAGAGCAGGTAATTCATTTCCCCAAATTCATTTCCTCCATGACCTGGAGGAAATCATCAGGTTTTTCTGAGTTTCATTTGCCTCTTGAGCCTCAGAGGAATGAGGGCTCAGAGTCACTGGGGTGAAAAGTTCTGTGAGAGCAGCCGTGCCAGCCACCCGTTGTGGGTATTTCTGTGAGGTGACATCCTTTCTGGCACAGGACTTCTTTTTATTCTCCCTGAATTTCCTCAATAACCACAGCTTTCAGAATACATTTTTTAAGACAAAGATGTGCTTGAATATTAATGCTATCGAAAAATAATGGGAGTTGAAAGTATGTCCTTGATCATGTCTAGACAGGACCAGCTATAATGGATTTCTAGGATCAAGGCAGTAGATATAAATAGATTAATATTACTCAAAGACCTGCAACACCTCTATGCATTATCCAGAGAGGTGTGATCCTATAGCCTTTCATGAATATCTTCTGTCTAATGAGGAGTGAAGGAATTGTTCCCTGGCAGGGTGGGCAGGCCCTGGCACAGGGTGCCCAGAGCAGCTGGGGCTGCCCCTGGATCCCTGGCAGTGCCCAAGGCCAGGCTGGACATTGGAGCAGCCTGGGACAGTGGGAGGTGTCCCTGCCCTTGGCAGGGGGTGCAATCTTTAAGGTGTGTTCCAACCCAAGCCCTTCTGGGATTCTATAGAAGTACCTGGAGGAAAATGGCCAAGGGGTGCTGGGCAGCTGCTCAGAGTCCATTCCTGCTCTGGTAAAGACAGTGAAAAACACCATCAGAACCAAGGACAAAAGTGAAGCTCAGTAAACTTTAAAGATGAAGAAATGGCATTCAGAAACTGCAGGCAAAGAGCCCTTCCCCCCTCTGAGTCAGAGAGGAACCTCAAGTCAAAGCAGTGGCCAACAAACCACGATGGGAGGTCAGACCTGGGTCTGATGCCCCTGGTGCTTCAGAACCCTCAAAGACAGCAGGTGAATTCCCAGCTCTGAGTCTCCTAAGAAGCTCCCATTCCCATCCTGGTACAGCCAGCAGCCCAGCCAAGGCATGGCCCGAGTTCTGCAGCACCTCCCAGAGTGCCCAGAGCCCCCTGAGATGCCAGGGGTAGGTGCAAGGACAGCACAGAGCCAAAGGGAGTCAGCTCCAGGTGCATCCAAACCAGTGAGGGCAGGAGCAGCATGAAAACTCTGTGTGCCTGCTGTGTCCTGTGCCCCTCCCCAGGCAGATTTGATTGAGGGACTCCCACAGTGGGACTGTAATGCAGAATATCCCTCCTGCTTCCCTTGGCAAGGGACATGAATGGGCCCCAAACTCCCCCTCGCCAATGCTCAGAGCAATCCTGGCATCAAGCTCACCATGCCAACCCTCCAAATTCCTCCTTCACTGAGAAAAAGCCTCCATCAGGAACCAGCAGATGTTTTTGGGAAGGCTCAGCTGGCTTTGAGCCATGGGCCAAAGCAGCACTTGCTCCCCAGCAAGGCTTGAGTATCCCAAATGTTCACTGGGCACTAAAAACCAGGGAACCTCACTGGGATCTGTCTGCAGGAGCCCAGGATCCTTTCCTGCACTGCAGCCAGGCCCCGTTCCCACTGCTCATGGCCACAGGTTTGCTTCCCCAGGAGCAGCACAGAAATGCTCAGCTGGACCCAGAACTGGCTGGGTAAAAGCAGCACAGTGTTGGCTCCAGGAGCATTCACACTTAGCCAGGGTTCAGCACCCTGAAGGCCACAGTAGGCAAGAAAGAGGAAAAAACGAGAAAGGAAGGGGAAAAATTGAAAGCACAGGAGCAGGTTCATTGATGAGTTAAGGCTGTTTTAGGTACAAGCCTGGGGGAATTAGCTTAACACTCCATTTCAGCTTCTTTTTCCCATTTTCTTTTGCACCAACTTGCATCTCTCTCCTGTCAGACTTTGATGGCTTTATGTAACTGTTTAAAAATTGAACAAGCTTCTTAACTTAGGTTCAGAAGAACACACTTTTTTGCTTCTCTGTCTCGAATGCACATTAAGAATAAAGATTTCCGGAGAAAACAAGACCTTTTCCATCCTCTGACATCAGCCACTGGAGTACACAAAGCCAAGTCCTTGAGGAGTGGATATTTGGTACATTCTGTTCCAGCACAAGGCAGCGCATCTGCGGCCCCAGTGGGTTTTACAACTGGGAGCTGCAGAGGAAGGCTCATCCCAGAGAAAATGCACAGGTTACCCATCCCTGCAGCACCCCCAGCACCGTGGGGGAAGAATCCTAGAAAGCAGGAATGAGGGAATAAACCCAAAATCTTGGCAGGGAGGTGTGGCAGCCACAGCCCTGAGGGATGGCCTGAGAAACAACCTGTGACCTGCTGCTAGTGTGAGAATCATTTTGTTTGGTTTTTTTTACCTTAATACAAGCTGAAAAAATCCTGCTCTGTGGGACTGGATGTAAAAGCTTGAGAAGAGGCTCCCTCAAGGCTCAAAAAACAGAGGCAAATAGCCCCCACCCTTTTCTGTGTGTTTGCATTTCCTAATTACACCAGATCCTAAGCCAGAGCTGTATTTGTTGATGCTTCAGGTTGGCAATGCTAATGGAAGACGCTTTCAGGAAAGCCAGTAAAAATATTCAACAGCAAGATTTGTAATTAAAGCTCTTTTTTCCTTGTGTTTTGTCTGTTAGAAAGAGTCTGTGTTTGCAGAGTGGGCTTGGAGGGCAAATGCTGCTCTCCTTGTTGTTTGCACGAGCTCAGAGCAATAGACCCAGAGCCCCAACTGGTGCCACGAGCTTTGTCCAACCAAAACCACAGCAGGGACCCCTCTCCAGGGGCTGCTCTGCTCCCAGCCTGCAGCAAAACCCCGGGGCTCACTCACAGGCCAGGCCTGCAGAGTGCACCAGGCACAGATACAGCCCAGCTCCAGTTATGGGGACAATGGCAAAGTGCACCTGGTTCATGGGTCAGGCTGCAAGGGACCACAGTGGTCAGCTGGTCCCACTCCCTGCTCCAGCAGGGCCATCCCAGAGCACAGGATTGTGTCCAGACAGCTCTGGAATATCCCCAGGGAGGGAAACTCTCTGGGCAATCAATGCTCCATCACCTGCACGGTAAAGAATTTCCTCCTCATGTCCAGGTGGAAATTGCTGGGATCAGGCCCTGCTCATTCCTCTGGTGCCATTGCTGGGCCCCTGGAGCAGAGCCTGGGCCCTGCTCTGAGCCCTCCTTCAGACAGGGACACATTGATAAAATCCCCTCTCAGCTGTCTCAAAGCCAGTTCTGCTCCTGGTTGTGGCAGCACCACTTCAGTGTCCATCCTCTGCTCCCAGACCCTCCTGCAGCAGCCCCTTCCTGCTCCTGGAGCATCCCTGGGCATGCTGATCCCAGCCAGCAGGGCCAGAGCTCCTGCTGCACCCTCCCCAGCACTGCTCAAGTCCCAACCAGTTCCCAAGGGACACGGCTGCCTCGAGCACCCCAAACCCAATGGAACATCTTGTACCCAGCATCTCCCAACGTGGGAAACTGGGATGAGTGGAGGCCATGCTGTGCTGCCCCTGCCAGGGATGGAAATGCCAAAGCACAGCAAAAGCAGTTCTCCTGTACCACACAGTGACTCAGCACAATTACATCAAAAAACAGCTCCATTTGCTGTGATTATCACTGTTTGTGCCGTGCCTTGAGCCCAGCCCTGCCCACACCCAGCACCCTGCAGGGTGGGCTGGCAAACACCAGAAAGGAGCTGCTGAAGAGTCTGCCAGTCACGAGCACCGTGGTGCTTCCCCCTCTGCTGCTTTTGCTGCCACAGCCCCACCAGGATGCTCAGCCCTGCAAGGACCCTGCTTCCCAGGGCTCATCCCTACCAGGAACCTGCTCTCCAGCTCAGCACAGGCAGCTGCAAACTGGAGCACATCATCTGCCTTCCTGATCAGAGCTTAAAATTGCAAAATCCTGCCCCTAAACCAGGCTGACGTGCTCTCAGCCCCCATTCCTTGCCCCTAAACCAGGCTGACGTGCTCTCAGCCCCCACTCCTTACCCATCCTGCACAATTCCCTGAGGGATCAGCACCCCAGGACCCCGGCAGAGATGCCCAGACCTGCAGGACATTCTAAAGCCATTGGGAGGCAGCTCCCCTGGTCACCCCCAAGCCTCAGCACCCCACGGTGCCTCCACCAGCACTGCTCAGTGCTCTGAGCCAAGCCAGACTTACCCAACTTCTGACCTACTTCTGCTTTGTGTTTCTCCCCCTCCCCGCTCCTGCCCTCAGTCCCCAATTAAATCTGTGTGAGATTTCCTCAATTATCCCCTTCCTGCTAATAGACATGGAAAGAGGATGCCATAACAATGTATTCCCCTGGCAATGGTTCAAAATACATCTCTGAGTTAACACTGAGGAGTGCAGGATGTAGGAACACTTTAATTAAACATAAACCTATAGAAAGCAGCAGTTAGGTTTAGGAAAGCTGATCTTTTGCTGCCACCCCAACTCTTAATCTCAGCCATGCAGTGAGAATCTTCAGGCTCCTCTTTAACTGACAGGCCAATAAATCAGCACTAATCTCCCCTCTCTGTGTAGCTGTGCATGCTGATGTTCAGCTATTTTAGAACAGAGCAACATTCCACTGGCACAACCTGCATGGGAATCCTGTGTGGAAAACACTCCAGGCAAAGCATCCTGATGCTTGAAACAGGCAACAAAATTTGGAGGGGGGGATCTGAGCAATAAAAATCCATGTTTGGCAATGTTGGTAGGAGAAAAACTTTATATACACCTTTGGAAAGAGGAGGAGCAGGAATGGAGAACTCCTGTTTGGAGACATTAAGATGTTCTGATAGGCACTGGCAATTCTGGATGAATACAGAGATAATTCGAACACGATTTCTAATTGAGACAAAAACTGTCTGTGAGGAATAGGGAATGAGCCTGGGAATCACTCTGCCCATTACAGAAGGCATCAAGTCTCTGCTCAACTTTACAGCCCCCTTTCCACTCATCCCAGAAAAGTATTGTGAGATAAGAAATTGCAAGTCTTCATAAAAAGGAGGCTTTAATCCAATGGAAGCTACATCTGCATAGCTACAGCTGTGTTTTCCATACCTGAGTTCCTGCTTTATCTCCTCTCTTGGCCCAAAACAATCTCCAAGCAGCTCGATAACAAACTGCAATTAAACACAGCACTGCAAAGGGAGCTCGGGGTGGGGATGTTACAGAAGGAAGAAACAAGATTATTTTAAGCCCAGTGGAGAGTAACTTGCAGCACATTAAAGGAAGCCAGACCCCAGCTCTGCTGCAAACACCCAGAAAACTCTGAGGCAGCGAGTCCCTGAGTACACAGCAAACAGCCACTGGGGTGATCTTGAAATTATTTAGGGCACTGCAGTGGATGAGGCTGAAATGAAAAGAGATGAAGACTTAAGCCCAGGCAGCATCTCTGGATGAGATGTGAAGCGAGCCCTCACAGCTCTCAGAACCCCAGGAGAACACAGAAAGGACCAGATTTTCCCCATGCTGGAGATGGGCTGAGTAGAGGAAGGAAAGAGAACATTTTTTAACTCTTCTCCAGTATTTCTTCCTGCTCTGTGTGGGACCTGGATGTTAAAATTACCAACAGCTCTGGGAGCAGAGTGCCATCTCTCAAACCCTCAGTCCCCTGTAAGGAAGGCAGTAGCTCCTGCCCCACTGAAATTGAGACAAGCAGCACCACTCTGCTTGTCTCTACAAAACACACTTGCTCTAAATATCTCTCGAGAGGCTCTACACAAAAAGCTGCAGCTTGCCCTCTTGCCTCCCTCCCTGTTTGCTCCATGCACACCAAAGGCCTTCATTTCCACCTTACTGCACATGTACTTGGAGCTATTTTTGGCCAAGAGTGACGTGGCTTTGTTTGCATAACTGGGTTCCCACCTCATGATCTGCCGCTCTAATAGTTTGCAAAATAATAGCTGGAAAATGTCTGATTCCAGAGAAGTGCCTGCAAAGTTCACTTTGCCTTTGTCTTAAGTCCAAAATAAAAAAATTAAGAGGAAACAAGCCTTCCTGCAGCATCACTCATAAAATGCTTCGGCAAGATGTAAAACAAATTATTTAGTGATGACCAGCTGGGATGTGAGGATTTAATTCTGCTTCTGGTTTAGATGAGGGTATCAAACCAGAAAAGACAAGCCCAAAGTCACACAGGAAGAAAACCATTTTGCACAGTGGAGCTTTAACAACTCACGTCAACCCGAAATATCATCCGCAGGAAATGCAAACTTATCACTGATGGCTAAAAACAAAAGCACAGCTCAAAATAGCAGCATTTCAGATGAGGCAAATACGTCTGTTGGACTATTCTCAACTGTCAGAACTGAGCTGCAATCACAGATCTCTCTTGAGGAATATTTGGTATTTGTCCAGTATTAAAAATAAAATGTGAGATATCTTAGAAAAGAAAGAGATGGCTCAAATAAAGAATGTATGGATATTAAGTCCTGCATACAGAAGGATCCAACCACTGGTGCTTCTTGTCCAGCCCCAACTCCTGGCAAAAGAGGGACAAAACCCATTTCTACAAGAACTTTGTGACTGCAAAGCACTGTAAAGGTGGGATGAACGCTGTCCTCACCTGCACAGCCAACTGAGCCAGGGGAATTGGCCATTTTTGTTTGAGCACATGTGGTTTGGAAAGCACCAGGTTCTTCCTTCGCTCCCAGGATGGTGCTGGCTGAGGAAGAGCTTCACATTCAGGCAGGATTATTGCTCAGTTCCACTTGGGACCTCTCCCTTCACTGCCTGCCCCCCTCATCCATCACCCTCAGCCACCCCTGCATCCAACATTTACAGGCTTGGAGGCTTTTCACTTCCCTCACTCACTGGCTCCAGGGAAGTCACAGAGGAATGAATGAATGTGTGGAGTCACAAGTTCATGATTAATGATGGGAAGTCACACAGGACCACGAGCAGCTCAATGCCCTGCAAAGCCCAGCCACAGTGAGAGCAGGGACAGAGGCTGTGGAGGGGAGCAGCTCTCCCTCCTCATTTCTAGGAAGGAATTTCTCACCTGAACAAATCACTGAGCTGCCAGGGATGGGAGGAGAGCCTAGAAACATATTTCCTACCCTGCACTGGAAGGACAGTGCTGTCCAGTTGTGCTGTATTCCAGCAGGGAATTACAGAGCAGGCAGCACAGCCATGGGGCAAACACCTCACAGCACACTGTGCAGCAGGTCTGATGGCAGCAAAACACCCTACCTGTTCACAGACCTCTGGATCAGTGTCTCAGCCATTCCATGGGGTCACTGTGGGGCTGGAAGCTGCCCAGGGCCGAGCCCAGGCAGGCAGTGGGAATCTGCAGAGGGGCTGGAGCCAGCAGTGGCACACACAGCTCAGCACCTGCAAGTCCCCACTCCCAAGGCAAAGGCAACCCCAGCACAGCTGCTGTCAGCACTGCCTGGGCTACTGCAGAGCACACAGCATGGCCAGGGCACCCCAGGGCACCACTGCCATGGAGAAGTCTCCAAACCCTTCCACTTGCCTTTGTCTCTCTGTTTTCCTGCTTCCTGGAGGATCTCTCCTGACTGCAGCCTGCTGAGGTGCCTGGAAGACAACGGCAGCAAGGCAGGGCTGGCCCTGCTTTCCGTGTGCTGCTCACTGCTCAGCTCAGCCCTTCCCAGCACTACCCTGACACTGATTTGACACATCCACTGCCACGTGTGAGCACCTCAGACACACCAAGTACCCCCACGGCATAGCAAGTCCCCTTTAAAATACACACAAATCACTTCCTGACTGCAGTGGGACATGTTTGTTTCTCCAAGCAAGGCTAAACCCACCTCAAAATTTGGAAATGTGTCAAGAGACAGAGTTGAGGAGCACCCATCACACAAAGAGCAGCGGTGGAGTTATTTCTGCTTTTAGGTGAAGTCCTTGCATGAGGAGGAGTGTGAAGGGAGTCATTCCAGTGACTCATCCCTCCTGGAGGAACCTGCTTCGTGGGCATCCCACTCCAGCTGCAGTTGGCAGCAGCTGTTCTGCTTCCCTGTCCCTCCCCAGGTCAGACACAGCACCCCTGGGGACAGCCCTGCACGGGACACCAGCAAAGACAGCACTGGGTCAGCTTGGAGATGTGCAGGAAAAACAGCTTCACCTGCAAACCAGCCCATGCCCAAGCACCTCCCCACACTCAGCATGAGTTAAAGCCACTGCTGAGACCACAAGTGGTCCAAGGCCAGTGGCCAAAGGCCCTCCAAAGGTGGTCCCATGCTGTGTCCCCACCAAGGGGGTGGTGTCTCTGCTGCAGCTTCACAGCGGTGCAGTCCCTGCAGCCTTCCCACTCCCCAGAGGATGCTCCCTGCAGGTGCTGGTGCACACAGCCTGTCCTGGTCCTGTGCTGCAAACAGGAGTTCCCACTGGGAGGGGCAGCACTGCAGCCAGCTGTTATTGCACCTCTTTTCCAGTGGCACAGCAATCCCTGATCCTATCACAGCAGAGCTACCATAAAATGTCCATTCTTGTTCAGATAAGACTGATCTCTCAAGGTTTCTGGACAACGGGGTAATGTATTTCCCTAGCTATTAGAGACTGAAAGAGATTTATTAGGGGAATTATTCTCTGTATTCTGTGTGGTCCATCAAGAGATGAAGCTTTCCCTGCTCCATCGAGGAGCTCACTGCAGGCCATGTGACTGCACTAATACAATACCCAGGTCTCCTCTGCAACCTCTTATCCTGCTTATTTTACAGTCCTCCAAGTATAAGGACAGTGTTGGGTCAATACCCCAAGTTCAATTCACCTTCAAGTCAAAACCTCCATAATTCTGCAGGACAAAATGAGACCCTTTATTCCCACCTTTGGTACCAGGGACAGCTTGTTACCAAATCCTGCTTCAGCCTCTTGAATGGCAAGCACAGAGCAAAACCCAGCCAGAGCAGCTGCACTGTCCCTGTGAGCCCAAATGAGGTGCCAGCACCTCAGCAGTGTGGGCAGCTGCTCTGCATTTGGGGTTTGGGAACACACCCCCTCCAAACTGCGTGAGGACCATCACATTTGAACAGCCTGGGGTGAACAGCAAGGGGATGGTCCCAGATGGCCCTTCCAGGTCATCCACAGAACCACATCAGTGCTCTGGGCACAGTGTGGGACCACAGAGCTCCTCACAGGAGCAGGACAGGGCTCCTCCCTCTCCAGGATCCCAAGGGAATTGCTCTTGGCCTGTCAGGCTGGTGATGCACTGAAGCACTCAGAGCTCACCTCAGAGTCCAGGGATGCACACACACAGCAGCCACTGCCCTCCATCCCCTGAGGACTTTCTGGGTGTATCCCACCCACCCAGGGGCTTCAGCAGCACTTCTGTGGTGCATCCCAAACCTGATGTAGCTCACAATCCAATCTCAGCAGCTACAGAAGACATTCTGGAGCTCTGACCTGTGCTTTTACCTGTCCCCCCCCAAATTTAGCTCCTCTTCAGCTAAACACTGGTGACACCACAGTGGCCTTGAATCACCAACACAGCCAGGGCTTAGGAAGCACTACAAAAGCATTTGTTCCGATATTTACTCAGGGATTCTTCATGCTACACCTACCACGGACTTCAGTTTATTGGGAACACAGTGCACTGGGGAAGGGCAAACCACAGAGTCTACACTGCTGCCAAGCAAAATGTCATTAAGGTTTTAGCAATGCAACACAAATTGAGTTTACATTAAAGCTTCTTTTGTATAAACCATATCCCAGAGTGAAACACAGCGACAGAGCTGAGTAATGAGTTGAAGCAGAGCAATCAAGGTGGAACTACTGAGCAATAGGAGAAAGGAGCCATTCCAAAGTGCTATTTAAAGTTAGGCTGAGAGCTCCATTTGAAGTATAGAAGTGATTATGTACAGTCACCATTGCACACACATTTAATACCATGTAGGATGCAGTACCTACCACCTGCAGCTGCACAGAGACACCCCGAGGTTCAATGGCACTATAAAAACCATCATGAGCTGGAAGCTGAGATTCTTCTTAATATAGACTTACACGTAACTGCTGAAGAGCTGAGGAGTCTGGAACTTCAAATCTCTCTTGTGCTACCCAGCACAACTCAAAGGTGACCATTTGTCATTTCAAACCTCTCCTTGTAAGGATTCAGAGTCACTGAAGCCCCGTTTGTCCCCAGCAGGGCTGGAAAACACCTGTGTTATGGCACTGCTGGAGCATCACCAAAGTCATCAAGGGTTATGTCCCCCCAGCCCTGCCCTGTACAAAACCACAGCACTTCTGAATGCTTTTCTAAATA
Organism: Lanius collurio; assembly: GCA_020086605.1. NCBI lineage: Eukaryota > Metazoa > Chordata > Aves > Passeriformes > Laniidae > Lanius > Lanius collurio. The sequence goes on from JACBWW010000039.1 coordinate 6,227,504, forward strand.
ACCAGAGCGTGGTAAGTTTGGAAGCAGCACTCATTTCTAGTTCCAGGCTTCCTAAGGGGTGCTTTGCACTGCTCCTCATCCCAGTCCCCGGGGAGTGAGCCCAGAGCAGGGCCCGCTCATGCAGGGGGGATGCAAATGGGCTCAGGGCTGACCTGGAGCTCCCACCCTGAGCTCTGCATGCTCTGCCCAGCTCCCAAACCACAGCACAGCAGGAGGGATGCAAATGGGCTCAGGGCTGACCTGGAGCTCCCACCCTGAGCTCTGAGTGCTCTGCCCAGCTCCCAAACCACAGCACAGCAGACCCAGCCCTGCTGAGGTGCTGCAGAGCCCAGGGGTGCAGGGACCCTGGCTGGGCACTCCTCACACAGCCAGCTGGGGCTGGAGCACAGCACTGCAATGGCTGAGGCTCAGTCCCTGCCTCCCCCTGAATGAGCAAGCCAATTCTGATTTATTTTAACAACAGCGCACAGACAGAGTTTTTCACAACTTGCAAAAAACATTTATAAATGGCTAAATATAAAAAAAAAACTCCATAAAGACTCCAGAGCACTGCTAAGTAGAACAACATAATAGGTTTATCAAGATATAAAGCAGCCCTCCCCAAAATATACGGCTCAGACATACCCTGCCAGCAGAAGTACTCAATGTTTAAGATGAGGGAAGAGAGATTCAACGAGGATTTGTTTTCCTGGCAGCCCTCCATACGTGCACATAAACCTCTTGTAGCAGCACACTGATATTTAAACTAATTAGCACCAGGAAAGCCACGGGACTGTGCTTTTCTCCCAGCCTATTCCCAGGGACACGAGGGCTCCAAAATGACTGCCATCACATCCCGCTCACGTCCCAGGACACTGCAGCCCAGGAGCCCCAGCACAGCCCCCTTCCTGCCCCAGCACACAGGAACGTGGGGCAGGACACCTGGCAAAGGGGAAAAACCAACCAAATCCCCCCTCTGCCCGAACTGCCCACTCAGCACTCTGAGAGAGGATAAAAATAGCAGGCAGGAGAGCTGGCCCTGAATATCAAGCAGCATTCCCTGCTCGTTGCAGCACAGTGAGAGCAAGAGAGAACCCAAATCAACTTCCCCTTCACTCTGTTCTCCTGGAGGCTGCACGTTGCCTGAATTTCCTATTCCTCATAAACACAGCCAGTGGGGATTTAGCTCTGGGGAGCTGCAGACTGGCACATCCACCATCATCGCTCTGGCAACCCCCCACCAGCCTCTGGAAAGAGCTCCTGACTTCCAGAGCAGTAAGGACAGGCTGAGGGGGTGGGTTTTGTGAATATTCAACACCTCTGCACAGCAGGCCTGCCTATTATTAGTATAGGGGATGTCAAAGAAGCTCCTCTCATGCAAAGTTTCCAGTCTAGCTAATTAACAGTGGCTTCCTCCAGCATATAAATTTGGGCTTTAGTCCCTTGTACAAGAGCAGGGCAGGAGGGAGGGAAGGAGCAGAGAACAGGAATGGCTGCAGTCAGCTTTAAAGGCTGGAAATGAAATCTCTCATCACAGGTAAGACAGAGAGAACTAAAACACATCCACATGCTGAGAGGAGGCTTCCCAGTTTAGGAGGGGCTGAGTCTCCTCCTGGAGCACTTCCCCAGAGCATCTGTCTGTGGGAAAAGCTGTGATGATCTTGACTGGGCAGCTGACAAGAAGCAAAGAGTCCCTTCACAAGGTGCAAGAGAGGCCAGTGATTCAGGTCAGGATGGGACTGTCACCCTCTGCTTCTGACATCCAGACCATAAAACACGTCCCAGCACCGCTCTGGGCTGCAGAAAGGATCTCATTGCTCCCCTTGCCCCAAGGATCAGCCACATCCCAGCTGGCAGGATCTGCCTGAGGGTAAATCAGAGGCATGGTAGATGCTGAGGGTCCTGTCAGGGCAGCCTTTCAGGGCACTCTTTGGGATCTCTAATGCAGCAAAGTCTGCAGTTCAGGGCACCTTGAGGTCTCCAGCAAGTTGGTGTTGATTGTGCCAAACTGCTCCCATAAAAGCAAAGGCTCTGAGTGACCTCAGTGCTAAATCAAAATGCTCTGCACATAAACTGCTTCAACACAGAGTTTTCTCCAGGCTGAAGAGTGTACTCTGGGAAAAAAAAGAAATACTGAAAGCTTTTAGAAGTCTGACCCTATTTACTGCTTACTTGCTTCTTAAATTAGGAGAGAAATAAATTTTTTTAAAAAACAATTATATGGCTCCATATGTACCCACCCTGCAGTGCTTCAGTTTTCTTATTCCCACCTACAAAGGGGGAACAATAACTTTATCTACTCCATAAAAAACTTCTCCAGCTCATGCCCAGACTGGCAGACCCTCGTTAGGACAGCTGGGGAAGGACTGAATGGAGAAGGGAGCCTTGAGCAGAGGGAGAAGCCCTCCCCACACTGCACAACAGGGCATTTCACTGCTCTATTGCTCTGCAGGCACCTGCCTTTATCCTGGCCCCAAGGACAAACAGCTTCATTGGAGCTGCATCATTTCATCTTCCAGGAAAACTTTGTTCAAAGCTTTAGATGTTCAGCTTGTCTAAAACCAGAGCAGCCTTCCTGAGTTGAAAGAAGCATTTCATGTCTGGGCAGCAAGGCTGGACCCAAAGGGAAGGAAGAGAAAAAGAAGGGCTCAGCTCCTTGTCTACCTCTCCTGTGTCTTTGCACTTCAGCCCACATAAACTCAGCAAAGATAACAGAAGTGATGCAAGATGGAATTCCAGAAAGTCACAAACAACCAGAAAGGCAGCAGTCCATCCCTGCACGTGTTCCCTGGAGACACCCAACACAAGGATGGAGCAGTCAGCCTCACCCACGGCCAACTTACTGCTCCTGGGATGGAAAAACACACACAGGCCCCCCCTGGAAATCACATTTCAGGAAGGCTGTTCAGCAGATACCAAAGGGGAAGGGAATACAATAAAGGTCTGGTATGGAAGGACAGCAGTGGGGTGGGAAAGAGCCACAGAGACACAACTGCAGGAGGTCAGTGCCCCTCTCCATTCCAGCAGGGAGATTCCTGGCTCCCAGAGCATCCTTTGTTTGTGTGCCCTACAGGAACAACAAGGGCTAAACCTGCTCTGCCATACTCACTAGAAAACTCTGCCTGCACCACACTGCAGGCTACAAAATCTGCTGAGTTTTGGACAATCTGGATGTGTTGGGTACCAGTGAAACCAGACTCATGGGCACTAATCTAAACCTAATCTAATCTAAAACACGACCACAAAACAACCAAGGCCTCCAGATTTCAAACACGGGGCACGGCAAAAAAACCAACCCTCCACCCAAGCAAGGAAACATAGCAGACAAATTATACAATTTTTGCCATCTTTTCTGAATTTTTCCCCGGAAAAAACATGAACATCCCCAGGCCCACAACAGCTTTTACTTCCCCCACTAGAAGCATCATTCACAAAAAAAGAACTGAGTGGATTGTGCCTATATTTGCAAAACAGTTTGGAAAAGAAGCAGTGACATGAATTTGTCGCCGAGATGGTGCTGGGAGCAGCACCAAACCCAAAGGACACGTGGCTAAAAAGGGAAGGAGAAAAAATAAACCCATCACAACCACAGAGCAGATCTGAAGGCGATGGGAAACGTCACAGTTCCACCTGCAAGGAACACTCAGCCACAGGAGGCCCAGTGACAGCCCAGAAAGCCCCTGCAACCCACTGAAGGGACACTGATTTGGGGGAAAGGACAAAGCATCTGTGCTTTCACTGCTACAAAATCACAGCCAACCAAAAAACCCCATCCGTGGCTGAAGGACCAGGGACTGAGGAAGCTGTTAGTCAAGCACACTGTTATAAACACAAATGCCAAAGCAGGCAGATCCCAGCCCTGAAGCAGGCAGGGGCACGTTCCACACAGCTCCTTACCCTGCTGATCTGCAGCTTCTCAGCTCCAGGCTTGAAGAGGTTCCAGCGCCGGCCACCGTTCCTGCAGTTCCCGCGCACCTTCAGGGTCTTTGAAGCCTGTTCGTTCTCAGCTGCCAGGAGAAAATCCACAGGAACAAAAAAAAAAATAAAATGGAATGACAAAAGATAAATGCTGTGCTTTAGCTCAGGCTGGGGGCGGAGGCTGTTCTTTTAAATGAAAGAAACAAAATTGTTTGCAAGAGACTCATTCAACCTCTCCTTTAGAAAAGGAGAGCAGAGAGTATATTTAGGTGCTTTATTCAGTGCTCTTGGGATACAAGAGAAATAGTGCAGCTTGGATACTACAAAAAGGCAGAGCTGGGAGCCACATCCCGAGGCGGGGTCAGCCCAGCTGGCTGTGGAGCCAGGAGGCTCTGCCAGGAGTGCCAGGAGCTCCAGGAGCAGGAGACCCTCATCAACCTGCACTGGTGTGCACAAGGCAGCAGCTCCCTGGGTCACAACTGCTCCAGCAGCAGCACCTGCAGCAATCCCAGCTGCACAGTCACTGTGGTCCACAGGATGCCAGGCCTTGGAAAAGAAACAGCTCCTCCAATTTACACACCAAACAGAAATGGGGAAGTCCATAAAAGCTGTTTTTTTAAGGAATCTGGGCTAGTTCTCACCCCCAGTGTTTCAGGCCAAGCCCTCACAGGTGCAGTTGTGCTCTAAGCTTTAACTGATACCGCTCACACCAGACCCCAGCCTGGCCTTGCAGATGGCACTACCCAGGCACAAAGCAGCCTGTGAGAAAGAAGCAAATGAGCTCTACTTTTCCAATCAACCCAAATTTTCAGCTCCACATCCCATCCCTGTCTTTTTAGGGTGAAGCTGCTATTTCTGTGTGAGACCAGAGTTTTCCCTCCCACATTTGGCAAGCTTAGATTTGAATCCCTTCTTCTATCAGGCTCTTCACATCCCCTGGCCTGGAGGGAAGGAAGCAGAGCCGAGCACCACTGGTCCCCCACAGCAGCTGCCAGCACAGGTCCCTGTGATCCAGGCAGTGCACATATATGGTACCTGCATCCCCACAGGTGTCTCCAGAACCTGGAGGCTCCTCATCCCAGTCCTGGAGCAAGGATCTACAGGAAACAGCCACATTCTGGAATTCTCCCCTCAAAGATGCACAACGCGAAATTTCGATCTCCTGACACATCTCTAACCAGGCAGAGGTTTCAGACTCTGTCAGTCCTGAGGGGTGTGAGACCAGCATAAACAGTTCCAGGCTTTGGGAGAGTGGAGACCCCCAAACCAAACAGGTGGGGGCTCTGCCCTGCCCAGGCCAGGACAGGGATCCTGCTGCAGGCTGGCTGGGCAGCCATCCTCATTCTCTCCCAGCGTTGCTGGGAGAGAGACTGCACTGAGACCTATTTCCTCAATGCTGATGCAGGCAGCCTGCTGCTATTTTTAGCAGCCCACATTTCACTTTGGAGCCTCTTGGAGAGCCAGGCTGCAGCACGGTGCCGATTATAGCAGGAGGCTGCTCGCAGCTCCGGAGGCGGCAGGCGATGGAGCAGCGCCCGGGAGCGGGGGGCAAACAGGGAATGCTCACTCTGAGGGGGGTGGGGGGTGACTCCCCTGTGCTGGGAACGTGTGCACCCCAGCAGCAGAGCCATCAATTAACAGCACAGGCAGCCAATCTGCCTTGTCCTCCCTAGCTCTTCTTAACCCTGACGTGCTGCCACCATCCATCAGCCGCCCGGATCCCCGGGGTGCTCCCGAGCAATGCCAGCACAAGCTGGCAGCACTCCTGTGCCTGCCCATTGCTACATCACAGGATTCTTCATGCCAGCAGTGGCCCTTCAGGAAATAATTCTATTTCTCTCCTTATCAATCTTTTTAATTAGGAGGTTCAAAGAATGATGTCATCTATTCAGCCTATAACCAATTTACCTGCCAGCACGAGACCCTGCCAGCAAATACATTCCATGGCGCTCTCTCTGGTGTCACTGTGAGCAGGACAGCTGCAGAGAGGTCACCCCAGACTTGGGCTCACGAGATTCCCTCCTTCATCATGAAAAGTACCCAAGCACAAGAGGAAAAATGTCCTTATTTGTGTTTCCAAGCAAACATCAGACTTGAGTTGTGATCTCAGTATCCATCACCCCTCACCACCTCCAGGGTGAGTACTCACCACGGAGGACTCCTAGAGGACAGAAATCCAAGAGGAAACCACCAAATATAAACTCACACAGCAGCTGCTGAACAGCTTTTACACCTCACGTGCCTACCCCTGTTCATCCCCTCATAACCAGATTATGAGGACTGATGTTCAGAGACATTAAAGAGAGAAAACAGCCTTATTCCATAAACACACTGAGCACAACAAGACCCTATTAGCCAGCAAGAAACTCCCACACGCGGCTGTCGGAGCTCCCTCACCTGGATGCAACCAGCATGGATGCAATCCTGACTTTTCCACCTCTGCAGGATGGGTGACCCCCAAAAACGGAGCTGGCAGAGAAGAGCCACTCACCTCGTCTGCGGAGCAGGTGCTGCATGCGCCCTCCCAGCTGGTCCAGCCCCATGGGGGTGCTCTGCGAGAGGGGCTCGGAGCGGCAGCGCTCCACCAGCACCTTGAAGGGCGCTGCTGGCGGGGACGGCTGCGGAGGGGGAGACGTCGCCTGCCAAGAGAAGGGGCACAGAAGGATTTTTACCAACAGCAGTCAAATCTCAGGCAAAGCAACCACAGGGCAGAGTAACACACAGAATTTCCAAGGCAGCACAGCTCGCTGCAAGCTGCGCCGGGTGCATTTCTGACTGCAGGACCTGCTGGCCCTGCTGGGCAGCACCCATTGCACGGGGCTCAGACCCTGCATGGCTTTGAGCCCAACACTTCCAGAGCAACTGAGTGTCCCAGCAACTCCTGGGAGTAACCCTGTTGAGACCCACTTCCTGCCCGGCATTTTGGGGTGAAGCTGCTGTCCCAATCCCAAGTCCCAGCAGGAGCCCACGCAGGGAAGGAATTAGCTGGTGCTGAGGACCCCGGACCAGCAAGGGCTGGCGGCTTCCAAGGGACAGCAAAGAGCAGCCAAACTGGTTGGCAGCTCACTGATGACAACAGCTAACAGACATGTCCTTGCATCTATAGCCTACAAAATATTTACTTGACTAAAACAGTTGCAGTTGCTTGAAGCACCCAGAAAATGGTCCAATACCTCAGTTATACCTTAATGCTTGGTAACAGTAATCCAAAGAATTGGCATTTACAGCTAAGTGGAGAAAAACATTGGCGGTTTCCTCACTCCAACTTTTATTATTCTGTTCCAGGAGGAAAAGTTCCTGAAAATGACAACTGTACCATGACATTTTGCAGAATGGAATGTTCTTTTTAAAAACATCACAATTCAAACTCCTACTTTTCATTTTATTCTCCATGACATGTGACACCGTGGAAGTCTTGTGTATAATCTTGGAGTCAAGAAATCAGAAGAAAAATAATTTGACAAAGGTCAGGGGAAGCAAACAGGAGGTGTTCTTCTCTGGGAGGTGTCTAGGCTCAATCACAGACACATCTGTCACACTTCCAGCAGCCTGCTAATAACTGGGTGCCTGGGATGGTTTGGTGTTTCCATCCTCAAGACTCCGGCAGCTCATTCTCACTGATGTGCTATTATTTTCATTTACAGATGAAGAACAAAGCAGACAGGCTGCAATTACCCCAAAAGAAATCTGTGGATGAATTAAGGCTCCATCTCCCAGCACCAGGATCATATCCAGTGAGCCAGTGCACTTCCCTTGGCTGGATAACAGCTGGGAGGAGGTAAAAGCCAAAGAAAAGCTTCCTTCCAGGGAAGTTTTGGACACATAATCCCTTTAGCACAAGGCCAGCAATGCCCAAAGGTGCCCCTTCCCACTCCTACTCTGATGCCCTGTTGTAACTTTTGAGGCTGGGAATGAGATAAAGGAAAGACACACCACGTGTTTAAAGAAAACAAGTGGAAATCTGAATTATCCATGTGTTCCATGGCTGCTTATACATACATGCAAAGCCTATCAGCTTTGCAAACTCAACCTGCCTTTCCCTGACAATGTTAAAAATACGTTTCCCCAAAAAACCCTACCCCCCTACAGACAGCACTAAATATAGGCTTTAATTCAACATTTTCCTAGCACCTCCTGGTTATTATGAATACAAGAATCTGAGTAGCTTGCAGATAGGCTTTAGAGGTTTTGTCTCCTCTAAAAATAAAATGATTGTCAGACACGACCATATTAAAAACCATAAATACCCAAAATCTTCATTCTGCAAGTAAATTGCACCTCACTGCAGACAGGAATACAACACGCTATTGGCAACAGCAGGATTTAGAAAGTAAAGTACTGTTTCTTCATTTGGAAGGACTATAAAGTCTTTTGTTACAGCAGGCTGAGACACAACCCAGGAGTTGAATAACCAGGAGATGAAGGAAGCTCTGAAGCTCAGCTCTCCCAGATACCATTTCCTGGTCCATGTCCCTGAGCAGTGGGAGGGAAGGGATAAATCCAGCCAGCCCTCCCATCTCTGTGGCTGCTCCCACAACAAAACAAGCTAAAGGTTGCTGTGAACCTGCTGGGCATCACCTGCCATTTCTCAGCAAACACAGAAACGGGAAGCTGATGGAAGTTCCTCTTGTGGAAAGGCACTCGGAGCTGCACTGCAGCCAAAGCCCAGAGCTGTGGGAGGATCTGAGCTATGCCCCAGCTATCAGGCAGCAGATCTGCAAACCCATCCCCTGGCATGTGCACGCTCAGGCACATCAGTAATCCTGCGCTTCCAGTCGGACCCACCGCACTGGGAGAGGCTCCTTTTCCCACACAGAGCAACAGCACAGAGCCCCAAAAACCAACTAATCCCTGCCAGCACCCATCCTGCCCCATATCCACTCGGAGCAGCACCACCCTGCACCAAGAACAGCCTTTGTGGCACTGGGACAGTTCGGATCCCGAGTCCAGGACTCAGAGGAACAACCTCAGCTGCTCAGGGGAACACTCCTGCAGTGACACAGGAGTTTGAGCACACAGCCCCTTACAGAGCATCCCATCGGCCTGCCACCTCATCCTATGGGACACACAGCTTTTGCCAAGGCTGCCAAGCCCGTTGAAATCTCATTTTCCCACTTCTGGCAATCCTAATTCCCCCAGAGAACAGCCTCACAAACCCAGCTGGGGTCTGTGCACAGCCCCAGCAGCCAGAAGCGAGCTGCAGCCTGCAAACCCTTTGGAGATAAAATTCTGAGCCCCAAGGAGAAAGATTAAGCTTTTTGTTCCATAAAAATAACTTCTTATTTCCCAACAAGCCAGCAGAGGGCACAGAAAGACTGCGGAGAGAGCGCTCTGCTCTGTCACTGCGAGGGTGACACGAGCCCAGTGGCCCTGGGACAAGCAGGGACCTCATCCTATGGCAGATCTCTCTGCCAGCAATAAACCTGAACCTTGTTTTTGGGTCCTAAAAACTCCAAACTGATACCTGAAATATGCATTCGGGTGCCTGTTTTGCAACCTTTCCCAGTGTCACTCCAAAGGAGGTATCAAATCACCCACAAACCCTGTCCATGGATACAGCAGCCCCTTTGGAGCCCCAATGGAAAGCTGGAATAGCGAATTACATGGTATCAAAGCTGCTTTCCATCTAAGCATCACCTCAAGCTACTGAAAGTGGTCAAAGGCAACTCCTGGGGCTATGCTTGGAGTTCTTCTTGCAGCAGCAGTTTCCCTTTTGAGATGCTGTGGTGTTTTTAGAGGTGGGATGAGGGTAAATCACTTCAGTGGAGACATGGAAAATGTGAAGTCTGTCCAAAACCTCCACATCATCTTTTCCTCCAGTTCTCCTCTCTCTCAGAGTAAGGATGGCACTTTGGCTCCAGAGCTGCAGCAGCATGGATGGAGTAATGCATTTCCCACTGACAATTTGTTTTCACCTTTACTGTTCTTCCAACTCTTCAAAACATTTTATCTCCACTGTTTCACAAGTCCCCAGAACACACGAGAATTTGGGATGGGGTCTGAAAGCAACTATCAGGGATGTGCTTTTCTACTTTTCTACAGCAGCTCTTATTAAATGCTATTTCCTTTAAAGCACCAGGATCAAGTCCCACCCAACCACTTGCCCACAGTATCTCTCAGCTCCTGCCCAAAGACATTACAATTTTAAAAGACAAGACCAGGAAGCAAAAACCAGGGGCATTAATACAAGAGATTACAGCTAACCAGATTTACTTACTGACAGAACTAATGTACAGATCCCCCCAATCCCACTCCAGCACCCCTTGTGCTACACCAGCCTCAGTTTCTCACACCATCTCCCCACAGGAGCCCTTTAATGCTTTCTGTGGGACAATGTTTAAGTTGTTTGGGAAATGCTTTCTGCCCTACACTGCTCATACACTGTAAAACTGCTGGGGAACTTGCTCACAGCAGCTGGCCTGGCCAAGCCAGCCCATCCTGGCAGCACCTCCTCCCTGCCTGTGGTTGAGCACTTCCCTTGAAATACAAATCCTGCAGTTAATCAGAGCAGCCTGGACTGGAGGCAGCAGGGCCAACGAGTGTCCTGAGGAACAGGTGCCAGCAAAGAGATGGATTGAGCCCTAAAACAATGAGAGGCTGGAGTTTGCTGCCACTGTCACGCTCAGGCTGCGGTTACTCCTCTTCCATGTTTATTTTGGGTAAAGTGTTTCCGAGTGCCGCTCCCTGATGGGAGATAGGAGAGCAAATCCCTGGGGTATCTCAGGTCATTTGTTACTGGAGCTGCTGGCAGACTGTCCAGGGCTCTTCCTGTCCAGGAGATCCTTCCTTCAGCCTCCCCGTGCTCTGGCTTTGATGCCACCACCAGATCGCTGGGCATTTCCAAACCTGCAGCAGGAGTTCCTGGGGTGCTGGAGGTGTCCACAACCCAGCTGGGGCTGTGTGCCATCCCTCCCACCCTGCTGCTGCTCCTGCCCAGGAGGCAGCCAGCCCTCCCTGCGAGAGGAAGCCGTGGCAGCCCGGAGGTCGTGTGCTATCGCCACGCTCCACGGGAACTCGGGGGAGGTTTCCTGCCCAGTTATCTCAGGCACCACGTTTAAGATTCTTGGTAATGTTTGTAAGCTGCACCAGCTGAGCTGGGGCTTAGGGCATCTCCTGTTCACTCAGCTGAGCTGGGAAAGCGCTGGGATTGTGCCCTGAGAGCACTGGGATCAGACAGCCCCAGCCCTCCTAGCGGGGATGTGGCTGCCCTGGGAGGAGAGTGCCGGTATTTCCCTCTGCTCCACCCCATCCTTTCGTGTCTCCCTCATCTTGCTCCCACCCAGAATACTTTCACCTTGGTCCCTGTGAAGGGATATCAAACCACAGCCCTCTCAAGTTCCTCCTAAAAATGTATCTTCCAGAAACCCCAAGAAGTGACCAAGCACTATTCACTCCTCTGGAGTGCCTGGGATTACACAGAGTGCTTCTGTAATTCTAAACAAAACCAGGAATAACTAACAATACTACTGCCTCTTTTAGCTGCGAGTCAGAAGTTCAGATTTTTTCCCCCCCAGCATTTCTAATCTGCTGCCAATTTTCAAACACTTCCCCTCTTGGCTCAGGAGCTGCTGTGACCCCTTTTCCAACAGGGAACAGCGTCATCACCTCTGGAATATCTCGTCTCTCCAAACCCAAAAGGAAAAGAGAAAGTTTCTTCACAAATCAACCTGATTTTTCCACCTGGCACCTTGACAAAAGAAAAAGTCCTCATTCCAGCCTCAGCTAACCAGCAGGTACCCAAAAGAATCCTAAAGCTGGGCCTCACACTGGCTCCACAGGACTCCTAAGGTTTCCCAGCAATAAGCTGGACAAGACAGATTTGTAACACCCAGAACCTAGTCCAAAATGCAATGTCCACTGAAATGTTTTGAGGATTTTAAGGGCTTTGAAAGATCTGTTTGTACCAGGACAGGAACGTTCTGCCACAATTGGAGCCACCAGCATTCATCTCATTCATCACCCACCCCATCACTCCTACAACTATTTTAGGTAAGAAAACACAGAGGCCAAAATGCAATTGCTGAATTCTGTTTGCCTACAGAGCACTTAACTCTCAACTTGGCAAAACCCCTCTTCTTAGGAGCTTCTACTTCAAATAAACTTAAATGTAGAGAGGAAAAAAACTAAAGGCAGTGTCTAGAAATACATAAACTGCTGCACCCTCATGGAGAGACACTGATCCACACAAAGGGTCATAGGAGAAGCAGCTCTGAAGTGAGTAACTGAGAGCTCAGACTGATGGAAAAGCTGTGTCTACTGCCACCACTCACAGAACAACCCCTTAACTGGAAATCCCAATGAGGGATGGCAAACAGTGCTTTCAAGTGCAAACCAGCTTCATAGGATGTACAACAGCGTGGTCCTACTGCAAACCTTACAGAGTTCCTCATACCTTTCCATTTTTGAGCCGTCCAGAGGAGACGATCCTCGAGACGTGCACTTGGAAGGGCCTGCACTCCGTGCTGCAGCTGAACTCTTCCACTCTGTCCATGACCTCCACAGAGTTTTGTTCCACAAATGAAGTGGTTCCTCGCTTTTTAACGCGGCCACCAGGCTGTTCCAAACCCTGCCTTTTCACTGTGGAACACTTTAAAAAAGTCACTACAGAAAAGTCAACGTCAGCAACTGCAGAACAGCCCATGTCCCCAGCATCCAGAATATTCTCAGGAACGTCGTGAGAAGGTGGCAGGTCCCTGCCCATGACCTGACTCTTCTCCAGAGTACTGACAGTGTCACGGATCTCTTCAGTCAGAGCTGCCTGTGGAGGGTGGATCAGAGCCTCTGCTGCTGCAGAGAAGTCACCATTGGCAGCTGGGGAATGGTCCAAGTCCACAGTACCCAGCGTATTGCCAGGATGATCAGGAGAAGGTGGCACATCCCTGCCCCCAACCTGCGAGGTCTCTGGAGTACTGCCCGAATCCTGAATCCCCAGCTCACCTCCTGACAAGTCTTGCAAAGGCAGCTCAGGATTTCTCAAGTCCTGACTATCCAGTTCTGTCCTTGAAATTTCCCGAGCCACAGCTGGAGATGGATCCGTGTCTTTAGCAATCACTGGTGCACAAGCCACATCCTCAGTATCAAGTTTAGTCAGCAATGTCTGTGGAAGGTGGGTCTGAGCCTCAGTCACTGCAGGAAAGGCACCATCAGCAGCTGGAGAACAGCCCAGATCTGCAGCATTCAGACTGTTGACAAGAAGATCAAGAGAAGGTGGCAGGTCCCTGCCCACGACCCTCTCCAGGGTACTGCCAGTGTCTTGAAACTCCAGCTCACCTCCAGGCAAGTTTTGCAAAGGCAGCTCAGGATTTCTCAAGTCCTGATTATCCAGTTCTGTCTCTGAAAGCTCCTGAGCAACTGCTGGACATACATCCATGTCTTTAGCAACCACTGGGGCACAAGCCACATTCTCAGTATCAAGTTTAGTTGGGGATGCCTGCGGGAGGTGGGTCTGCACTTCAGTTCCTGCAGAAAAGTCCCCACTGGCAGCTGGAGAATGACCCAAGTCCACAGCATCCAGACTATTCACAGGAAGATCATGAGAAGGTGGCAGGTCCCGGGCCATGACCTGGGTCTTCTCCGGAGTAGTGCCCAAGCCCTGAATCGGTTCAGCCGGAGCCATCTGTGGAAGTTCAGCCAGATCCTCAGAGGGCTCTTTGCTATTCAGCTCAGTGAAAGAGCCATCTGCAAGCTCTGCCAGGTAGGACATGGATGGCTCTGGCCCAAAGGGGGAAAGTGATGTTTCATTAAGCCTGTCATTCCCACTGCCCAGGCCAGAGGAACCAAGGTCTTTTGCCCCTTCGGTGGCTCTGCAGTGCTGCACGGGCTCCTTCCCTGCTAAACTCTCAAAGCTCAGGTTCTCCCACGTGCCCGAATCCGGGGACTGCAGGCAGGCTCCCACCGTGCAGAAGGCCTTTGCACTCTCGTTCTCGATAACCAAGCCCTCTTTGGGGGAGGGAACATCCTGCCTGCGGCCTCGGAAACTCCGCTGAGGCCTCTTCTCATCGGGGGAAAAGGCCCTCGAGGAGCCTCGCAGCCGCCGAGCCGCCTCGGCCACGCTGGTCAGGAACCTCACAACACCCCCAAAGTGAGTGGCTTTGGCAGCACCATTTGATTTTTTCCGCTGGCTGAGATTCTCCTCACATCTTGTATCAAAGTCAAAGTAAGAAGCGGAATGATCAGTTGTATTTTCTAAGTTCTGGAAATTGGTTTCAGCCCTTTGATCTGGGAGCTTTGAATTATCTTTGCCAGCTAATGAAATTCCTTTCAGATAGCTCCAGACATCAGAGCTCCTTCCTCTCCTGCTCTCCTGTGGGAGCATAGCACACCTCTTTTGATTGTCCCCTTCTGTAATTGCAGGACTCTTAATGTGCTCAAAATTCAAAGACTCGCTCTTCCTGGCTGGTATTCTGTGGCAGTTACCATCATTATCCTCACCGTGTAATCTGCCCCCGATATCCCTGAGACATTTGCTTTCAGTGGCATCAAGTTCAGGAATGCTGATGTTCAGCTCTATGTCCTCAAAAGAAGAGTCCAAATCCTCGATGTACCCCGCGTAGGAGTGGCGGGAGGGCCTCCGGCCATCGCCCAGCTTCCTAACCCTGTAGACAGCTCTCTGCCCACTGGAAGGAAGGTCCTCCTCAGGGTCACACACATCCTGCACTCTGGACGCTCTCAGATCCACATTCTTGGGCATCCTGGAGGATCTTCCCTTCTTTGACGACCGTACCCTGTCCATGAAGGATGGCTTTTTCAGCTCTGAGGCCTCAGAGGTAACTCCCAGCAGGATCATGGACTGGGGTCTGTCTTTATTTGTAGAGAGTCCTTTCCTTCGCCTGACGAAATTCCAGATCCGGTTGCCCTTGGTTGTCTTCTTATACCTGTGTGGTTCCTCCTGCTCGCTCGGGACCGCGTCGCCGGAGGTGCAGTGCTCAGCACCACAGGCCTCCAAGGCATCCATGCTCCCTTCCTCCAGGTTTGCTTGGAAAATCCTGTTGGCAAATCCATTGGGAATGGTGACGGAAGCAGTCCGAGTACGCTGGCGGCCCTCTAGAACTTCCATGGCCTCGGCTCACAGGCTGGTACCAGGAGTCACGGGTGCATGGTCCTCAGATGGTTTTCTTCACAAGACTTTAAGGAAAAAGAATAAAGGAAAGCAATTAGGAGCAGAAAGCTTTGGGAAAACACATTTCTTAAAGCATCACAAGTCTTATCCCAGTGGCTGTGGTGGTTTTCCCCATTGATTTCAGGGAGGCTGAAATTTTGCTTCCAAACCATCTAAAGCTACTTAAATCTGATTTAAGCAACTGAACATGTAGTGACCACAAATAAACTTCCTGCACTAGTAAAGTTACTACAAAGTGTGCTCAGAATCCCATGAATCACATCTTCGTTTTCCAAGTCACAGAGACTCTAAAAGCATCATGGCAGAGAGGGAGAGAGGAAATTCCAGTGAGAGTCCCTGCACATGTCACTGTCATCTCCACCATCCCCATCTGCCAGGAACCAGCACCATTCTTCTCAATAATTCGGTCTCTCCAGGCAGGCATTCAAATAAAAGTCAGGATGAGCCTTTTCCTGGAAAAGGCAATGCAATTCTGAAATACTACATCAGAAAACTCATGGAATATCCAAGCCAGGTTTTTCCTACTGCAGCAATGGCACCAGCACAGGAATCCCTCGTGGAACTGGTCTGCTCAATGAAAGCTGCTTGGCCACCACTCAATGCTACACAAAACGTGTTCCCCTCAAGTGAGTTCCAGTAAACAGGATTAAAAATACAATTTCCCCATACAAAGCAGCAATGGAAACCACTCTGAACCACCTGTGGGAATACAGCTGAACTCCTGCTCAGATCCTAAAGCCTCCCTTCCACTGGAATACCTCTGCCCTATCTCAGTATTACAGCTTCCTGGGGCTGCATCTGCTGGTCCTGCCTTTACTGTCCACACTCAACAGGGTTGAATTCCCTCAATTTACAACCCTGCTCTGAAGAAGGAAGAAACAGTGAGCCCCCAAGACATGGGTCTGACAATGGAGAAACGCTGCACTTTCCTCCGAGCAACGGGAGAGCCACACCAGCACTGAGAACAGTCCCCATATCTACTGAAAACAGGTAAGCTTGACATTTCTGTTGAAACTAAGGTAATTAATGCAGCAGCATTAATAACCCTGGGCATCTCACAACCCTTGCATTCAGTCAAAAAAGTGTGTTTCTACTTTGCCACCACATCTGTCTTCAACAAGGGGATAACCCATGAGACCCCCACAGATGGCAGAGGCACCACGGAAGCAGAGCACAGCCAACAGAAACAACCAGCATCCCACTTTTTTATGGCCAACAGTCATCTGGCTTTCCATCAGCCCTGCCACAGGGACTGTGCCAAGCATTTTTGGCACCAGCAGTGCTTAGGGTAGCAGAAATGAATGCTTGCTGCTGTGGTGGGCTGCCAGATGTCCACTCACTGTGCTGCCCAACCGAGGCAAGGCGGGAATCAGATGAAAAAGCTGATGGGCTGCTAGAAATGTATGGTGATCCCATTCCAATCACTGTCTATCTGATTTACTGCCAACTGATTTGGATAATGAGAAATAAAGATAAAACTAACTCAATGCCTTACCCCCACCCACCGTGGCTCAACTTCCCATCTTCTGAGGGATCTACCTCCCACCAAGGGTGCAGAAGGATTGGGAACTGGGAGAGATATGGCTGGGACATAACAGCTGTCCTTCCTTCCCTCTTGTCCCCCGCTCCCGTGGGGCCTCCCCGGGCCACGGTTCCTGTCAGCAGAACCTGCTCCTGCTGTGTGGGGCCTCCACTGGTTACAATTCTTGCCAGGAATCACCTCCACAGGCTACAATTCCTGCCAGAAACATCCCCCTGCTCCTGTGTGCAGCCCCCAGAAGGTCCCGTTCCCATCAGGAGAACCCGCTCCTGTGTGGGGCCTACCCAGGCCACAGCTCCTGCCAGGAACGTCCCCCTGAACCAGCACCTCCTCCTCGCCATCTTCACCAACCCTAGTGCTCACAGTGCTGTTCCTCACCCCTTTTCATCCCCCCATCACTCTTCTTGGACATTTTTGCCCTTTATTAACCACGGGAGGTGCTGCCAGCGTTGCTGCTGGCTCTGCTCGCGGCTGTGATGGTGGCACTGGTGCCACCAGCTGTACCCAGCACAGCCCCAGTGACACAGCCTAAATGTGCCCTGCCAAAGAGACCCCACAGTTACACATCCTGATGGAATNTGCAGAGAAAGCAGAAGCTTTTGTTCCCTAAAAAGCAAGGGCTGAGCAGGACAGTTCCTCCATCTGGTGCCTGAGGAGGAGACCAGCTCCTCATTTCTCAGGCTGTCGCTTTGGGATGAGAGTTATTCCCAGACATTCCTGCTGCAACTTAAAGACTAACACATTGGGATGGGTTGGAAGGAGTGGGGGGAAAAAAAAAGAGTGTTCAAGTCATGCAGCCAACTGGCAGCAAAAGACAGAAATCACAAAGGGTCCCTTTTTTTGTTTGTTTTCTCTTTCCATTTTATGTTTTATTGTTTCTGGCTGGGTGGATCCTGCATGAGGAAAGAAGATTCAAAGGGAAGAGGCTTGCCTGTGAAGTCTTTGGAGGGATGCTAGCACAGAGGAGACAGGCTGTTCCTCATGTGTCAGGCAAAAGAGAGCCCATAACAAGGGACAGATCCTGCACAGCCCTCCCCAGAGAAGCAATAGAATCCAGAATCACAGGGCACACGGGTGGCTTTAAAATTAAACTGGGGGGATGTTTAATTATTTTTTTTTTAAGCAGCTTTAAACCAGATGTAAATTTGAGCTGCCACCATGGAGCCAGACCCGAGCACTCTAAGTAGAGAGGAGACCTCTTCTGTGGTCAGTGCTTGATGCCTCCTCTTCATCTTCCCTTCCACCACAGCCTCACCTGAATCTCTCATCATCTTCAAAACCACCTTGCTGGTGTTTGAATCCCCCCAGTCACACTTGCAGGACTGCACTCACTGAAACCACAGGCTGACCTTGGCAGGAGCCAATTCCCAGCACATCTCCCTCTGTGCCCACTGTCCAGCACTGCCCCAAGCCAGCTCCAGCCCCAGGACTGGCACTGCCTCACCCAGAGCAAAGCCTCCCAACACGGGGGCAAATTCCAGCCAGCTTCTCTCAGTCTGCCCTGAGCAGGAGCCAAAATCTGCTCCACCCCACTGCCTGATGGAGCCGCCGAACACCAAACACCTGCAGCAGCTGCCTGGGGGAAACCTGTGCTTCCCATCAGCCAAGCAGGGCAAAGGTGGCTTCACCACCCAAACCACACAGCCTTGGGGGCATTAAGGCCCATGATGACAAAATAAAATTTGAGTATGGAGGAGAACAGCCCTGAGAGTATCTGATGAACCCTTACTCACCTTTCTGGGGTGCAGGAGAAAGAGATTCTGAAGAAACACTTTGAGAACAGCTACTAGCCAGAAAACTACACCACTTATCAACCACATGTTTGTTTTTCCCCTCCTCAAGCTGCAGATGTCAAGTCATAGCAAGTTACCACCCAGCAGCTGAGCTGGGCTACCATCACCTAAAGCAGGGCTTTAACCACAGAAAACACGAGGTAACACAACTACCTTCCACCTCTTCCACTACCCTCAGATTACCTGAGCCCTAGAAGCCCTTACCAGATCACCTGAATCCCTTCAGCCAGTTTGGAGACCAAAGGCTTGTGTGTCTGCTCTCCAAAACACACTGAAGCTCAGCTGGAGGGGAAGATGGCTTTATAAAACTCCAGCTACCAACCAAACACTGCCCACAGCTCCAGTGTACAGGGGCTGTGTGGGTCCCCACCTCACCCTGCTCTTCCTGTCACAAAAGCAGCAGCCCTTCATTCTGAAAATTCACTCTCCTTTTCCAGGTCACTGAGGGGGACAAATAAAATGAGAGTAATAAAACCCCCAGCCAATGGTGCCAGGTGTGTTACACAAACATCTGTATCTACAGCCATGACTCCCCCTCCGCATTCTTTCCATATTTTTTCAGTTATCCCAATCTCTAAGAAAGAAATAGGTACTCAACATCTCACTCGTGATTGCACAACATTCCCTTGGCAACAGGCTCTTCCTGCATGATACAGGTGGGAGTAACAGCAATTCTGCTCCTTTTCAGCCTGATTTAGCAGACAACCAGCAGAAATAACAGCATGGGCTCAGGGAACACCCACTGAGGTTGACAGTTCTCACAGACCTAAAGGACACTGAATCAGGCCCAAGCAATCAGGGCTGACACAAGCCACCCCTCAGGGAGCGACACCTTCCATGGGCAATCTCCTTCTGCTGAGCTGCCCTACACAAGTTAGCCACAAGCAGAGCAAAACCCCGATGTTAAACCAGGTTAAGCCATGATACCAGGTCCAAAGGCAGCAGGGTAGCAAGATCTGCTAGAAAGGGAGCACCAATTAGGAAAGGTGTGATCCAGGCTGAGTTTTCTCAAGAGACCCCAATGAGGGCAAGAAACTGCTCATTTAACACCCCACAGCTCAGGCCGTTTGCCAGGCAGGCACCAGCCAATCCCTGAAATCTTCTTCAGAGCACTGCAGGTTTTGGGCAACAAGCACAAGTAGCTTTTTTTAAAAAATATTTGGTGCTCTGATGCACTAGGGGGGCACTGGCAGAGGTTGTCCTATCCCTGGAACTGTTCAAGACCAGACTGGACAGGGTTTGGAGCAACTTGGGATAGTGGAGGGTGTCCCTGCTCATGGCAGAGGGAGGAACAAAATGATTTCAAAGGTTCTTTCCAACCCAAACCATTCTGTGATTGCAGGATCCCTTTGTGTTGTGGGATTGTGGAGAATGGGTATTCCAAGTTTCAGGCAAATTGTAAATCCCTTCCATCAAGTGACCCCAAAGAACTATTTTGACTGGGGCCCTGGGAAACAACAAACCTTTGAAGGCAACAAAGAGGAAATTGGTGGTGGGGTTGCCCTTGGGGCAGCCTAGACAGCATCACGTGCCAGGAACGTGCTCTCCACCACAGAGCCACTGGCTCAAAGCACCTGGAGAGACCCAAGGTCATCCAGAAAAGTTTTGGAGCCAGAGGTAGAGAGGGTCTGAGGCTCACAACAGCCCAACTGCAAAGAAGTGGAGGGTTCAAACAATGTCACAAAGCCAGTACCAAAGGCCAGCTCCTCCTGGCACCGTGACCTGACCTGTGTGTTCCAAGGACAGCATCTGCACCCACTGTGGAGCAGCTACTGCAGACACCCCTCCAAGGCTCTCCAGCCCCCTTCTCTCACCTCTCAGCAGTGCTACATTTGCTTCCAAACCCACTGTCCCCCCAGCATCACAGGGCTGGAGCGAAAGGCCGGCACAGCCCAGGCGCCGACAGCCTCGGCGGGGCTGGAATGCACCGAGGGCCCCCGGGGACACGATCTTCCACTCGGCTCTTCCTCTGCAGGATCCAAAATAACAAACAAGAAGGAGCCTTTGGCCATTGTTTTTCGGGGAAGGGGGGTGACGGGGAGAGGGCACGCGGCGCAGCCTGCCAGAAGGCATGGCTGAGCTAAGGAAGTCCTGCCTGGGCTTCGCTGTATCCGCTCCTCTCCAGGAGGGGCGGGGGGAGGCAGGAAGGAGAGAAAATAGAGAACAAATGATCATATAACCCTTGAGAGAAACCTGTCTGCTCTCGGAGAGCGTATTTAGTCCAAGCATGCAGTGCCTCTTGCTATACAAAAGAAAAAGAGGAAAGAAAACCCCGCCAGTTCTTCCGTTACCATGTTCTACCACTGAAAAAAAATGGGAGGAAACAGATGTTAAGCTCTCCAGCGTCAGGAAATTATCTCTTTCATGGGGGTACAGTTACTTCAGTGTATTTAGGTCAAACAAATAGGGAGAGAATTGTGACTTCTCCCCCTTTCTGTTTATGTCTCCACAGACATTTCAGCCTCTCCGGGTGCCGCATCCAAGGACCGAGGGCAGAGCTGTGTTTGCTCACAGAGCACACCCTGAGGATGCAGCCTGCTGATCAAGTCCCTGCCCACCTGGCAGAGCCCTGCCAGCAGATCCCCACCCCACAAACCGCTGCAGCCCCTACAAAAATCCAGCAGCCTCTGTTGGTGGGTCAAGGAGGACGGTTTGGTGCTGGGCCCCAGCCAGGCATGGCAGCACTGCAGTGTGACTGTTCATTTATTTCAATAGAGGTGGAAGGAGAGACCTGGGTGAAACATCTGCAAAAGGGATCTCCAGGCCATCAGCGAGCACCGTTACGACTTTCCGGCGCTGGGCTCCCCAAGGAGCGCGGGGCCGGTGCCCATAGGAAGCAACCACAGAATTGAACCAGCATTTTACACACTCTGCAAAATCCCTTCCACAGGAAGCTAAACCCCTTCATTAGGAGCAGGAGGCACACAGCAGAGCAGTCTGAATCCCTTCCCAGTCAGGAGTAGACAGATATTATCAAAACACTGAGTTTTAGAATCACAGAATCATTAAGGTTGGATAAGACCAACAAGATCGATTCCAACCATCAACCCAGCCCCACAAAACCATGTCCCCAGGTGCCATATCCACACACTTCTTTAATATTTCCAGGGATGGTGACTACACCACTTGCCAGTGGCAGAAGGGATCCTGCAGCAATGGTCTCCTCTGTCACTGAGGGCAGACTCCCAGACAAGCTAACCCCAGGCAAACGCCGCGTTCCCCGTGGCAGCAGCATCTGCCCCACATGGTTTGCACTGGTTTAAGCCAAAGCTTTTACAGTCCTGGATCTGCATTTGTGTTCCTGCTAATTCAATCTTCACCGGGCAGACAGATGGATGCACAGACTGATAGCTCCAGCCCTGTATTTATAAGGACGGAACTCAAAACTTCAGGCTGAGTAAATCAGTTCACTCATGTATAATTTAAACCTTACTTCCTTCCCATTTCAGGGAGCTTTAGAGTTTGTGCAGTGGCTAAACACAATGAAATTAGAGCAGGAGACTCTTTTTGCCCGTGGCCGAGGGAGAGACAGAGAAAGAGAGTTGTTCCACTGCATCTGTCAGACAAACTGGGCTGGTGCCAGCGCTGCCAGGCAGGGACCAGCTCACTGCAAACACCACAGCTCCACTCTGGGGCTTGGTGGGAGATGGGCAGGCACTGCAGGGGGTGCCAGGCAGCTAAACAGGGCACCAGTCCCAGCCTCTGCAGCACACGGAGCATTAAAACCTTACAGCAAGCCAGGAACAGCTTTAAGCACACTGGGAAGGAGAGAGCACCAAACCCAATTCCTCCTGCAAAGCTGAGCAGAAGAAACTCAAGGAAATAACACAAGAGGCAGAAAAGCTCTGGAATACAACTGGAATGAAACACAGATAGTTCTTGCTGAAGGTGGCTTTCAGGCCAAGCCTCTCAGGTAGCCCACACCCCCTGGCACTGTACCCATGTTAAATGTTCCTCCAGACTCACACTGCTGACCCAGGAACTGCAGATGCAGATTCACCCTCTGCCCACTGAACTGTGGCAGTGTCACCCCTTACATACTCCTCCACATTTCCTCTTGTTCACAATTCTAAATTTTTCTGCTCGACAGAAAATAAAACTGAGGTGAGTCCTAAAGAGACCCAGAAGGAGCCTGCTGGTACTGGCACCCAGGATGGACAGGGACCCCCAGGAAAAGGAGGGAGCCTGAAGGAGGAGTCATGTGCCAGCACCAGGCTGCTTGGATGCACAACAGCTGTATCCTCAACCTCCCCAGCTATTTGGCACCAACTGTCACCATTCTAATACAGAAATATCTGCCATTACATGTAGATTATTTAAGCTGTTCAGTAGTCACTTCAAAGTAGTTAATTATATGTAAGAACATTTAATTACTATCCAGTAGCAGTTATAGGTACTTTATTACCACAGTGATGAGCCAAAACACAACAGAACAGGCAGATTCAGGGGTCTACACCCATCCACACCCCATTAATGGCAGCTGAACAATATTGAAGCTGCCATCCTTTGGGAGGACACTGGGAAGCAACAACTTCGTGGTGCTTGTGACATTACTCTGCATTCCCAATTAGTCTGTTTAGTAGAGATGCCTCAGGAACTTTATAGCTGTGACAGTTCTTAAAAATCCTTGCCTTCTCCACAAGTCCCTAAGCAAGGAATCATGGCTGCCCATGGTCTGAACATCAGAGCAGAAATCAGTAGCCAGAGTTTAATTGTTTGTATCTCGAGACAAAGATAGTGTCTGAATAATTGTCTATTGTATCCCAGAGACAGCACAGGAAAGCTCTTCCCCTCGCTGGGAGCCTACAGGTCACACATGCTTCTGCCATAACATTTGCTATAAATAATCCTCGCTGAGCCAAGCTCTGGGCTAGGTACAGCCCAAGACTGTGCTCCTATCGTTTCAGCCACTAGCCCTCCCCAGAGAGTGCATATCCTACCCTATTGTTCCTGCTCAAATGTTTGAAAGAATTATTTTTTCCTTGCTTCTTTTGTTTGGGGAGTTTATTTATATTTCCTCTCTGACATGGAATTACTACTAGAAAAAAAAAAGGAGTGCCACCTTACACGGGCAGCTTGCCAATGCCAGCATTGAGATTGCCATAGTTACAGACCTCCCAATCTGGGATTCTGTGCTAATGGATGTTCAGCACATTCAGATCAGGATTAGAAACCAAGAGCTGGGTGCCAATGCCAGCCCCAAATTCACATGCAGAGACTTGGAGCACACGCAACAACCCGCTCTGCTCAAACATTTCCAAGGATTATCTCAGCAGGTTACTCAGCAACTCCCTGACGTGGCCCTGGTGATGTCAAAAGGACACCTTACATCTACTTCACTGCCTCACTTCCAGCCCTGTTTCCACCTCCAAACAGATCCCCAGTTCCTCTCAGGCAGCTGCACAGGTGGAATTTCCCACCTTCTCCTTTCCCCTTTTGCTCAGAGCAGCTGGACACAACCACAGGAGCACAGGACTGGACAGGGGCTGGGTGGCTCTCAACCCCCCAGGCACTACATGATGGAAAACCCCACTCATCAAGCACAGCCTTTTGAGTACAAGGTGAGGTATCTCCCCACCCTGCTTTGAAATTGCTCACAGGTCTCACTTTAGAGCCCTGCAGTCTCACTCCACACACCAGTACAGGTATCAGCTGTACCAATGTCTCAGCAGCAAACAACTCCTTGAGGAGTCTTCTGCACTGCTTTTCCGGAAAACCAACCCAGTTTGTGAGTGTTTGAAGGTTTGATGTCCCAAACAGGTCAATGACACCTGCTGGACCTCCGTCCACCGCAGCATTCCAGGATATCCAGCTCAGGAAGGCTGGTGGTCTTGCACTGAATTGCCTTTAGGCACATAAAAAGCTAATCTGGTGTTTCTAGAAAATCACAGCCACTGCCACGTGCCTGGCCTGCTCTCAGGCTGGGGCTTTTCACCCCAGAAAGGCACTTTAGGGGTCACACAGAACTTTTAGGGGTTTGACGCCTGCCTGCACCTTACATTTCCCTCACAAGGTTGGTGCAGAACCCTCAGGAGTCACAAGGTGCCTCCTAGACAGGCAAACACCTTTCTGCTGCCTTCCCCCTCAACAGCAACAGCCAAAAATCACCCCTATCCAGAAGCACTGCACCCCAACCAGCAGCACACGCTGAGCCCAGGCTGGCACACAGCGATGCTCTGCAGGACCTACGGTGGGTGGGGGATGGCTGGAGCCCAAACTTGGTGGGAATGCTGCCCCTGATGAGTTACCCTGCATTTTTGTGCAGCCTAGCCTGGTCCTCATCTCCTAACCCAAGACTTCAAATGCACAGTTTACCAATTCCAGCCCGCCAGGATGATCCCACACGGACACTAAACCAACCAGGCCGAGGTGACGGGAGCACAGCCCCTGTCTGGCCATGCACAGTGTCCCCAATGTGGCTTTGCCCTGCAAAAGGGGCTGTCAGCTCCCATTGCTCACGCTCCAGGGCCTGCTCGAGCTGGCCACACTCTGCTGGGCCACGCAGGGAGCCAACATCACATCCAATTAGCATCACTGCTGATGAGCTTTTCATCTCCTGCCTCTGCCCCCGCCACGGGGATGGGGCTGTGCAGGCACAGGTGGCCACACAGCCATGTCTCCCGTGCCTGCCCACCCTGCTCTCCCTAAGCCTGCTCACCCCTTTTTTTTTAGGGTTCAAAGCTCAGCAGAGCAGGAGCAGCTAAAGGTTCCCTTTGTCCCTATTTATGGAACAAAACCTGAATCTCTTTTACGAGGAGCTGGGGATTGTGTTCTGAGTATGAGGCACCTTTCTGCTTCACCCTTTCCTATATCCTCTATATTCTATAGTCTCTGCAATGACCTTTCCAACAGCAAGTGTATTTATTGCCAGGAGTGGCAGAGGTCTATACAAAAGCCACAAGCAGGGGAGGATAGGATCAGTCACCCTGAAAGTGCCCATTCCCTCTGAGGTGCAGATCCAAGGATGAGCCCAGCACACCTGCAGTTTCAGCCAGGCTTTAAAACACAAACAGTTTGGGAAACACGTGCAGGCAGTATCTAGTTTCTGCAGGAAATTGCACGGTGTGGATATCCAAACATTGCTATCAGGCAAAAAACAACATCTTGATTTGCCAGCTCATGTCACACAAACCTAAATTCTTTATAGGTGACAGTGCTCAGCTGAGGCAGAGCAGCACTGATACCCTTCCACAGCTCTGCAAAGCCCTGGAGCTCCACAGCAGCCAGGCATGAGGCTGCAAATCCTTGGAAAAGACAAAGGTTTAAGTCCTGCAAGGATGTGCACCCTGTGGAGGGTGCAGCGAGCCAGGGCACCCCAGCCCGTGTTTCCTCAGTGCTGGGGCTCAAACCCTGCTCAGAAGGTGCAGGAGCTGCAGGAACTCCCACACAGGCTCCACCTGCCTGCACAGGCAGGGCAGGAGCAGCCCCAGCTCCCAGGAGCTCCCCAGCACTGCCAGCACCCACCAAAGCTGCTGAGCTCTCCCCACGTCCCACCAGAGCCGTGGCTGGAGCACCAAGGCAAACCCCCCTGGCCTGCAGGCCGGGCACTGGGTCTTTGCTACGTGCTGACACATTTCCTTCCTGTAGTGAAATGACCTCCCATCCACAGGCTACAGCCCTGCCTGGAAATCAGAACCTTGAAGGAGTCAATCCTTCCTGCCCATCCCCCTTGAGAAGCATCCCAAGGGCATTCTGAGCTGGGGTCATCCCCAACCCTTTGGCACACGGGCAGCAAAGCACCTCAGGACATTGGGATGAAGGCAGCAAATATTCTGACAGGTTACTGGTCCCAGTGACAGCACCTTCCCACAGCCACTGTGATTCACCACTCACGTCAGCAGTGTGGAAAAAGTGACCCCTTCTTCCTTCAGAGGAAACTACAGACATGCTTAAATAAAAAGAATTAATTAAAGAATGTGGGCTTGTCCAGCAGAAAACCTGAGCAAAACTCAATTCCCACAGAACCAGAGGGATCTTCCACTGACTTTAATCCCTCTTTTTCTTACCTGTCTTTAATTCACTCTCCCTCTTCCCCACAGGAGCAGGCAAACGAGTGCCAGCCCAGCAGAGGCAGAACAGCTGCTATTTCACAACTACCTGCAGCAAGAAAATCAAGAAACCTGACAGAGCGTGCCAGAAATGATCTCCCTGAAGGACACAGCAATTGGGAAGGGCTGGCACAGGGGCAGGGGGGTGCTTCAGTCCTGCCTGTGGACACAGAAACACAGGTCAGGCAGTGACCCACTGCCCACAGCCCCCAGAGGGTGACAGAACAGGTCCAGGAGGGCAGAAATGGGGCAGAAATGAAGCACCCAATGAAAAGCAATGAAATCCACTGAAATCTTTGTGATCCTCATGCCCAAGGCATCGCCCTTGTTTCATTTGTTTCCAGCCCTGGCAGGAGCTTGTTCTGCACCTCCCTCCCAAGCTGCCCCTCCCCTGGCTCCCAGTGGCAGCTGGGTGTATGAGCAGAAAAGGCACAAAGGAACAGAGAAGTTAATTAAGCATCTCATCTGGGAGCTGGGTTAGACGGGGATTTTGAGGGTTGTCCTGTGCAGGGCCAGGAGTTGGACTTGTAGGTCCCCATCTCCCTATCAATGCAGCTCCACAGCCTCCAGACCAAACCTATCTGTGATTTATCCAGCTTAAAACATGGTCTCCCCACACCTCATCAGCTGGAAATCCCAACTGCAGCCATGTGAGGCTGAACCCCAGCTCTCCAGCACCAGCAAAAGAGCAGAGGAACAGCAGGCTCTGAAGGATACTTGGCTGGACTCTGCAGAAGATCCTGTCCCAGATTGTTGCCTCTCTAGAAACCCTCCTGCAGGCTCAGGAAATGCTCCCAGACATCCCTCACCCAGCTCCCTCCCAGGGGGGAGAGCTGTCCCTTTACCACCAAAATCAGATTTCCCACTGACATGCTCCAACACACATTTAGGTGCCTAAAATACACTCAAATTAGGGATCCATCTCATTATTCATCCTTGCCATGTGTTATCCTCATGCAGCAGAGGGGATAGAAAGAATGAGGAAGGTCCTCCAACACCACCTAAACCCAGGGCTCCTTCCAAAGCTGCACCTCATTTTGTGTGTTTGAGGGAAGAGGGGCAATGCTTTGGATCTTCTGCCTCAAGGAGCATCCAGCAATCAATTCATGTTCTATGGCTTTGTCCTGCAAAGATCTTTCCTCAAAAAAAATCTTCTTTAAGTTAAGTCTTATTAAACACACTTCCGTGGCAGCTGTAAATAAAAGTGAGACTTTCCAGGAATCAAATAAGGTGCCTGAAAAGATTACAGAGTAATTATCACTCACCACATTCCAGCCTGAAATCACAGCAATAGACTCCTCGTGTTCCCTAATGTCCTCATCCTTTATGGGTGCAAAACCCACTGATCACAGAGGAGCTTTAGGGAGTACAAACAAGCCAGCCTGGATCATATAACTTCCATATAACCTGCTGCTTCCTCTCCTGTGCTCTGGACAAGGGCAAATCCCTTCGAGCAAGGAGGCAAGAACTTCATTCAGGAGCAATTATGGAGTATTCTGTGTCTTGGAGAAAACTGTTTCTAGCTGTGTCAAACATGGGCTGGGTTGTGCCCTGAAACGTCCTTTATTAACTTCCATTTTATACAAATATTCCTACCTACTACAACTCATTATCCTCACAAAAGTTTATTTAAATGCTTGGCTTTATTTATTATGGCAAGAAGTTACAGGGACCAAATCTAGACCAGAGAGAGGCCACAGAGGAGTTCCTAGGAAAGAATTCCTTGGAGAATTACGGGCACTGCTGCTGCATCCCACAGTGAGAAAACATCAACCACTGAAGAGTCAGAAACAAAGAGTTGGCTCTTGCTGCAGCAGATCCCTTCTGCAGGATCCCTGCTCACAAACACCAGCTCACCCACACAGCTCCCAGCATCACACCTGGCCAGAGGTGCCCGTGGGCAGCCCAGCCGAGGCGTTCAGCTCCCTCCCTCCTGGCAGACCCTCACGGCTCAAACACCTACAAGGGGCTTTGTGGCCCCCATTTCTCTCACCCCCCAGCCCTGCCACGCTGTGCAGAGGGGCAGCACCTCAGCCCAGTGACTAACTGCCTTTTTTCCTGCTTTTCCTTCCTCCCAGCAGCCCACTCTCAGCAACAAGCACAGCCTATTCAATCCCAATTGTTCGGCGGCAGCCGGAGCCCTCCCGGCCCTGCTGCTGTGTTTGCTGCTGGGAAACCCGGAATTATTCCTTTATCAGAAGTCACCCCAGCTGATCCAGAACTGCCTGGCACAGGCCCACGCTGCAGCCCTGTAAACCTTCCAGAGGAATGCGTTCCTGCCCATGGCAGGGCTAGAACAAGATGTTCTTTAAGATCCCTTCCAACCCAAACCATTCTGGGATTCTGTGTTTCTGGTGGCTCTGCTTTAGATTCAGTTTGTTCACTCAAAATGAATTAAAAATCAAAGAGAAGGGGGTTTAAGATCCACTCTCATTCCCACTGGAATATTTAAGATCTTGCCTTAAAAATCTGTGAAATGCTGTGACAAAATGCTGGGACAAGAGGAACCCTCAGCTGAAGGCACCAGGGCTGAGCCCTGGGATGGTGTCCCAACTCCAGTCCAGACCCAAGCAAAGCCTCACACTGTCCCAGCTTTCATTTCAATACATTTTAACACAAGCCTTGTTTTCAAGGTCTGTGCCTTTGATTAACCACCTCCTTGGGCAACTGAAGAGATGATTCACGGGAAATATCACCCAAAATGAACCAGATCCATCTGGCTATGGAGAGACCCTACACAGACGATACTGAGACGTTCCTTAAATCACTTAACTAAATCTAACTTGGAAACCCAGCTGAAGGGCTGAGGACAAGTCACCCCAGGAACAGCTGCTCAAAGCTCCCAGCTCAGAGCAGCAGAGCCCCTGGAAGAAACCAGGTCCTTGCAAAAGGTTCTTATCACTTCTCTAAAACTGGAGCAGCAATAACAGGAAGAAATTGTTTTGGCAGGACTTACACCACATAAAGTCAACTCATCAGCCAGTGGTGCATAAAATCTCCCTGGAAAACACAGACAGAGAGCACAGGGTGCACAGAGCATCCCCCAGGCTCAGGTGGGCTCCCAGGCACCCCACACCATGGGGCCACACTCAGCCTGCTGCCACCCCCACACCACGGGGCACAGAGCTGTGCAAATGCCCAGACCACCACCTTGAGCCCTGCTGCTTCTCCCAGCCCTCCCCGTTATCCATGGATGCCCCAGGGTGATTGCAGGGGCACAGGGGGTGCTGCTCGCCCGCTCCCACGGCTGGCAGAGCCTGTTCCCAGCTCCAGCACACAGTGAAGGTCTCCCAGCTCCCCACAGCCCAAGGGAGGGATGGGAAGGCGGTAACAGACTCTGGGGATGCTTGATGGGAAGAGCCCTTTCAGTGCAAACCCAACACCTTTCACCACCCAAACACCTGGTGGATGCTCTCGCCCTCCTCCTCCTCTCACTCTCAGCTGCACTGCTGAGCTCAGGCAGGACCCTGGTGCCACCCCCTGCACCAGCCTGGCCAGAGGAGGCCAGAGAGTGCCGTGGTGAAGCCCAACTGCCCAGCTGAAGCTGTGGAGGTTCCAGAGCCACCCGTGTCCAGCAGGACGTGTGACCTCACCCCTCCAGTGACACAGCTCCCCTGCCGGGCCAGCCACTCGCTCACATCGGTGCCCTTGTTTGCACACACAATGGGCACTTCTTACAGCACCACTGCCACGGGGCAGCTTTAAACTGATTAATGGCTCTCTCAAACAAGCCCTGAGTGTGCGGGAGGCCCCTGGCAGACAATGCCAGCCCAGCAGCAGGACGGCATCAGCTGGTGCCCTGTGCCAGCGTGAGAGCAGCAGCAGATGAGCTACAGCCACTGCCAGTGTGGCTTGTTCAGCTGAGGGACACAGCACGGCTGCTGCCAGGCTCCCCGTCCCTCTGCCAGGCACGTGGCAGCACGGGCACGGCACAGAAGCCGCTTCCCTTCCCCATGCCAGCTCAGCCGCCCTGCTCCACAAGCCAGCACAGCATCACCCTGCAGCCTGTGCAGGGAGCACCCCAACCGGGCAGGGAGCACCCCAGCCGGGCAGGGAGCACCCCAGCCGGGCAGGGAGCACCCCAGCCGGGCAGGGAGCACCCCAGCCGGGCAGGGAGCACCCCAGCCGGGCAGGGAGCACCCCAACCGGGCAGGGAGCACCCCAACCGGGCAGGGAGCACCCCAACCGGGCAGGGAGCACCCCGGCCGGGCAGAGAGCACCCCGGCCGGGCAGAGAGCACCCCGGACGTGCAGCGAGCACCCCGGACGTGCACACAGAGCATCCCAACCGTGCAGCGAGCACCCCAACTGTGCAGCGAGCATCCTGGCCCTGCACAGACCATCCCAGTCATGCACAGAGCATCCCAACTGTGCACAGAGCATCCCGGCCCCGCACACAGAGCATCCCAGCCCTGCAGCTCCTGAAGCCACAGGGCTCACACCTCCTCCTCACGCTGCACTGGGACAAAATTCCAGCAGCAAATTCCCTGCCGGCGCAGGGCAGCTCCGCGCAGCCTGTGCACAGGGGACTGGCTGCCTGCACAGGCTCCCCAGGGCTCTGCTGGGGCAGCAAAACTCAGGCAAAAGCCCTGGGGGCTTCCAAGCTGAATTCTGCCCTGGCATGTGGCAGCAGAGGAATGTCACACGTGCAGCTCCACTCTTTACACCTGCCCCGGGTTTGGTGCTTTCCCTCTTTTGGGATGGCAGCCAAAAGGGAGTGAAAAACCCATGGAGAATGAGCAGTGATCCCCCACAGTCTGGACAGCAAAGCTTTGGGATCCTCCTGCTCCTGCCGGCAGCCCAAAGATCTGAGGCAGCCCTGCCTGAAAGGAGCTGCAGCTCACACAGGCCAGCAAGGAGCAGCTTTTGCAACCCGCAGAGCCCAGCCTGGGAAAGGCAGCTATCACTGCCAACCATCAAAGCCACAAAGATTAGTTAAGGGAAAAAGGCAAAGTGAAAGCAAACGCAGGCAGAACAGCTCACTCCAACGCTCCGATAAGGAGCTGAGGCACGGCCAGGTGAACAGGCAGCCTTGGCCACGCCACGAGGCTGTGGCAGGTGAAAACAGAGCTGCCACGTGCTTGGCCTGCCTACACACACGCTGAGATCCAGGCCACGTGTGCTGGCATCTCAAAGGCAGTGCTTGGTGGGGCCTGTATCCCCCAAACTCTGATTTTACCTCCCTCAAGGTGTGCCTGCTTCACATCACCCCCAGACAGGAGCGGGCTGAGCAGCAGAACGCTGCAAACTGCACCAAAGGACTATGTCCTGCTTCACCTTCACTCCAAGTTTTCCTTAACCCCAAGGTTTCCCATAAAAAACCCAGAGGGGTGGGTTTGGGCAGAAACGCAGGGATCTGGGCTAAGCGTGAACTCTGCACAAAACCAGCTCGGAGCTCCCCGCTCCTCCAGCAGCCCTGGCTGCTCCACCACATCCTCTGAGCACAGCGAGACATTGGAGGATGTGAGCAAGCCCGAATCCTGCCCTTGCCCCAAACAATAGGCTCTGCAATAATGGTGCAACCAGAATTTCCTGTGCGGCGGCGCGCGCCAGCTCCCGGGAGAAAACACCCTGGGAAAGCTGTGCCACGGGAACGCAGCGTCAGGGCAGCTCCTCCAGCCTCCTGGCCCTGCTGGGATGCTCCTCTGGCAACAGGGAAAGCACCACAACCAGGCTGGGAAATGTGGACAAAACCCACAGCTCGGAACAGAAGCCGTGCAGGCCAGGAATGGCTGTGGATAATCCATCATGACTGCAGCCTCCTGCAGCAGCTGGAGCTGGCTTTTCTCTCATGGATGTTTCACATCCTGCAGCACTCGGGAAAGCAGCACAGAGCAGGCTGGGATCTCCAGGCTCAGGGGGGAACCTGAGCAGAGCAGGAGCCTCATGGAAATCTTCCCCATCTCTCCTGGAAAGATGGCACAGATGCAGCAAGGACAGGGCAGCCGATGGCATCAGGCACCAAGTGCATCCAAAATGCTCCTGTGCCAACCTGCTGGAGCTTCTGCCTGGAATGAGGGATCAACCCAGCCCCAAACACGGAGAAAAGCCAAGAACAAGCTCCTACAGCAAAGCAGGAATAGTGGATGACCCCAGGCTGGAGCAGGGGAAGAGTGCAAGGAGTGCCCTGAGAAGGAAGGAGGGGCAGAGCCAAGGGGAGATGAGCAGGCCACAGGCACCACTCTCCATCACCCTGCACCACCAAGGGGGAGAAGAGGAAGAAACTGGGACAGAAGTTGAGCCTGGGAAGAAGGGAGGAGTGGCAGGAAGGTGTTTTTAAGATTTGGGTTTGTTTCTGCACACCTTCCCCATTACCCTAGGAAGCCCATCACCCTGGGTGTGCAGAGAGTTCAGCATTTATTGCAGAAGGAAAAAGCTCAGGAACCAGGTGATGGCACCTGGGCTTGGCTTAGCAGTGATCCAGAATAGTTGGGGATGTCCCAGCATCTCCATGAGACCTCCTGGAATGAGCACAACTGGCCAAGTTCAGTCCCTTACTGCTGGATTTAGCACACAAAAGTCTAACTCAGCAGCTGAGTCAAAGAGAAAACCAAGGGAACAGAAACAAGGTTTTCACCCCATTTCTTGGATCAGCTCACCTGTCTCTGCCTTGTTCTCCCCAGGGGTGAGGATGGGATGAGGTTCCCACTCACACAGCAGCTCCCAGCCAAGGTTGGGGCTGAGCCCAGGGCAGGGCTGACCCCAGCAGCCCCTAAAACACCCCCTGCACCTGCAGCAGGTAAATGCTGAAGGGCAGAGAAAGCCAAGCCTCGATGCCAGGATTAAGGAGGGGCTCCAGGTTTGGGATGGGGACAGAAGAGGGGAGAACAGAGGTGGTGAGGCTGGAAAGCACACACTGCCTGTGAGCCCAAACCCAACACACACCCCAGGCAAAAACCCAACCCCCAGAGGCCCAGCACAGCTCCTGGTGTGCCACAGTGAAGGACTGGCTTTACTGGGCAGGATGGGGGCAGGATGGGGAACGGGCAGCTCAGCAACACATTCCAACAGAGGGGACACAGAGCTGTGGGCTCCAAACCCTCTGTCCCAAAACAAAGAGCGGAGAAACCTCACGCAAGAACGCCAGAGCTCAACCTACAGCAAGAAACAATTACTGGGAGATGACTGGAAAATGCATTTTTAAATGGTTTCCTTGGGAAAAAAAAAATCCAAGGCTACTCCACAGTTTCTTATTTTAACAACTGCTTGGAGCCAGCAGTGAGACTGGGAACTGGTCTCCCTGCACTCAGACCTCAGCACTAAATGACCCAAAATTCATTTGTTATTGTTTATTTGCAGAAGAATTTTCCCCAAAAGTCCGTGGTTCCCAGACACACATCGCTGCCCAATTCTCCAGCCCAGCTCACCCTGCCCATCTCCCCGCCACCAAAATCCTTTGTGATGTTTGCAAAATGCCCCCTTCTGGCAAATTCCAGCTCAGGTTTCCAGGTCAGACTGTGCAGATGAAGAAAACTCCAATAAATCTGTCATTTAATGGAAAATTAATACTGTGTGCTAATGTCAGCACCAACCCAGAAATAACCTCCTTCCCACAGCCATTGCATGCTGGATGCAAGAAAGCCAAATACAACAAACTTTCCACAAAAAACACCCCACAAAAATCAAACTTGGTGATGGTTATGCCCTGAAACAAGGCTGTCAGGGGCCACAGGACAGCACATGTGGTGACATCCCTGGCTCGTGGTGCCAGCAGGAACCTGGCCCATGGAGGAGGCCAGGGTGGGAGCAGCACCCACCCACCCTGTGGCAGAGGGATTTTATTAACTCAGCTGACATCAGTTCAAAAACTGGGGAAGGCTTTGGGATCACAAGACACAAAGAGCTGAAGGAATACAGGCAGAAATGACTGCTCCAAATCTCACTGGGTTGCAGTAATTCACTGTGGGGCTTGCAGCTCCTTGGGATCCTCAAGACTATTTCTGAGACTTTTAGTAAGGTAAATCAAAATGCAAACCCATTCCCAGACTTCACCTGGAAGTTTCACAGGAGCCTGCAGGCTGGAGAGAACAAAACACCCCTGAACAGGATGGGGAGAGCAATCAGCACTCAGGAAAAGGAGCAGGAACAGTGGGCAGGAGCCTCCAGTGCTTGGGAACCAGGAGGGGAAGAAATAACTTTTGAAACAGGTGTGGGATGAACCAAAAATGGAGCAAAGGATCAGAAACCAACTTGTTGCACCTGTGGCTTTTAGTATAACCACAGTTTCCAGACTCATCCTTCCAAAGGAGCCCTTTCTGCAGCACTTCCAGCTGCATTCATCAGGAGGCTCCCCGGAGGAGAGGAGGACTTTTCCCTCCCCTCCCGATGATGCACCTGCCTCTTCCTCCTCCCCACCAGCAGCTTCTTCCCTTGGACCACCCCAGCCCAGCTGTGCCAGCGATGGCACCACCCAGAGCTCCTGGAGTCCCACCTGGACAAGCTCCTGGGCTCTGGGACAGCTCCCTGTGCAGGAGGAGAGCCATGCAGCGAGGTCCCTGTCCCCTCTCTCCACGCCAGAGCCCTCCCTGAGGCCACAGGGGTCACATCAGTGTCACACCAGTGCCACACAGCTTCCCTGGGTGCCACGGCTGCGGGGCAGCACAGCGTCCCCTCTCCACCCCAACACGAACACCTCATCAGCTCTCCTTGCAACGCACAGAAATCAAATTAATTCCAGGCAAACGAGGTGGCACAGCAGAAATACAGCTATACACCAGTCCCCGTCTGGTCAATGAGGCACCAAATGCCACTGGGAAGAGCCATCCATCCTCCAGCACTGGGCACCCAAACCCCCTGTGCAGGGGCTCCAGCACTTACAGTAACAGACCCAAACTTGGCACTTTTACTTTCCCCAAAGCCGAGCAGAGCCGATACGGCAGAGGGAGTGAGCAGCACACCCTAAACACTTGATTTAAACATTACAGCACGTTTGGATCCAGCAGAGCGAGGGTTTACCAGCCCAGCCCGTGGGCTCGGGGCTGAGCTGGGCACCGCAGCCCCGGCCCCCGCTCAGTCACTGCGGGGAAGGAGCCGTGCCCTGTTTTATAACAAAACCCGAGGGAGGAGCAGGGAGGTGACATCAGCCCTTAATCCCCGCATTTTGAAATCTCTCATCTCATAAATGTTCAGGTGTAAAACAAACCCACAAAGGTGGAGGCGTGAACAGGAACCCTCCAGCCAGGCTCTGTGAACACCTCAGTAAGTGAAGCTTTCTCACCGAGGCTGCCCCATCAGCTTCCCCAAGACCACTAAAACCAGTAAGAAGTGAACGCTGCCAACCACGGAGCTCCCACCGGAGCCCACAGAAATGTTCTCCTGGAATCAAACACGCTTTGAACCAGCCTGGGCGAGCAATGACCCAGCTCTTCGGGAGTTCACACGAGTGTGAACCAGGCTCAAACCTCTCCTTTCTGACACACGCGGTGCAAAATAAACCCAGACCCGGGCCCGCGGCAGGAACTGCCCCGCTCAGCTTCGAGCTGGTGCTTCCTCAGCAGCTCCAACACAGCCAAAAACCCCCAACAAAGAAAAGATTCCCACGTGATGTTATAT
Source organism: Lanius collurio (assembly GCA_020086605.1). NCBI lineage: Eukaryota > Metazoa > Chordata > Aves > Passeriformes > Laniidae > Lanius > Lanius collurio. The sequence goes on from JACBWW010000039.1 coordinate 6,263,452, forward strand.
AAAAAAAAA
>JACBWW010000039.1:6293460-6339337 GCA_020086605.1 Lanius collurio
ACCCTGGGAAAGGGGGTTCAGAGTCGGCCAAGGCCACACTGTGAGGGAACCCACAGACACCGGGGGGGCCTGGTCCTGTCCCCAGAAAGGGATGAGGGAAAAGCTCCTCTCCCTCTGCCCTCCACACCCTTTCCCAGCCCGTTCTCCAACCAACATCACCTAAAGGTGTAAAATCCCTCAGTAAAGAGGCAAACCCAGGGAAATCAAATCCTGCTTTATCCTCGCTTTGCTCCAAACCAGGAGCTGGGGTGTCCTGTTCCCTCCCCCTTCCCAACTTTCCACATGGGCACTGCTTTCTGGAGACAGCTCGTCAGCAAAAACAAACTTGTGACCACAAATTCCTACCAGTGCCACAGATTTCAGGGATTCGCTCCCAGGGGTCGGAGCAGGTTTTAACTGGGGTGCTCAGAGTCGTGTCCCTGAGGGCAGGCTGGGAATCACGGCTGGTGCTGGAGGTATTTGGCCAGGATTGTTGGGATCTCCAGCTCTCCGAGGGCAGCAGGGCGGCCGGGCTGCTTCAGGAGACGCCTCATGGCCAGCCGGGATTGGGACAGCAGGGATTTGGGGTGAGCTGTGGAAGAAAAATCACATGGTCACCTTCAAGACACACAACCCTGCTGCCCTCCAACCCCGTGTTACCAAAGGGAAGGACATGGATTAACCAAAATGGACAGGGTTGGGACTAAATGATCTTTAAGGTTCCGCTCAACCCAAACAATTCCATGATCCTGTGAAAACTCAGCCTCGGGGCTGGGGCTGTGGACTCGGGCACAAGCCCCCACTGGAGCTGGGCATGGGGAGAAAATCTTCCATCCTCACATGGAAATAAGTGCAGGATTTCAGACTTGGGCAGCACAGGAGAACCCAAACTGAGCAGCAGAAAGGAGAGGAAGAGTGAAAAACAGCCTATAACCCAATGAGTGAGTGGAAACCCAGGCTGTGGGAATCATGGAATCACAGAAGGGGTTGGGTTGGAAGGGACCCTAAAGATCATCTTACTCCAGGAGCAAGGACACCTTCCACTATCCCAGGCTGCTCCAAGCCCCATCCAGCCTGGCCTGGGACACTTCCAGGGATCCAGGGCAGGGTTGGGGTGGCCACAGACCCACACAGCCATGCAATGCTGCAAGGGGAAGTGAGGCTGAAGGAAAACCTGGGGAGGGCTCTTGGGAAGCAGAGGGAGAGGGAATGAGAGCCAAGCTGTGCCCATTCCATCCCAGGGCACGCAGCCACGTCACCTCTGGCCTGCAGCAGCAGCTCCAGCCCCTCGCTGCGTGGGGCCGCCCCGTCCCGGGGAAGGCTGGGCAGGTACACGTTGGCCCCGAAGTCGATGAGCAGCCTGATGAAGTCGCTGTGGCAGCCGTGCCTCAGGCACGTCTCCAGCAGGGTCTTGGGCTCGCGGATCTGGGCCAGGACGCCCTGCTCGGTGCAGTTGTAGTCGGGGTCTGCGCCGTGCAGCAGCAGCAGGCGGAAGCACTCCAGGTGCCCGTAGGCGGCCGCCAGGTACAGGGGCCCCGAGCAGGCCACCGAGTTGGCCGCCCACTCGGGCAGCCGGGCCTGGACGTTGGCCTCGGCGCCGTGCTCCAGCAGCTGCCGCAGGATGTCCACGTGGCCGTCCCTGGCGGCCAGCAGCAGCGGCGAGCAGTTGTTGTAGATGCTGCCCCCGGGGCTGGCGCCGGCCTCCAGCAGCACCCGCACGCACTCGCGGTGGCCGTTGCTGACCGCCACGAAGAGCGGGGTCTGGGCCTTCACGTCCAGGCTGTCCACCTCGGCCCCGTGGGCCAGCAGCACCCGCAGGCTCCGCACGCAGCCCCAGGTGGCCGCCAGGCGCAGGGGGGTGCTGGGGACGCCCCAGCCGCTCCTGCGGTTGATGAGCCTCTTGTACCTGTCCTGGGACAGGAGTCTGTCCAGGGTCTCGTGATCGTCCTCGCACACGGCCCGGCTCAGCTCCTCGCTCTCCCCGCTGTCCTCCTCCTCATCCCTGGGCTGCAGCAGGGAGAACATTTTGTTGATGTCCATGAGGCTCATTTTGTCGGGTCTGTGCTCCATGTGCCGCTTTCATGGTAAAGGATGAGGCCAAAGATCTACAGGACAGCAGAACCCGCACCACCCCTGGGTTAGAAACAGCCCCTGACACCAGCGGCTGCATTTTAGTGTAAGGTTATACTCAGCATAAAGAAGATTCTCCAAAAAGTGGACAAAGAACTTTGGATGAGGATGCTGCTGGTGTGCTCATGGCCCTGGCACCCCAGTGAGGAAATCCACGTGGGCAAAGGGCTGAGGAAACAATGGAGCTCAGTGTTGTAGTGGGTACGTGGGTCATGATCCTCTAAAATCCTGGAATGGTTTGGGTTGGAAGGACCTTAAAGCCCATCCAGTGTCACCCCTGCCATGGCAGGGACACCTCCCACTGTCCCAGGCTGCTCCCAGCCCCAATGTCCAGCCTGGCCTTGGGCACTGCCAGGGATCCAGGGGCAGCCACAGCTGCTCTGGGCACCCTGTGCCAGGGCCTGCCCACCCTCCCAGGGAGCAATTCCTGCCCAAGATCCCACCCAGCCCTGCCCTCTGGCACTGGGAAGCCATTCCCTGTGTCCTGTCCCTCCATGCCTTGTCCCCAGTCCCTCTGCAGCTCTCCTGGAGCCCCTTCAGGCCCTGCCAGGGGCTCTGAGCTCTCTCTGGAGCCTTCCCTTCTCCAGGGGAACATTCCCAGCTCTCCCAGCCTGGCTCCAGAGGGGCCCCGGCCCTGGAGCAGCTCCGTGGCCTCTCTGGACTGGCTCCAACAGCTCCTCATCCTTGTGAGGGATGGATCGAGTGAGGGATTTGGGGAGAGGAAGGCTGGGAACGCTGAGCTGATCCCACCGGGTGGGACTGAACCCTGACAGCTTTGGATGTGGCCTCAGGGGCCGAGGGACAGCGGGGACAGGGATGGGATGTCCCGGCTGGCACCTGAGCAGCTGGAAACGCTCGGGGTGGGCACAGGAATTCCTCGGCAGCCCTGAGGCGTCTCGGCTTTCCTTGGGAGAGGCAGCGGAGGCAGAGCTGGCTCTGACCTGCCCGGGGAGAAGCCAAGGCGCTGCACGGAGCAATTAATTAGCAAAGGAAACAGTTAATTAGCCGAGGAGCTGCATTTGGCCTCGTTCAGCACCTGAGCCCGTCGGTGCCGGGGCAGTCACGGGGGACCTGTCCCACATCACCCCCGGGGACACGGCCACCGGCTCCGGGGGACCCCAGCGAGGCCACCAGCACGGCTGGGGAACTGGGACACAGCAAAGCTCTGCCGGGCTGCCACCCACCAGCCCGATTTATAGAGAAACGGGGAAAATTCTAACGCTGCTGCTCTTCATCAGGCACTGCTAATGAGCTTTGGGATCACCCCACCCACATGGATAATGGAGTGGGGGGTTGTTGCAGATTTGAGTCCAAAAGACAGTTAAATTCCCAGTTATATCCCAAGGAAATGGTGTGGAAAAGTGAAAGAGCAGCTGTAACATTTCCTGAACACATAAATGGCATCTCCAAAGGGAGGTTACTTGGTCAGCTGAGCTCTTGTGAGGACCTGAGAGAGGTTCCTCAGCCAGAAGAGCCCAAAGCAAAATTCATGGGTTCACAAAATGGTTTTTGGCTTGGAAGAGAACTTAAAGCTCATCTCATCCCACGCCTGCCATGGGCAGGGACACCTTCCACTGTCCCAGGCTGCTCCAAGCCCCGTGCAGCCTGGCCGTGGGCACTGCCAGAGCCCCCAAAAGAGGCTGTGACAGAGCACTCAGAGCACACATTTGTCCCTCTGGGTCCCAGCTCCCTTCCCTCGCCCGCCCAGGTCCCAGGGCTGCCGCCTTACCTGGGGTGTGGGGGATGCTCAGAGCACCTGAGGGCTGGGGGGTCCCATGGGGAGTCCTCCCGTGGTGTAACCCAAAAATGAGGAGTGAAGGAGAGGATCTGGCAGGGCTGGGATGGACAGGGCTGTGTGGGGCCGTGGAGCTCACAGCTGAAATGCCATGGAGGGACCAGGCCGGGGCTAATTTTAGCCCCTCTGGGGTTTTATCTTACTACTTCCATTCTTGGAAAGCTCCCCCTGGGTAAATATAGAGAGGGCAAAGGGGTGGAGGGAGGCTGGGACAGGTGCTGGAGGCTGCTCGACCCCTCTGAGCACACACAAAACTTTTTCTCCACTGTTTCCTTGCAGAAATTGCAGGGAACGGGGTGGTTTTGGGTCCCTGCCAGGGCAGCACCGGCCTCTACCTCACCTTGGCTGCTGCCAGGCACTCCAATTCCCTCTCAAGCCCTCTCCTGCTCTCCTTCCCATTTTCAGAGTGACACAAATGGCCATTTGCAACCTCCAAAATGATTTGTTTTGTCCAGAAGGACAAAAAGTGCTGAAGATGGTCTGGATTTCCCCCTGAGCAGCTCTCGGCTGCACCTGCCAGAAGGAGCCACAGCCAGGGCTTCCCAGAGCTAAACAGGACACAGGCAGGCAGGAAACCTCCCAGGGCAAACAAAAGGAGTGGGGAGCAGCACTGGGGCCTTATCAAAAGCTGTCAGCTGGGAAGTGCAATCCTATTTTATCCAGCTCCCTTTAAACCTTTCCAGACTCCTCAGTGGCGGAGCAGGAATGGGCTGGCGGGTTGAGGCAGCCTTATCATGGAATGAGATAACAACAGAGACCCAAATTATCCAGCAGGGAAATCCCCACTGCTGTGAGAAGGGAGATCAGGGTGCTCTGTGAAATGTGTGGTGTCCCTGTGCAGCCAGCACAGTCCTGGGTTGGAGCCTCCCCATGGAAAACCTGGAATGCAGAAAAATGGTCAATATTGATTTGGTTTTGACTTTTGGCTTCCTCAGAGTTTCCCTATCCAAATTCAGTCAAAAAGAGATTATTGCTTCCCAAAGGTCAGTTCCCCAAGGGCAGCAGCAGGAATGGAATGGTGGAGGTGGATGAATCCTGGAGCAGGAGTGGGGAGTTCGGGGTTATTTTCACTGAGAGTCAGGAAGCTGCGACCACAACGGGGATGCTGCAGCCACAAAAGCCAAGCCTGGCTGGAAAGCCCTTCCACAAAACACAGAAATCAAAGCAGCCATTAAAAAGAAAGAGTGTTACAAAGAGAAAAAAGGGAATGTAGACAACAGAAGTGTTAGAAAATGTGAAATGTAGGAAACTTGGAGATGAAAGGGAAATCCTTGGATGGCAAATTAATGTTAAACAGCTTATTCCTTTGTTGTTGCTGCTGCTGCTTCGTTGTTAACCAAGGAAGATCTTAGGAACAAGAGCAGCTCTGTGGTGAGGAGCAGATTAAACCCAGTCCTAACGAGGCAGACCCGAGCACCCCCCAGCTGGAGTCCCACAGGGACACACTCCCGGGGCTCTCACTCCGGTGTTCCTTAAGTCCCATGGGGTATTTCCAGCAGCAGGGCCAGATCAGCCCCACCAGGACCCAGGGAGCAGTGACAGACCAGCCTGATCCATTTGGGATAAGCTCTCCAATGCTTCAAACTCCAGGGCAGGACAAGGAGCTGGGAAAAGCTTCCACCTTCTGCCTGAGCTCAGGGTCGAGCCAGGGGCTGACCCAGCCTCTGCTCCAGAGAAAGCAGCTCCTGATCAGCTCCCTGTTAATTGGGGAAGAATTAGAGGGCAGAAGGGTATTTAATGCCAGTCAATGAGGTTTTTTGGGAAGGTAAATCCTGTCTGGAGTTGCTTCCATTAAAGAGATTATCGTTATTAACGCAGCTGAAGGGAGCTAATGAGCTTGTGGATTTAGCAGTGCTAAGCACTTAAAAGTTTAGAGCCAAACAGTCCCAAATAAATGATTTTGCAGGGATTAGGGATTTACTAACAGTGCTCAAGGTCGGGAAAGCAGAGCTGGGGAGCGGGGCTGTTGTGCCTCCTGCCTTTGGGCCGGGAGCCACTGCCCCAGCACAGCTCTGGGCTCTGGATTTGCCCTCTGTGCCACCACATCTGCTGCCAGCATTCCAAAACTCAGCCCTGGGGGTTCTCCCTGCTCACCAGGCAGCGTGGAAGTGGCTCCAGCAGCACCGTGATCCAGGTGTTATCCAGGAGTTATCCAGGAGTTATCCAGGAGAGGGCACGGCACCAGCTCAGCATCCCTCGGCTGCACTCACGGCCCTCCCAGCGCCCTCCTGGTGGGAATTCCCACTTGGTTTGGGGCTTCAACACTCAAAATACGGGGTCAGGAAGGAAGGAGGAACCCAGCACTGTTTCTTCTCCTCCGTGAGCCATTCTGTGAGGAATTCTGGCAGTATTGGAACCCCAGGAGTTCAGCTCTCTGCTTCCATTGCCTTCGGGGAGCCCCTGCCCTTTTGGAAAATGGGATAAAAGGATGGTGTGGGTTGGGAGGAACCTTAAAATCCGCCCTGTCCCACCCCCTGCCAAGGGCAGGGACATTTCCCCCTATCCCAGGGTGCTCCAAGCCCCATCCAGCCTGGCCTTGGACACTTCCAGGGATCCAGGAGAAGCATCCCATAACTCTGCAGGTCCATCCATGGGGTTTTGGGTTAGTTGTAGATTTTTATCAATTCCATTCACACTGGATCCCTTCCCTCTCTCCCACAGTTCCAAGATCTGTTGTTGAGAGAAAGGTTTTGTATCCCCCCCATCCTCTCCATGCCCCCAAAGGGAAGGAAAACACAAATTCCAGAACACTGGAATCCATGAGCTGTTTGCAGTCAGGAGAAACTCCAATTACTACACCTTTTGTGCAAATTTCCCCCAAATTAAATTGCAGTTTTATCAATCCTAGCCAGTGTTAATGCTAATAATCCAATTAAATGCAAGGCGAGTCTAATTGAGTAAATGAAGGATTTCACTGGCAGCACTAAGAACATTTAAAATTAGCAAGAAGCCTGTGAAACACCCAGGGACTGAGGATACCCCAGTGCCAGGCCCATTTTATTGCCTTAAAGCATGGAAAATACCTGTTTGTAAGGTGGAAAATCTTCATCACAGGATGGCTAATGGGTCTGGAGTCTGTTCCTGGTGCTCACAGGGAAGTTTTGTACCTGGAATCTCCCTCCTGAGCATCTTCCCATCTCAGCTGAGTTTGTCTGCACTTAAAAAATTTAACACCTCTCTATCCATGATGAAAAAGAATGGGATAAAAGACAATTTTTCCAGGACACCATCAGCAGTTGGGCTGTGGGTTCTTCACTCTGAACCCATCAGAAAAAAGATCTTTTCACTGCACTCACGAAGGTTGGACTCAGCTCCTTCCAGAAGTTCTGGTTGCTCTTCATAAAGCTTTGGAAGTCAGCCTGGGGACAGCTGTGGGCAGGTGAGAGAGGGACAGCTCTCCAGGAGCAAGGAAACACTGTGGAGATACTTGGGTTTACTACAGAAAGGCAAATCTAAATAAAAACCTTTCCAGAGCTGCACAGTTTGCAGAAGACACCAAGATTTAATACAGTTCCATTGGTTAGACTCCTTTTTTCCATTTATTAGATTCCTTTTGTCCCCCATAGTTATATTCCTTTTTTTTTCCATTGGTTAGATTCCCTTTTTGGGTTGTTTTTAAGACCCTGCACCCCCCCAAACCAGGAGGATCACCCCATTTCTGTGCTCTGGAGGGGAAGTGGCTCCAGACTCACTTTATTAAGATCCTTTCACTGATTTCACCTTTCCAAGTTTTTCTGAGTTAATTCCCAATAAACAGAGCAGCCAGCTCCTTTAAAAAGACAAGGTGTTTATTTGTGTAGGGAATAAAAATACCTGCAATCCAAGTGAGACTCCGTGGGACAAACACAGAGAACAGACACAACTCTCCTCTAGACAAGATGGGGTTCAAGCAGTGCAGGGACTGAACTGCCCCTCAGAGCCACTGGGGCACGTTCCAAACGGGGCTTCATCCCCCCCAAATGTCCCTCACCAGTGACACAGACAAAAACAGCAACAGGGACATTCCCAGCCAGCACTACACACAGTTTTAGGGACATTCCTACAAGGATCAGCTTGGGAATGACAAGGAAAATCCAGCTGAGTTACTCCAGTAGTTTCTGCTACATGAACTAGATGGAAATACAGAGAAATGATAGAAAAACAACCCCTTGGCCCTGCCCTGCAGCTCCCAGCAGGACACATTAATTAATGTCATTAGCAAACCTGCCCTAACGAATGGCCCACCTGCCTGCCTGGCCCCAAACACAGGCTTGAACATCCTCTGCTTCCTCAGCTAATTACTGAAGTGCTGGCTGATAATTAAAACATAAATAGGACATTCAGAGCAGGTTCTTCCCTCAGGGAATGCCTGGATGTGTGTGAGGGATGGATGGAAAGCAGGAATAGCTGGGACAGGTCCCTATAAAAACCACCCCAGCCCTGAGCACGGAGCAGAGGGGATGGGCAGCAGAGGAAATCACTTTTGGACCTCACAGAGCACGGATGCTCCTCAGGAATAAATAAGTTGCAGCAACTTTGCCCAGCAGCAGCAGATTCCCACATAACAGCTTCTGCCTTCCTTTCACACCTCCAGGGAGCAGAGAATCGGGCCCTGCTGCCAGCAGGACACTCCAGGAGCAGGGAGCACGGCTGTTCTGGGAAGCAGATCCCACCTGAGCCCAGGACACACTGCAGTGCTCTGAGCAGCAGCTCAGTTTGCTCTTCAAACAGCCCAGAATCACCAGCAAAACCAAAAAGCTCCTCGTTCCTTGGTTTTCAATCCATGAGCTCATGGAAAGAGAGGAAACCCTGGAATCTTTTCCAGCTCCTGAATTACAGCAGCAGCATTAAAGACTTTTAACACCCTGCAGCCTTTGCCTGAGCCTGTACACAGGAAATCCAAGAGGTTTAAAGGACATTAATTTCTGGCTCTGGCTCTGTTTTGCCACTGGAGTTAAAAGCAGCAAGGTTACTCCAAGCTTACACCACCTGCAGTGTCTGAGTAAGCTGGTGGTGGTTGTACACACCTGTAGTAACATTGGAGTTCTGTGGAGACATCAGTGTTGGGAACAAGGAAAGGTTGTTAAACTCCTCCATTGGCAGTTCCAAAGGCAAAGCAACACAAACATTTACAGGAGCCTTCTGCAAGCTGGATTCCTACAATAATTAACCATGGCATCTTTAAATCCTTCAGTAGCCAGTCAAAACCCTCTCCAGTTCTGTATCTCTAATGAAAATTAGGGAATATATTAAAAATATTAAAAGAACTGATGATCCATAGAATAATTGGTCCTAAGAAGTGCCTGTCCTATTTTCTCACAGAATTTGGGGATGGATGTTGCCCAGTACCCCTGGAAAGGAAAGACAGGGCTGATCCATCACTCACACCTGGGTCAGTATTCCAAGTGATCAGGGAATTAATTTTTAATCAATCACTCTTGTGGCTCCCACTCCTTCCTTGACAACAACTCTATTTAAGTCTGACAAACCCTCAGTATTAAAAAGCTTCCTCTTTGCCATTCCAGGCAGTGGAGAAACTCTGTGCTCTCTCTTTCCTTGGGCCTTTGATGTGCTTAATAAAACAGGTATTTTCTTACCCAAAACGAGCCACTCAGGGAGGTTTTGGTTAGTTTTTGGACACTGGACTAAGCCATGGGTTAAAAGCACATGAGCACAGCTATGGCATTTTCTGGTGTTATTTTGGAATGTTTCTACTTTTATTGGAGATTGGAAAAGCTCAAATGTTTTCAGTTGGCTTCCAAATTTTTTGTAAAAGAGAAAAACTGATTGGAAAACTTAATGGCAGCACCTAATTTAAACAACAGATTGAAAAGAGAGCAGAGCAGCACCCTGAATTGAGCTGCACAGGGGGATTCTGTGCAATTTAGCACAGAACAAGGACTGTGGCACAGCTTTCCTTGGAGGGGGAGAATCTTCCAGGCCCCCAAGGTCAGACCATGATCTCAGAAATGTCCTCAGGCCCTAACCTTGATAAGCAGCACCCTGAGCTTATCAGGAACACTGGCTGCTCCCAGGGCTGGATAACAAATCCTGGCTTTAACCAACAGCTCTGCAATCTGATTTTTCTTGCCTGAATAACCCAAGTGGAACATTTTTGTTATTGACCTTTCAAAGGAAAATACTGTCCCAGATTGCAGCCAGGTTGGGACTAAGACTAAAACCAGGGAACTTGAGGGCAATTTTTCCCAGGGATACACCTGGACATGGTCCTTGGGGCTGTGCCAGAGCCAAAGCACTGGGAATGCTGCCCTCCTGGATTCTGGAGTACTTCAGATTTGTAAATTCAGCCTCTAAGGGAGCTCCTGTTGTGCTTATAGGAAATTCTCCATTAAAGCCCTTGTTCCATTCCTTATCTGCTGATTTGCTGCTGTTGAGTTTAAGTGCTGCCACTGACTCTGTGATTCTAGGAACCCTTTAGGCCTGACCTGTTGGCAATTCCAGGGCTCAGTCTGGCACGTTGGTGCACTCTGAGCTCCTGACTCAACAGGAGGATCCCCCTCATTCCTTTTCATGCTCAGCCTCCACACTGGTTTAGTTTCAGATTGCTTGATTTTCTATTTTAGCTTTTCTCTGTGTGCTTTAACCATTTAATAAGTAACAGAGTGAACCCTGCCAATGAATTTGGTCACACTTTTTGATACCCAACCTACTTTTGCTGATGCCTCTCCCAAGGATTCTTTGGGTGACCTTCAAACACTCATTTGTGACACCCAGGTCCTGGGGACTGAAGTCCTTGTTTCTTACCAAGTTCACTGCCATGAGAGATACTGTTTACAAGACAGACAAAACATCCCTAAAGTTCCAGGAATTTGGACATTCCCTCGAATCACTCAGCAAGTGATTTCATCATTTTGGGCCCCATTTCAATAACAAAACACAGCCCCTCTGTAATTGCTGTCTCATCAAGGATTCCAGCTTGGAACAGTCGCTCTCTTGCTTCAGTTTAACCAAGATCATAAAATAAGAGAAAAAAATTCCACATAAATGTTCTCCTGTCTTTCCTCATTTCCAATCCTGCCTCTAATAATAAATCCATGTGTTCCAGGCTGCCTCTGTGGCTTGCTGCACTCCTGGCAATAAAGGAGGTCCATAAAAGCTGATTCTTCAAGAGGTCAGCTTGGAAAGAAGCTACTGAAATCAGGGGATCAGCAAAAACCCTGGAGAAGCTGCAGCAGGAGGAAACCTCCTCAAAAACACTGACTACAGGCAGGAGCCAACACCACACTCCAAACTCCAACACAAAAACAGCAACGGCCTGGCTGGACACTGACACAGTCTCAGAAAAGGCACAGGGGGTTTGGTTTGTGTAACAAATATGCATAGGATACAAAACATGAATCAGTTCTGCTACAAGGCAAGGGTCCATGCAGAGATTCATTCACAGCTAAGAAAGGTTGGGGGTTTTTTTTATCATTTGAAGACAGACTGAAATTTTTTTCTTGTTTTAAGATGACCTTGGACCACCACTGAGAACAGAGGGATTTGCATCCTTGCTCCTGCAGTTACAAACACTGCTCAGCTCCTCCCAGAACTGGCCAGGATTTCTCCCAGCCTCAAGCACCAGTGCTGGCAGGCAGCCCAGACCCTCAGAAATACACGTGTTCCCACTGAAAGCCAAGTTCTCAGGAATGCCAGGCAGCCTCCTGGCAGCTCTGCATCACCTGAGCTGCAGGAGCTGTGCCCCACAGCAGCTGCTCCCCAGCCCTGCACACCCCTACTCACACTCAGCTGCAAATGGGGGCTGCACCAGCTCCCCAGAGCTTCACCCAGCAGCTCCCAGAGCTCATCCCTGCTGCTGAGCCTGCCCATCCCCCGGGGAGGCTCCGAGATCCCGGGGCTGGGCTGGGCTCTCCTTGTGCTTCTGGCGGCCCTGGGAGGGGCCGTTGCTCAGCACAGGGGCTGCTCCCTCTGCACAGTCCTGAGCAGGAGGTGGGGCTTTGGCAGCAGCAGGTCCTGCCTTGGGTGAGGAGCAGCCTTCGCTGGGCAAGGGGCCGTCGAGGAAAGGGAGTTTCTGCACAAATCAAAAGGCATAAAACAAATAATTAATACCCAGATGCCAGAGACAGACAAAAACCAGGTGTCAGCACAACAGCCCTGTGGCAGTGCCTCTTTTCCAGCTCTCCAATCCAGCACTGAAGTACCTGGGCACAGATCCTCCCATGTCCAATATAAATATGAGGAATACCTGGAAACAGATCCTCAAATGCCTGACACAAACATCAGTGTTTAATTAATAAAGCTGAAGTTTTCAGCATTCACATTACCCTAGCAAAGGACACTGATGCTCTTCTCACTGGTGTATTTTAGATACTGTATTTTAATTTGTTTGAGGCTGTTTTGGGGTTTTTAACACACAGAGCTTTGTCACTGAACCCCTCATTTTTACCCAGCTGGCTGCAACAACTCCTCAGTGTCCCAGTTTAATCCCAGTTCCACCTTCCAAACCCTCCAGGGCATCTGAAACCCTTTGTGCCTCACGTTTTCCAGCTGGGCTGCGTTGTCCTCCAGTGTCACCTTCTGGCTCAGGCAGCTCAGCAGCTGATCCAGCACACACTGCTTCGGGTGCATGCCCTTGTCAAAGCGATTGTACATCCCACACCAGAACCTCAGAGACAGGGAAAGGGGCATCAGGGCTGCACTACTGCCCACAAAGAGGTGCTGGGTAATGGTTTTAATACATTGACATCAGTAAGTGATTTTAAAACCCTATAAAAATCAGTAGCGATGGGCAACTTTTCTTAAAGTTAAAAAATCTGGCAGTAAATATTAGAATAGGATGAAAATACATTTTTTTTATAGCAGATTTACTGGAAGCTTGGGCAGTTTATCTTCCAGTCCTTGGTTTGCCCAACCTCCCAACTTTCATTTGCACACAAAGCACTTAAAATCACATTTTCATCCCCCTCTCTTTCAGCAGGGCCCAGGAGTGAGGCACAAACAAAGCAAAACTGTTGTGACACCCTGGGCAATGAAATAGGCCTGGCAACCCAAGCCCACTCTGGGAAAAACCCTGAACTGGGCACCAAAATTCCTGCTTGAAAGACTTCCTTAACATACATTAAAAAGGAGGAAAAGAGGAACTTTTTGAAATGTTTAATGTGACAGAGCAAGCAGCCAGGGGGTGTGTGTGGTTCTTTCTGAAGTTCTGCTTTTCCTTGCCTTTCCCCACCATCTTTCTCAACACCAAATTAAAAATATTATTTTAAATTACAGTGCCTGAATGTATTTAACCTTTGCACTGCTCCTCATAGTTCATACCTGAGGAAGGGAGGGGAAAGGTGACATAAACCAAGCTAATCAGTGCAAATTTATCTGATTTAACCTGAGTTATCAATCTACATTACAATGAAAGAAATGTCCCCCTCCTTCCCCTTCTTAACTGAGCAACTTACTGGAAACTGAAAGGTAGAGTGTTTGGTTGAAGCTCTTTGTAAGCTGTAAACCCTCTGTACAAAGGATTTCTCAACTCCTGCTTCCTCTGTAAGAGGAAAGGCCACAGAGAATGGGTCTTCTCAAAGATTCTGGCAAGAACAAAGAACATCTGATCACTAAAAAAAGCAGCAAGTGGATTAATAACTGCAGATGTTGGGAGTAGAACTTGATTAAGGGAGCTGAGAGTTATTTTTATGATGGCTATGACTGATTTCATGACAGATCACTGAGGAATTAAAATGGACACTATGCTGTCCAGAAGGGATATCTCCAAGTTATTACTGTGATCCAAACTAAAACATCTTTTTTTTTGGGATATAATTCACATTCTTTTCTCACACTGGTTAAGGGTAACATTGTCCTGAGAGATGGTTATGTTCTACAACCTCCAATTCCATGAAACACACCCACCCTGTGGCCTGGTGGCCCCACAGGCTCCCAGCTCACCTGAGCTCCTCCCTCTCCTTGTGGCAGGTGCCCAGGAAGTTGCCAAACTGGCAGGAATAAACGTGGTCGTGGATCTCGAGCAGGAAGCGCTCGTTGAACTCAAAGGAGCAGGGGAACTGCTGCATCAGCTGCCACACACACTCCACAAACTGGGTGAACACAGGGGACACCTCTTTGGGGTCCCCATCCAGGTGGCCACACCTAGAGAGGTGCAGAAACCAGGGTAAATCCTCTGTCACCCACACAAAAGCAGGTGGTTTTGTTTATGCTGGTCAAGTTTATGCTTTGACCTTGGGGAAGTCCTGACAAAGTGGCTGAGATCTCCTTCCAGGAGATGGCTGCAGAATTAACAGGTCTTGTTGGAGCATTCTGCATGGGACAGGCTGCCCAGAGAGGGGTCACCATCCCTGCCAGTGTCCAAGAGATGTGTGGATGTGGCACCTGGGGACATGGGTTAGTGTTGGTGCTGCTTGAGCTTTATGATCTTGGAAGTTTTCTCCAACCTTCAGGATTCTCTGATTCCATGATTAGCACTCCTCAAATAATACAATTTTGCAGGTGGGAAAACACCCAGAATTCAAACAAGGATTTTGTAAAGCAATAAAAACACAGTGATGAAATAACAGCCTCAGCAGATATTGACTTGCAATGCCAATATTTTCCAATGTTTTCTCCTTTTCAATTTTCCATGGGATGCCCTAAACCTGCAGACAGTTTTGGTCTCACTCCCCCAGGGGAATGTGCCCCTCTCACCTGTGTGAGAACTTGTGGCCCATTGCAATCCACTCCTTTTCTATCAGGACCTGCAGGTTCCAAACAGGGATTAAGAAAAGGGCATTACTTTGGTTAAAAAAGCAAAATTAAGCCTTTGATGTTTAAGCTTATAAAGCTGACAACCTGCTGACCCTATTGCTATAAATATATCCCCAGAAATCAATGGAAACAGGAATTGTGATTTATAGATTACCCAGTTACCAAGGCAATGGCACTGCTGGAATCAGAACTCATTTCCAAAGTACCATTTTGAGGGAGTTTCCATGTTGTTAAAATCATAATACATAAATATATTGAGCTCAAAGAATTAACAGCTTCATATTACACTGTGCTATTTAATTTGGGAAAGAGTACTGTGATATTCAGCAAAATAAATCAGCAACTGGAGTTCAACAAATGTTTAACAAATAAAAAGAAATATATGAAGTACAGCTGTGTAATGAGGGGTTCAGGATGAAATCAGAACAACTCATGGTATTTTTACTTTTAAATAGATGCCTGTAGTTATAAAAAATATAAGGAAGCAGTGTTTTCCTTAGAGATGTCTCACATGACTGAAGCTGCATCCATTATCACTTTGCTGGATCATATCTAAAGATAATTCCTGCCATCATCATCCAGATTAAGAGAAGGAAGGCAGAAACCCACAAGAGTCCTTAGAAAACTTAATTTATATTACTTTTTGAATTTTTCTATTTCTTGCACTGCCGATTAATTCATTTAGGAAGAACCCTGTCAGGGTTCTGTACAAACCATTGCCTCAGAGGACAGACAAAGGTGTGTCTGTGTCATTGCTCCTAAGATAAGTCCTGGTTCAGAGACAAAGCCCTGGCAGATGTTTCATGTGCTGATGGAATTTTACCTGCTAAGAGGCTGCAGAGAAATTCAGAAACAAAACCAGAAACAATAAAACCAGCATGGGATGCAACACTCCTGGAACTGGAAGAGGCAAAATCTGCATTGCTCTGATTTCAGGGATTCTTTCAAGGAACTCTCCTGAGACAGAGCAGCTCTTCAGGTACTTAACAAGAGATGACTGGAAAGAAACATCACAGACTGCCCTGAATTCATGCAGGGATGGCTGCAAATGAAGAAAAAGCCTGCACTAGAAGCAAACAGCTAAATTAAAGTGAAATGGCTTTTAAAAGGGTGTGAAATGATGCAGATTTGACTGATGGACAGAGGACAGGACTGAGTTCACCCAGTTTCAAATCCCAGCAGATGAGAGACCTCCAGGACAAACTCCTCCACCACCTTTTGGTGGATTGCTGCCAGAGCTGTATCCTTTGCTGAAATCTTTCCTGAGTGGCTCCCATGCAGATGTTGCAGGATACAAAGATTTGGGAATTGTCAATCAGCCACTGCCGTGCTGTTCACAGCAATTACAGCTCCTTACAGAACCAAAGCTGCTCTCTATAACTCACCACTGCCTGGCCCAGGAAGTGGCCTGGGCCACTCCAGCAGGGCCTGTCTGCACTGGAATTGCAGTCCTTACCATGAAGCCTTTGAAGGTCCTGTAGAAGGGGTCCAGGAGGAGGCCAGCCAGGGAGCAGACCTGGGCCGTGCGGTCCCAGCCGTCGGAGCAGTGCACCAGCACGCTGGCCCTCTCCTCCCTCACAGCCTGCCAGGGACACAGCACAGAGCTCAGGAAACGCTGTCCTCCCCCTGCACCCCCCCAAAACCCCGGGGGAATGCCTGTCATCTCTCCTCTAGCCCATGGGAATGCACCATTCCATCCAGAGAAGCCCCAGCCAGAACAAAGTGCTGCAATGGGGTGGTAAAAAACAGCCCTGGTGATCTCTGGAAAGGCAAAGATTCCCAGGCTCTTCCTCTGAGGAAGAAAAGTGGTGGATGAGTAAAGAATAATAGCTGGGCACCCAGGGATTAGAACTTCCAGGTAAATTAGAAGAGTTGATCCCAACTTCCCCCCATCCCATCCCTTAGGGCAGGAGAGAAACACAGAAGAGTTTCTTGCTTGTGACATGGGAAAAATGTGAGAGAAACCCAACATTTACTACTCACTACACTCACCACAAACTCCCTGCACACCCTTTACTACTCCTTAGTGACTTCCTTCTGCCTGACCTGCAAAGCCACCAGCTCTGCAGAAATGAGGACTGTGTTGGATAATCAAAATTACAGCGTGTACATCACACAAAACCAGGAGAAAACCAACAGGCCTCAATTAAAGCAGAGCAGTGGATGAACAACGAGCACAGCGTTAGGAGTTGTTTGTACTGCTACAAAGAAAGGTTTGTGAAGGTAATTTATTCCCATTTTGTGATTTTATGTGTTTCAAATGAGTTCTAATAAAGCCCAGTTCCAATACAGGACATGGGACCTGTACTGGCCCAGCAGGTGCATGACCCACTTATGTTCTCCAACGTTTTCAGAGAGCTGAGGCCAACCTGAACAACACCTTCTCCCCAGAGCCACCTTCCCAGCCTTGCAGCAGTCCCTGACACACCAGGAGGCATTTCTGAATCGAGCTGCAGCTGGAGAGCAGCTTTACCTTGGCCAGAAAGACACCTGCATCCATCACAGCCTTGATGTGCCGTAACCAGCCCGAGTTCTCCAGCCCCGTCAGGAAATCGCTCATGGAGGGGGACTTCATCTCACACACTGGCAACAAACACAGAGCAATCAGCTGGCACCCACAGCAGCACCCCTGGCACCTCCTCATTACCTCTCCAAAAGTTTTAAGTGCTAGCAGCAATATCCTGTCTTAAGGACACACTAATGGTTGTATAGCTAAAATTCAAAATTAAAAAATTTGCTGGTTTTGTGAGAATTTGAGGCTCTGGGAATCTCCTCCTGCTCTTTGTTTAAAGGGTAACTCATTATTTATTCAGCTGTGTTTTTTCCAGCAGTGAGCTGTTACTTCACTCTAAATCCCCATCACATCTACAACCACTCACTCACTCCACAAAGATTGGAAGTTATTTCTCTATTTAGAGGCAAAAATAACAAGTCTAACCTTGAAGGCATCTCAGCTGCTCTAATAAAACCCAGCACAGAAAATACTGAGAGTAATAAAAGTTCAGAACACTCCATAAGCCCCAGTGAACGAGATTTTATCACTGCTGGAGAAGAACATGGGAGCAAAAACAAGTATTTATTCTGCCTCTTCTCCCATGACAAAATCACCGTGCCAGGAGGAGGCAATTGAGGACTCAGAGCTGTGATCAGGCCACTCTTTTGGGTGTGAACAGCCCCATTTTTGTCCAAGGTCACCATGGATCCTGCAGGGCCACGTGGGAGCATCAATTACCCAACTATTTTGAAACAAGAGGAGCATTATGGTGCTTACTAAAACATTAAACTCCTACTCTGGATGACAGCACTGGAATAAAGAACAAATAAAATGTCAAGCATTTTAACAGCACTGATCCTTTCAGCCACTTGAATGCAGCAAACAAAGCAAGAGGCTGACTTTGCTTCCTTCACAGCACAACTGTGCATGGAACATCTGGATATTCTGCAGGAGGTTCTGTCCAGGAAGGGTAAGAAACACAAACCCCTCCCAGGGTTGTACCCACCTTCCAGCAGTTTCTGCAGGCTGCTCCTCATTACATGGATGTTCTCTATGCCAATGAATTTAAAACGAATGTTTTCATAATTATCTTCATTCTCATAGCCCTTCCCAGCAGCTCTGTTGGCCATGGCATTCAACTGGCAAATTCAAGGGACAGGAAAGAAAAGAGAAAATCACAACACAATTCAGAGAGGTTGCTTTGCAAGTCCTTTTTTTTAAATCTCCCAGAAAATGTATTGGGACAAAGCTGTTACTCAGCTGTACCTCCCCACCTCCCAGACAGTTCTTGCAGCTGTTTCATTAAAATTACTGCAGTTCATTAGTCAGAGGCTCATTAAGACCCTACTTAGGGCAGTATCAACCCCCAATTTCTGCTGTCATCAGACACTGAGCCTGCCCTAACAGTGAAGTTACCTAAGGAAATTCAGAGAGAGGCACAAGGAAGCAGAACTAGGAAAGCCATTTTTAACAGGGACATACATACATGGTGGTACAGAAATAGCAAGAGAATTCCCAAGCTTTTCACAGACATACATGCACAGAGGGAATAAAGCCACCTGAGGGAAACATAGAAACATTCAAGTTGAGCACAAAGAACACAGCAACTGCAGGAAAGAAGTAGAAAAGAAGCCAGTTGCTCTAACAGTCCCCCAGACCAGTTCAAGAGCTACCAGGACATCTTTGGTGGGGCAGAAATTAGAGCAGCTCAACCCCCCCCTTATCAATTTGGGCAGATTTTGCAGGAGAAGAGTCAGATATGGTACAGACACCTTTAGAGCTGTAAAATAACCCAGTGCTTCAGTTCTGCCAGAGTGGGACAGGTTGGGTTAGAAGAAGTGTCACCAATTGTAAATTCTCCCCTTGTTACCAAATGCTTCAGCACAGAATTGCCACCAGTGATGGATTTTGGTGGCACATCTGTGCCACTGGAAGCTGTCTGTGCCAAAAGAACACGCAGTGCCTGCTATAAATGCACACATCATTGCAGAACAGGTGATCTCTAGGAAATGTCACACTAAAAGCCAAGATACACACTGGAACAAGATGTGAAACACTCCCTATTTTTCCCCAAAAAAACTTTTGCTTTCTTGCCCTTGCCATAGTTTAACTAAATTTGTAATTTATATAAAATAACTGCAAGATCTGAACAGTGAAGCAGGTTCTCAGAAAGCTCTATTTTCAAATACACAGAGCAATTTAAATCTTTGCATTTATATCATTTTGTGCTATGAAAACCCTTGTGTTCTAATTGCCTTGTACCAGCACTCCTAATCCATCTCCTTACAAGAGAACCATTGGAATTGGTTTCTAAACTCAGTTCCTCAAGATGACAGTCATTAAAAACTTCATTTTGCAAATATTTCCTCTCACATAAACCCCTCACCTCTCAAGTTCTAGCCCCAAAGAGTGGGGCTGAGTTGTATTAAACTCCATCATGAGAACACCATGAGTGTTATTTTTGAAAGGGGAAAAAAATAAAGGAGGGATTGCTTTTCCCAGTCCCACTTCCCCCCAGATCTGCCAATAGAAGCACTTCAGCCTCGTGGAACTGAATCCTGAGGCTTCTCTCCAACTCCACTTCCAGTTTTCTCCTTTTTCCTTTAGGATTCTGCAGGAAAATGCTTCACTGTCCCAACCAGTTCCACCAGGTCATCCTGAACACAAAGCTCAACCCAGGATACTCCAGCAGGGCAGGGTCCTTGGGATCACTTCCCATTCCAGTTGCATACCCTGACCCAGGAGCCCGATCCCACATTCCTGCTGTAGGACCAGAACCATGACAGAATGAACTGGAAACAGCACTGCTCATTCACACAAGAGATTTAAAAGCAGCCCCAAGCCCATGGAGGTACCTTTGGCCTTGTGTCTACAACATACATGAAGGGGCTGCCGGGGTTGGCCTCTCGGATGGCCTGGAGCATCTGCTCGTCCTCCAGGCAGCGCGCGCTGAACCCGGCCAGGGGCTGGCTGCAGCGGCACAGGGCGGCCTGCAACACACACAGATCAGCCCTGCTGCCACCCAAACCCCCCTGCTGCCACCCAAACCCCTCACATCAGCCCTGCTGCCACCCAAACCCCCCTGCTGCCACAGCCCCTGCAACACACACAGAGATCAGCCCTGCTGCCACCCAAACCCCCCTGCTGCCACCCAAACCCCCCTGCTGCCACCCAAACCCCTCACATCAGCCCTGCTGCCACCCAAACCCCCCTGCTGCCACAGCCCCTGCAACACACACAGAGATCAGCCCTGCTGCCACCCAAACCCCCCTGCTGCCACCCAAACCCCTCACATCAGCCCTGCTGCCACAGCTCCTGCTGCCACCCAAACCCCTCACATCAGCCCTGCTGCCACAGCCCCTGCAACACACACACAGATCAGCCCTGCTGCCACAGCCACTGCTCCCACCCAAACCCCTCTGCTGCCACCCAAACCCCTCACATCAGCCCTGCTGCCACAGCTCCTGCTGCCACAGCCCCTGCAACACACACAGATCAGCCCTGCTGCCACCCAAACCCCCCTGCTGCCACCCAAACCCCCCTGCTGCCACCCAAACCCCTCACATCAGCCCTGCTGCCACAGCCCTGGCTGCCACCCAAACCCCTCAGGGGTCACAGCTTAACGGTCCCGTGGGCTCCTTCTGAAAAGCTGCTGCTGAGGTGGACACACAGGAATGCTACTGGGCCATTTAGCAACGTGAGAACTTTGGGAAACTGGAAGTGGTGAGGCTGAGGAGGCTCAAACTGCTCAAGGGCCTGATGGTCACCGCCCCAAATGTCAGCAGTTCATGGAATCCCAGAATGGTTGGGTGGAAGGGAACTTCAAAATATCTCATTTCACCCTCTGCCATGGGCAGGGACACCTTCCACTATCCCAGGAATGCTCCAACCTGGCCTTAGATCCAGGGGCAGCCAGAGCTTCTCTGGGTACCCGGTGCCAGGGCCTGCCCACACTCCCAGGGAACAATTCCCTCCCAACATCCTGCCCTCTGGCAGTTTAAAACTCTCTCACTGTGCCCCTCTCCTTCCTTTCCATGAGCCTCCTGAAGGTACTGGAAGGCAGCAATTCCTCATGTTTTCCATTTGGTTTCTATTTCCAAAGCATTCTTTCGAGTTTTCCTTATCAGTTTGTGCTGTTGCACACTCAGAGCAGCACTGGGTATATTTTAAGGAAATTTCATTCGTTTCCAGCACAACTCCAGGCAGTGCCCAGGTCAAGGCACACTTCCTCAGGAAAACAACAATTTGGCTGTGACAGAATTTTCCTAAGATCAGCATCTAAAAAAATGCTGAGGCAGCAGAGTTACAAATTTACATTCTGGTCTTCAGTGGAAAAAAAAGAAAAAAATGAAACCTTCAGTTATTCTGAGCTAGTGAGGACTTATTTCAGAGTGGCTCCACCTCTTCAATATTAAGAAAATCCAGCCAAGTCAACATATAACTTGGTAAAAGATTATTCAGTATAGCTAAACAGCAGATTAAAAAACCCCACATCAGAAGGAATTGCTGAAAACTGATTAAGAAAGAAATTCCCAACAGGAAGCTTGGAAAGTGTGTGCTTTTTGCAGGGCTCTGGATGCATTCCAAGTGTTTGCCTTTAGCTCAATCTGACTCAGAACGAAAGCCATTAAGAGAAGCACAGTTCTCAAAGGCCTCAAATCTAATAATTATCTTATTCTTTCCTCTCATTAGAGGGGAACTGGACAAAAAAGGGGAACCCTTCCTCCCCCCCAAGGCAGCAGGCAGAGAAGCACTAACATTGTTTTCCTTATACAAGTAAGAAAGCACCGGAATCCGCCCTCGGCTCCTGAACCTTGAACTTCCCATCACCACTGCCTTGGTGGCAGCTCGAGGCACCACGATTTCAGGAGGGTAAGTGCTGCAAACCTGAGGGAGAAGAGAGAAAAAACACAGATATTGCTACAGAGCACGTCAAAAAATTCATCTTTAGCTGATGGGGTCATGAGGTATTCAGAAAAATAATGCAGGAAACAATCAATTCTGAGCTGAACCTAAAAACTGGACCACACAATGCAAAGTAAAAGGAAGATGCTTAAATCCAGAAATTTGAGGGAAGTTTCTAATTTAGAGTCACAGAATGGTTTGGGTTGGAAGGGACCTTAAAGCCCATCCCATCCCACCCCTGCCATGGCAGGGACACCTTCCACTCCCAGCCCCAGTGTCCAGCCTGGCCTTGGGCACTGCCAGGGTTCCAGGGGCAGCCACAGCTGCTCTGGGCACCCTGTGCCAGGGCCTGCCCACCCTCACAGCCAAGAATTCCTTTCCACAAAAAGAGAAAATAAGAACAACTATACTTTCAAAGTTTTCTCTACATCTCATGCAACTTGAAAGGCACTTCCAGCACTCAGACAGCAATTTGATCCCTTCTCCTCAAACAAGCACAGTCTTTGCAGTGTGGACTTCACAGATAAGCTGCTCTCCAAGCCTGGCTTTACATCAAGCTTGACAATTTTAAAACACAGGCTGGAAACCCTGAGGAAATGCTAAAGCACTGGGGAGTTCCACTGCAGCAAGCAAAGTCCCAGAGCGATTTATGATTTGAGATGGCCACGCTCAGGTGCCCTCAGCAGCTACTGGAAACAGCACCTCTCCCATCAGATCTCAGTTCAGGCCTCCACAGGCAGGTAAAACTGGCAGTCACCTCTGACAGCACAGGCTTGGATCTCTTCAACCCAAAGCTTGAAGTGAAGAAAGCTACTGGGAGAAGGGAGTGGAGAGTGAGGGGAAGGGATTCAGGATTATGAACATGTCCGTGTCCTCCTTGTCATCTCTTGTTCTGGCTTTCTAACAGGCAGGTCTGACTGTACACAGCACCAGAGGAAATAAAAAGGTAAATAATGTGGAGCAGGATTTTGAACAAGCTTGCTGACAAATGCTTTTGTTTAATGTTGTTTAGATGCAAGTTGGCCTTTCAGGGAAAATAACAGCAGCAGGCACTTCAGACTGAAATGACAGAGAGCCCATAGATAGCAGAAGATCCAACTGAGAAAGAAAAAAAAGCTCTGTTTTCCACTGCTGTTTTTCCCTTCCTTCCCTAGTCCCTCTCCACTCTGCCTCATTCCCCACCCATCCAAACTGCTGCCATTTCCTTCTCTCCCCCACATCTGTCACCAGCCAGGTGGGACAGGCTTTGGAAATACCAAAAGCAGCTCAGGGTACTTGGAAGCTTTGCCCAACAGATGGTTTGACATTTCTGCAGGAAAACAAGGTTCTGTTCCCTTGCCAGGGGGATCAAAGCACAACAAGGTGACTCTGCAGCTCTCCTGGAGCATCATTATCTGCAACTCCACATCAAGATGATGTGCTTTGAGTGCAAGCGAGGGAGCTCCTCGCTCCCCAGAGGCAGCAGCAGGGCTGTCATTAATAACAACAAGGAGATAGTGCAGGAAGTGGCTCCTCTGGGCAGGAATTACCTCATAGTCCTTATTAATATCCGTTATTTCCCAGCAGTCGTTGGGAATTCCCATGCGCTGGTAATCCAGTTTCAAATCAATCAGCTTCCACCCCATTTCCCGGTTCTCTTTGGACATTTTAGGATTGTAAGAAAAAGCATAAAGTTCTTCGGGTTTCACTGGGAAAGAGAAGGAAAAAAAATCAACAAGTTAGAGATGCAAAGACATCCAGAGAGCCCCAAACTTCTGGAAATCGATAACTGAGTGTTACAGAGGAATATTGGAGATATTTAAAACTTCTTAACCTCGTGTTTATAGGGTTTTGGCTGGGGTAGTACCAAGTGCTGACAATTCATCCCAGAATCCTATGGAATTTCCAACACTCAGTTCCCAAATGCAGGGAGATACATTAATTCTAACAAAGTGTTCTAGCCCAGGCTGGAAGAACTAATTTCTCCTAAGGCAATGACTTCCCCCTGAATTCACTGCAGTAAGCACGTTAGATGAGATTTATATCATAACCATTAACCCTCCCATTAAACCATGGATGAAAAGATCTGTCTTCTGTGCAGAGTTCATACAACAGCTCCTGCACACGGGGAAGGCAATTGCTCACCCAGAAATTCTGAGACTGGAAGACTTTAGGGATGTGTAGAATTTTGCTGTCAGCCCAACAAAGGTTTCAGGCTGGCTCTGACAAATGCCCATTTACCATCCCAATCTCCTTCCCTCTCCTCCCAAATTGCAAATCCAACCAAGAACTCATCCAGCTGATTCCCAAGGCAGCTCCAGCCACAGAGGGAACTTGTCAGAGGCTGATAAAGCAGCTGGTTACTGGGCAGGTAACCCAGAGCTGTCCATCACACCTGTGCAAATCATCAGTAATGATGTGCTCTGCCAAAAACCCATGAAGGGAGCACACTCACAGACATCTTAAAACAAGCAAAAAAAAAAAAAAAACACTGTTAAAATCCAGAAGCAGAAGAAAAGAAAGAGCTACAGCATTTACACAGTTAATTAGAGAACAAAGGAAACTGGTGTGAGCCCCTGCAGTGACACCTCCCACGCTTCAGGCACTACCCAAACCTCTAATTTTTAAAACCTCAAAGAGCAGTGACAGCTTTTAAATGTAACACCACAAACCTGCCAGCTACAGCATCAGAGGGAGAACTTCAGAACTAAGAAAACTCCAAAGAGCACAAGGGGGATGCTGAAAATAGACACAAGCCTTAATATAAATTAAAATAAGACCCAAACTCAGCAAGCCCTGTTTCTCCTACAGGATTTCCAGCCCAATCCTGTGTGAAGGCCAGGAGGAAGCTGCCTTGTGCCATTAATTCCCCTCCCTCAGCCTGGTGACACCATCACAAGGTGCAATTACAAATGACATCCTCTTAATAACACAACTCCAAATACTGGTTCTAGCACCCCAAAAGCAGAGGCTGCCACAGGCAGAAGCCAGGTAGGAGCTCAGTGGAATGCTGTCCTGCCAGAAGAGCCTGAAAATTCATCCGTGCTGGAATAAAAAGCTGAAGCTAAAAGAGAGCACAGGAGGGTGTCTGGCTCTCATGCTAAGAGTGACTCTGAGTCAGGGCAGGGTGAAGCACAGCCTTTCACAACTGAGCAAACACTGCAGAGCAGCCTAAATGAGCTGCTAGAAACACAGCAAAGATGCCAATCTGTGGGATTCTGGGATTCCCTGAATGCCTGGATCAGCTGGAAAGGGCAGAACTGCACACAGCCAACAGCTGGGGGACACAAGTGACTGACAGTGGTCGGGGTTGGGATATGAACTTTGCACAGCTTTCCCAGGGCTCAGCTCAGAGCATTCCAAAGCTTCCCAGGCCAGCCTCCCATCCCCAGTACCTGGCTGGGAGAGCTTGAGCAGGGAGGTGAACACGTCGTGGCAGTCCCTCTCCTGCCCAATGACAAAGTGAGCCACGTGGAAGTTCTTGCAGTGGATGAGCAGGGGGTACCCAGCCGTGGTCAGGGGCAGCTTCTCCACGCTGGAGATGTGGTGATGCAGGATCTGGAGAACAGGGAACAAACATCAGGGGTCACGGATAAAGCTGTGAGCACAACAAGCAGATACAAACCCTTTGTAATACAATCAGCTGTTGGAGCTTCCTGCAGCTAAGGAGCAGCAGAAAATGAGTTTATTTGTGATATTTATCAAACATAAACTGCACCCAAACCCCAGGGAACTAAAGGAGGACTTAAAAAGCACCGATGTACATAAATTACTTTCAGAGGGAGATGTGCAGCTCAGTTTAACTGGTACACTTTGCTTTCCTTCCACCTCCATATGAAATAAACTCTGTCATTCCCCTTTTACCTTAGCATTAATAAAATAGGCTCATTTCAGTGCTAGTTCTGCACTTCTAAAAGCTGCAAGTTCATGTTTAGTGGTTTTGTATATTGAGTTTGAGATAGGAAATTACACAAGTTTTTACATTCCTTGAACTGACACTAACTCCATGAGTGAACTCTGTCAGGTCACATCACCATTGTGCTCATTTCCTTCCCAACCAGCTGCTTCAGGGAAGCATTTGATATCAAAATGCCATAAAAGACCACTACAGCTTTGGAATTCCCAAACCTGTCTATTCTGGAAATGAGAACATTATGTTCCAGGACACAGGGAATGGCTTCCCACTGCCAGAGGGCAAGGATAGATAGGATATTGGGAAAGAATTGATCCCTGGGAGGGTGGGGAGGCCCTGGCACAGATTTCCCAGAGAAGCTGCGGCTGCCCCATCCCTGGAAATGTTCAAAGCCAGGTTGGAGCAACCTGGGACAGTAAAAGGTGTCCCTGCCATGGCAGGAGTGGAATGGGATGATCCTTCACACCCCTCCCCATCCAACCCATTCTGTGATCTGAAGTAACCCTTCAGGTGTGTTTCCACCCCACCATACCCATGTTTCCTTCCTGACTTCAGCAGAGGCATCCACGTAGATGAGGTGTGTGGCTGTCAGGTACAGGGTCCCGGTCGCCGCCTTCCTGCCGGCGTAGCGATCCAGCAGCTTCACGTTCTCAACCTGCAGCAGCAGCACAGGATGAAAACACTTCAGAATCCCAGAACTGCTGAGGTTGGAAAAGTCCTCCAGGATCATGGAGTCTGGCCTGTGCCCAATCCCCACCTTGTCACCCAGCCCACGTCCAGTTGTTCCTCAGACACCTCCAGGGATGGGGACTCCAAACCTCCCTGGCAGCCCCTCCAAGGCCTGACCACCCTTTCCATGCAGAAATTCCTCCAAGTCCAGCTTTGATGGAAGAACTACCCAAGCACCTGTTGAACTCCATCCATTCAACTTCTAATACACAGCTCATGAAGCAAGACAGAAAAACACAAGAATTTAAGTCCCCCCTGCAACAACAAGTCAGCTTTACACCATAAACTCAAATTATTTCTCCATGAATTAAAGCCATAAAGGTTAAGCAAACAGCCATGGTTCAGCACCAGCAAGTCCTAACAGGATTACTGGATTTGTAGCCAAGATGATCCCAGTTTGTTACTGTGCAAGGCTGCAGAAGGACCAAGACAAAGAACTGCAAAGGAAAGTCTTGTCTGTGCTCAGGATGATCAACATGTTGCTCTGAAAGGAACAGCCGTCTCCAGTCTGACCTCCCACTGCTCATTCCCTGGTAGTAGCTACTTCTTGTAACTCACTTCCTGGCCTCCAAGTGCATTTCATAAACCACACCAAGCTAATTAATAAAAAACAGCTTTAAAAAACATCAGTGCCGACATAATAAAATATGTTGTAACTCTGGATTGATTTTCTCCTGGCCTATTTGCTGCCTAATGAATGCAGATGGAATTTTTCTTTCGCCATTAAGAAGGAATAATGGGAAAAAATAATTGGATGGACAATGAAAACAAATGTTTTAGCAGCAGACGATAGATTAGTTCTGGGCATTGAATGTGTGAGCCTCCTTATGCTGGTCTCAAGTAAATCAGGGAAAATCTCGAAATAAACTTGGAGAGCAGAGGCCTGGGCTCAGAGTCCTCTTAGCAGGTCATGTTTTTCAGCAGATATAACTATTAAATACAATATTGCCCTTTTCAGGGCACTAGAGACACGCAGGACCAGCAGAACACTGCAGGGCAGGGGGTAAGGAGCATCCCCAAACTAATGTCCTAGAGAATTAAACGAATAGCAATAACCTTCCTTGCAGTAAAGGATAAAATTAAATTATCAACTGCTGCCTGAATAAATGCAATTCCTTTCAGCATAGCATTCCCAGAGCTCCTGTTTGACTTAATTCAATGGGAAAAAAAAAGCATTTTGAGTCACTCGTTGGGACTGAGAGGAATCTCCGCGCTTTGCAAGAAAGGAAACATTCCAGAATCATCCCCAAACCACCTCGGCATCAGCCCCCCCACAGAAACCCCCCTCCCCACACAGCGCCGCAGCCACGAACCCCTTGGCACCGCGGCTGGGACCCTCCCCGCCCGCAGCCCTGAGGGCACAAGGGCCGTCCCGCGGCGGGGGAGCAGAGGCAGCCGGCGGCGGGGAGCGGGCCGGAGCCCCGGGCGGGGTTACCTTGGGGGTGCTGATGTGCTCCATGGCCGCCCGGCCCCGCCGTCAGGGGCCGCCCCGCCGCCATGAGGGGCCGCGCGCCCGCCCCGCCCCGGCCCGCCCCGCCCGCCTCGCGAGAGCCGCGCGCCGCCGCCATCTTGGCTGAGGGCAGCGCTGAGGGCAGCGCCGAGGGCGGTACTGAGGGCAGCGCCCGGAGCCCCCCGGGGTGTGCCCGGAGCCCCCGGGATGTGCCCGGAGCCCGGGATGTACCGGGAGCCCCCGGGGTGTGCCCGGAGCCCCTGGGGTGTGCCCGGAGCCCCCCGGGGTGTGACTGGAACCCGGGATGTACCGGGAGTCCCCGGGGTGTGCCCGGAGCCCCCGGGATGTACCCGGAGCCCTCGGGATGTACCGGGAGCCCCCGGGATGTACCGGGAGCCCTCGGGTTGTGCCCGGAGCCCGGGATGTACCCGGAGCCCGGGATGTACCCGGAGCCAGGGATGTACCCGGAGCCCCCGGGATGTGCCCGGAGCCCCCGGGATGTCCCTGGAACCCGGGATGTACCCGGAGCCCTCGGGATGTACCGGGAGCCCTCGGGCTCTGCCCGGAGCCCGGGGTGTGCCCAGAGAGCGCCGAGAGCCCCCTCATGCTCCGGAGGATGGAGCCTCTTCGTCCTCCGCTCCGTCCTCCTCTGCCCCATCCTGCTGTGGCCCCACAACCTCCCCGGGTCTTTTCCCCTCCCAGCACTGGCGTTCGCGAAGCTCTCAGGAAATATTTCATGAAAAAACTCCTTTTCCCCCTCCAAGTGTGTGGCCATCAGCTGTGCCGTCTCGATGGGCAGCAGGCTGACAGCATCCTCCCCTCGAGAAAGGGGCTGGAGGCACATTTAATCACGATAACACTTGTCACACTTCCCACAGCTAGTAACACCTGCTCGTCCTGTTTGCCGTGTCTTTTAAATTCTTTTAAAGTCTCCCAGCTCCAAAGGCAGCGGCTTCCCAGGGGTTTGTTCCAACGCAAACCTTGAATGGCTGAGAAATTCCCTTCAGGGGCCTCAGAATGTACATGTTGGTGATCTTGTATCAAACCTGAAAATTTACATGTTTTAATTATTGGTGATCTTGTGTCCAGCCTGAGAATTGACAGCTATAAATTCTAATCAGAATCCCAGACTGGTTCGGGTGGGAAGGGACATTAAAGCTCACCCAGTTCCAATCCCTGCCACGGGCAGGGACACCTTCCATGGGTGTTACTCCATACTCTATAATTTCTACCACACAGCCTCAGATCAAGGAAAGAGGAGACACACAGGCTTTAATTCCCGGTGTGGAGCAGCACAAACCCCTCCTCTGCAATTAGTGGGGGCAGCGCTCGTTAATTAAGGCTTTGTGTTGTGCTCCATGTGATCCAAAGTCGTTTTTCTCCTGGTAGCTTCTCCTGGGGTTTGCAGAAGGATGGGGATGGTGTACAAGGTTAATAACAAACGGGGTGGGGATCGCTGAGGGGACTTCACCAGCACTGCACAAAATGTACCTATGGAATAGCAATGCTGCTTCCTCCTCTTCCCAAAGGAAAGTGCAAAAACACAAGGCAGAAATAAAAAATGAGGGAAGAAATAAGGATGTGGAGATGAGAAGAGCTGGAGGAACAGTTGCATGGCTCAGCCAGGCACTTCCACCCTCACAGCTTCCTCCCAAACTGTGGGGCCACAGGGATCAGTCTGAGCAGGAATCTCAAGGAATAAAGAGAGCTGAATTCTTCCAGTGAGCTTTTCCCAAGTCACAGATGGGTTGTGCCCATCTTCTGTCTGAAATCTGCATTTACTGAGCCTGAGGGCGTGAGGCAAAGGGAGGTGTCAGAACAAAATAAACAGAGAAGGAGGCCATGGTGTCAAGCTTAGAAAATGCATTTTGAATATATTTGAAGAAGGTGAACTCATAAAACCCCACCCAGATCAGAGATGAACACGACTTAAAAGGGGCTATTCCACCTGTCCTCCAGCTGCTTTTGTTGGATGGATGGATGGATGGATGGATGGATGGATGGATGGATGGATGGATGGATGGATGGATGGATGGATGACAGAACTGGCACCGTGCAGGGAGTGTCCTGTACAAAGCCAGCAAAGCACTGCCCCATCCTTGACTGGACTGGTGAGTACAGCTCACAGCATCTTCAGGACACACATTTTTGCTGCCATTTTTTCCAGAATTTCCCCTGTACTACAGGAATATGTAACTCTTTTGATCTTGCTCTGAGTTCCTTACATTGACTTTGATTCTGCCATTCACCCTCACGCTGGACAGGCTTTGTACTGACAGAAAAGGGATTTTCTAAATTTATTTTGCAATTTGCAGATCAGTTTGAAGTTCCTCAGCTTTCAGGAACAAGTGAGTTAATTGTAGGTCTGGTCTGCTCCCCACCAAGCAATTCCTGTAATCTCATTTTTATTGCTCACTCCCCACTTAGGAAGTGTTTAACAGGCAGATAAAATCTAACACGATAAATCCCTATCAACAAAGCAGTGAAATCTTGTGTGATGCAGATGAAAATGACATTTTTGGGGGAGATGTTTGAGAAAAGAACAATTTATTGTGCTATTTTTACTGTGAGAAGGGTGGGATGGGGCATTAGCAGACACCCACACGGAGTGCCAGAGGGGCTGTTGCAGAGCCTTGTCTACAAGTGTTATCAAGAGAATGCTGCCAAAAATACCCTGAGATGATGAGTTTAGATCCAATCCCACCCCCAGCACCTGCCCAAACACTGGCTCCTGTCATTTGGGAAGCAGAGAGCACAAGGAATGTGCACGGGGTGCCAAGGCCAGCTGGAACATCAGCGGGAATTTGGCCTTCGGGGTTTGTGTTCCTCACTTGAGTGATAGTCAAGAAAGAGCTGTCTCGAAAAGAGCCTCAGGGAGAACAGATCCTGCCCATATTTCAGAGTTTTGACTGTCACAAACTGATTGTGAAGTATCTTCCCAGAGAGGAAAAATACACAAGGAGCTTAATTTGGGGAATATGAGGCTGCTGAGGGGAATGAAAGCTCTGCTGGGCAGGGGCTCCTGCAGACTTTAACCCTTGGAATCATCCTTATCCTCAAGGGATTTTTCAGTGAGTTTTGCTCCCTGAGGCGGTGTCGGGGTCCTCGTGTGCAGAGTGGCACATCCCTGTGTAAGCTGGGCTAGGGAAGGAGTCCCTGCCCACAGCAGGGGCTGGGATGAGCTTTAAGGTCCCTCCCAACCCCAACCAGACTGGGATTCTGTGTTTATAATTCCAGCCTGTGCTGACACACCTGGAATTATGCAAGTGGAGGTTTTGAAAGTAGCTCATGATACAAATCCGTGCTGTTTCTTCCACCTTTTCCTTCTGACATCCCTGGGCAGTGATGATTTTAGTGCCACGGGTCTGGGGCAGTGCAGTGGTTGTTGATGTTGTACTTCCATGCCATGGGACATCCAGGGATCTGCTGGACCAAATGCAATCAGCTCATCCCTTGTGCTGCTGAAGGAGTCCCACAGGTGCTGTCTCTGATCTGATCCTGCTGCAATAACCCAAAATTCCAGCCCCTGCTCTCCCTTCCAGAGGTTTTACACCAGGCAGGAGGCTGTGACTGCACCAGCCCCGAGCTCTCAGTATGCAGGACCCATCCCTCTCCTCCTCTCAATGCCCTCCAATCAGGTGCAGCAATCAGGTGCCCTGGGTATTTTTAGCCTCCTGGGTTGTGTTGCTTTACTTTGGATTAATGACCTGCTCACCACATTGTGCTGGGGTTCTGGGACAGGCCCCCACCCTGCTCCCAGGCAGGAGATTTCATTAATTAAAGCAGCACTCACACAGATGGAAAAGGGAGGGAAGCAAAGTTTTGGTAGTGTTGGGTTTTTTCCCTTCGCAGTTGCTGTGGCTGGATGGTTTTAATGGCAAGAAAATAAAATGTCATTTTAGTGAGTGTGATGGAATCACCTGACAAGTGACATCCACTTCCAGCAGAGTGCAGGAAGGGAAGTGAAGAACACAGAGTTTCAGTGTCACTTTGGGGCTGAACTGAATGTATGAACAAACAGCTCACACAGAGAACTTCCTTCTCTTTTACAGTGAGCAGCCAGGAGCAGGTTGTGAAAATCCTCAGTTTCAAAATTATTCTACAAGATTCTTCTTGTCTTGCAATTTGAGCTGCACTTCTTGTTCTTAACAGTCTCAGAATTCAGTGGTGTGGTTTGCACCCCCTCAATGGAAGCAGCTTCCTGAACATCCCAAGGCTCACAGAAATTCTCCTTGCTGTCCAAACCCGAGCAAACAGACATAAATCTGCCTTTCCCAATGAGACAGCTTCCTGAGAACTGCCTGGCATGAGCATCCATGGATGGGGAGCGGGAGGGAGGGCTGGGCAAGGCCACAGCAGATGTGTTTGCAGTTCCAGACAAATCTCTGCAGCTCGGGCAGAGCAGCGTGTCAGAACACAGCCTGTCAGCCTCCAGCCCCTCCACATCCCCCAGGACACGGAGCTGCTCTGCTCACCCCACTGCCAAGTGGCAAAGTTGTCCCCTGGAACTCTTCTTTACCAGCTCCCACTGCACACTGGGCTCCCAGTTGGATTCAAGCCCTGCATGGATGAATGAGCCAATGACAGAGCTGGGAATAATTGTCTCCCTCTTGGCACTGTGCTGAATTTGGTGTCTTCTGTCTGCCACTGACACCTCAAAAAAGCCCAGATCGTGTTGAAGCAGCTCCAGAGCAGAGCAGGTGCCCTGTTAAGGGTCTGATCTTCCTCCAGTGCCAGACCTGAACTACAAACCACAAGTGATCCAGTGCAGTCCCAAAATGGACTGGAATTTCCTCTGCAACCCAAACATGTTCCAGGGATTTAAACTCTTTGTTCTCTGACCCAGTCCAGCTTGTTAGCAGTGGCAAATTTATTCCTAACTGCTTTTCTTTGATGCAATGGAGTTGTTCTTTTTTTTGAGACAGGCATCAATCCCTAGTGACAAAGGGTGGATTATCTGCCTCCCAGCAAGCCATTGAAACCTATCCCAGGGAATCTGGATGTGGGCTTGGGAAAGCTGTGGAAAACATGCCAAGAACTGCATCATCCAGGAAGGAGAGCAGGGATGGGACTGAAACACAACATGGTTTGAGGATGTTCACAGCATCTGCAGAGCTGAGCTGGTGTTTGGCAAGTGCCAGAGAGGGACAGAATTCAGGCCTGGAGCCAGGCTCCAGCTTTACTTGGCTGCAGACAGAATCTCCTCTGGGCTTTTCCCCTGCCATGCTTAGGAAATTGTTTTTTCCCCTTTGTAATGAAGCTCAGATTTCAGGATCTCTGCATGCTCTCTGTGTGCAGGATATTTTAGTGAAAAAATTGGCTCGGCCTTTTCCTCAGGCCCAGCTTTTATTCCTAGGTAAACAGAAGGGCTTTTGGGCAGAGCTTCTTGTTAGACAGCAAATTAAGGAGAGGTGTCCCGGGGGCTTGCAGTGGGAAAAATACTTCAGGATTCAGGATGCTGTCTCTCCAGAAGCCTCCTTCTCCATATTGTGCCAATCTGTGGGTTTGACTCTCTTGTTTAATTACAGTTCTAATCATCTTACTCATGCTTCATTTCCTACTGTAAATAAAAGGAATTTTAGGCTGCGTTTCCCTTTTTTCTTCCAAGTGGCTGAGTAAATTTGCCCCTTTTTGAGAAGTGACTTATCATTTTATTGTGAAATTGTGCTCATCCAGTGCCCCTGGCTGGGCTGAGTCAGCCCAGTGTCAAGGGAGCACCCAGGGGGACAGAGGGACAAGTGCAGAGTGTTTGTCACCAGCTGTGTGTGGAGGGCTCAGACTGAGTGACAAAGGGCAGCAAGGTGGCTGTGAACTTACACAGAAAATCAAACCCACTCTGGTGAAACCTGTGCTGGCTTTATCCATGGGCACAGTGGCAGCTGCCAGGGAAGGCAAACTGAGTGTGGGGTTTTCCCTGCTGTCTCCAAGGGCAGCCCACTCATCCCAGAGCCAGAGGGCTCCCTGATCTTTCCACAGTCGGATGCCCATGAACCTCTGCCTGTTCCAGAGGGGCAGAGGGCTTTGTTAGGTTCCATTTCCCAGGAATACCATCCCAGAGCTTCCATGCCAGCTCTGCTCGCTGCTGACAGGGTCAATTAATGGAAGTATAGTAATTACATACATTAAAGTGTGGGAAATGCATGAGGAAGGAAAGCTGCCACAAGATGAGCTGTGCTGTTGGACTTCACAGCCCTAAAGCTGACATAAGGGACTGAATCCCCCAAATTTTCAGGATTTAGTAACAGATTTTCAGGAAATCTATTACTGCCTTTAGTGTGAACAATTCCTCACTCTCCTTGTGCTCTCCTATTATTCCTTTATTTTCTAACATGCACATTTGTGGATTTTATTGATTGTTTTTGGCTGCAAGATTCAAACCAGAGCAATTTAAAGACAGAGAGGAAGAATATCAAGCCTTAAAAAGCCAGCCCAGCCATCCATCAGTGTGTCCTAGGGACAGTTTCACGTGCCCCAGTGTGGGGCTGAGTTGCCATCCCCTTGCCAAGGCCATCACAGAGCTCCTCCACTGGGACAGCAGTGGCTTCACCCAGAACCAAGCCTGGATTGCAGTTTGGGAGTCAATAAACAAAAAACCCCTTGGCTGGGGAGGTTGTGACAAGGATTATCTCTCTCAGTTCCCGTGTGACTCAAACCTCACCCATCACTACCAGAGCAGAAGCAAAGCACCCCAGGGAACAGGGAGGATGTTCTGCCACGTCCCCTTGGCTTGAAGTTATTTGGGTTTTCTGAGAATCTCCCTTTGTTGAGCCACCTCTCCTCTGCCATGGCCAAGGAGGGATGTGCCCAGCTCCAGGTGGCCGTGAGGTGGGCTCAGTCCTTTGTCCCAGGTAACAACTGACAGCACAAGGGGAAGAGCCCTCAGGTTGCACCAGGGGAGGATTAGATTTGGCATCAGGGAAAACTCCTTAATGGAAAGGGCTGTCCAGCCTTGGCACAGCTGCCCAGGGCAGTGGTGGAGTCCCCATCCCTGGAGGATTTAAAAGCCCTGTGGCTGTGGCATGTGGGGACCTGGCAGTGCTGGGGGATGTTCACTCGATGTTCTCAGGGGGTTTTCCTATCCCAGATGATTCTGTGACTCTCCAGCCCAGTTTCAGTGCCCAGGAGCAGCTGGCAGAGCCAGGTTTGCCACAGCTGCTGCTGCTGGTGCCAGAAATGCCAGCAGTGCTCCCAGAGTGTGCTCAGAGCTCTCTGTGCCAGGGACGGGCACTGACTGCCCACACAGCTCTGCAGACTCACCCCAGCCTTGCCACAGCCTCAGTCCAGTGCCAGGACACATCATCAGCCCTTCCTGGCAACGTCCTCCTGTGGGGATGGTGCCAACCACTCCGGTGACACTTCTGCAACTGGGAAATGTCACCCAGCTGAGGCTCAGGCTAATTCCTCTATCACATCCTCCTCCCTCGAGCACATGAGGGCTGCCTCGTCAGTCCTGCAGTTCTGCTGTCTCTGCCATGGCTCCCTGTCCCTGTCCCTGTCCCTGTCCCTGTCCCTGTCCCTGTCCCCCCAGCCTGGCACTGCTGCAGGTGATTCCTGCCTGACATTCCAGCAGAGCTCAGGGATTTGTTACAGCACCAAAGGGGAGCTCTGCTGTGCAAAGGCACCCTGTAAGATAAACAGGGAAATAAAATCTCATGCCAGAGTTCCAGCTCCATTATCAGTGATCTGGGTTAACCCTTCAGGACAGATACCCCTCACAGGGCTGGAGAGGGAAGGGCCACAGCCCAGAACATGGCATAGACTTCAAAGCCACCCTTAATCCCTCCCCTTCTTTGCTGATTACTTTGCATTATGTCAGAGAGCAGTGAGGAGAAGGGCTTTGAGCAGGGGAATGAAGTAACACAGGAGAGCTGCTCAACGATCTCATCTTTGGGGATTCAGTCCCTTATCTCTGGGGCCAGCTGGAAGAAGAAAACACTTTTCTTGGCTTTAGATGAAAATTAAAACATCACTTATTAGTAATAATATCCAAGCTGAAAGAGGCTCAGAGGTTGAGGTTTGCCTCTGATCAAGGATGCTGAAATACCCATGCTCTGAACCTCTCAGCAATGAACAGGGCAGGAAGGACACTTTGGTTTTCCAACATTTTCTGTTGTTCCCTGGGCATAGGAATATAATGAAATGTGGCCATTTTGCTTCTTTTTCTACTCAGAATCAATCAGAGAGGCTCTTATTTTAAAGGCCACGGAGCAAAAATAAAAATACAGTACAAAGCACCAAGTGAACTGAACTTTTCTATATTTCTCACAATATTTGTGGGCACGGTTTGATGAACTCTTGGTCTTAAATATTTCCCTTTGCCTAAATTCCACACACTCAGTTTTACTGGACATGCCAGAGCTTGTGGTTCAGTGACTTCCCAGCTGCTTTTCCTTCCCATGCTCATTGCTTTGTGTTCATGTGGGTCTTGTCAGGACATTTTAGATCTCCAGATCCAAATTCATCCCTGGTTGAACTTCGAGGGAAAAGAAGAGAGTGGCACCAGGAAAATACCCCTGTGGTACTCCAGGGGTTTGTAGCCTGTTGAATCCTGCTTTTATTCCAGCCTGGGTGGTGGAGCTGGAATGTGAAACAACATCCACATTCCCAGGGTTTGCCAGCACTTTGTTTTGGGAGAAATCATGATAAACAGTCTGGAGGGAGGGTCTGCAGCCCCTCAAGGCCCAGTTTCATGGTTCAGCACCTGAGCCATCCCCACTGGTCACTGCACACTGAGAGTTTCATTCAGAACTGCTCTCTGCTGCTTTGCCCATTTTCTGTGTGTCTGTCGTGCTTCTCTGGGGTTCCAAATCTCCATTTGTGGCATCACCTCGCTCCTTGTTTAAAAAGAAAAGCGATTCAGTAACGCTCCTCTGTTATCCCATCTTCTTTTCTTAATATAACTGTGAAGGTTGTGTTCCTGCATGAAATTAGCTGGTAATTTTCTTGTCTTGATTTTCAGTGTTTCAAGTGTTCTTAGGAGCAGCACTGCCAGACTTCCAACATATTGTTATGGTTGTCACCTTGATAAATATAACCCAGTTCTGTCTACTCCCCCCTCTCTCTGAGTCCTCCCTGCTGACTTTTTCCCATCAACCATGTTTCTTTTCTTTGTTTCCAGCATCTCCACGGCCTTTTCCTCAACCAGTTTCCAAAACCTTCATGATTGTTCTTCACCTTTTGCTTTGAGGATGCCTGTTGCAGTTCCCTGCCAGCTCACAGAAAGCCTCCAGCTTGTTAAAGCTTCGGTGAAATTGGGTTTTTCTGCACTTTCCATTGCCCTGATTGAGCAAAGGTGACTGTAACAACTCCCAGATCCTCCTCCAAGGCACCTCTGCTGTGCTGGCAGCTGCAGCTCACACTGAGCTGATCCATGTGCCACTGTTCCATGGCATTTTCTCCTCACAGGAAATCATTCCTGGCTTATTTTGCAGCACCTTGTACAGCTCTCCTGCCTGACAGGGAAGGCACCCACAGAAATACAAATTAATTTGCTCTTCCCCAGCCTAATGCCCCCCCAGCCGTGCTCTGGAGAGTCCCAGAGCTGCAGAGAGCTGGAGCTGAGCACAATTGGAGCTGTCACGGTCCTTGTCAGAGCCTTGACTTCAGCTGGAAATCCCAGCTGTGGCAGCAGCGTTTGACACTCAGCTGAGCAACGCCTGCTGCAGGGAAATTCAACAGAAAATAATAAGAGCCCAAGGGTCAGAGACTCAGCCAATTCAGAGCTGGAGATTTTAAGAGCAGATTTTCCTGGGAGATTTGCAGCGTTTCAGCTTCTAATCCTTTAAATTCTGGAGCAGCTGCATCTCAAAAAAGGAAAGAAAAACTTTTCCAACTGCCTAACTAGAGAAAATCTCCAGCCTTGTTTGAAGTCCAAAGATGTTGTGGCAGCAAAGGTTTGGTTCAGCTCTTGCTGGGTTTGATTTTTGGTTCCACCTGCAATGTTGAGCACCACCTGGGCCAGAGCTTTCCATGAACGGAGCTCCCCTGAGCTTTCCATGGATGTTACCAAAATGCTCTGAAAACACTGAGAAAAATAAGACTTTCTCTAACTTTAGATGTCTTTTTTACTGACTGCAAGTCAGGCTTTATTTTTGGCCTAGGTTCATGTGTGGCTGGCAAAGTTCCAGCTTCCTCACAGACCCTGATACAAAACCTTTTCACTTACTTATACATCTGTAGCAAAGAAATGAATGTGCATTGGTTCTAAGTCACATAATTGTCTTCATTAATCAGTATTCTATCCTCTGTTGGTTATTGATTCTTCTCTCTTCATGCTCAGCTGGGACACATTTTTCAGTCCTTTTGTCATCTCTTGCTCAGACAAGGAATTTCCAGCTTTCCAGGCCTCAATCTCCTGTACCTTCTGGTTACTCCAACATCCTTGAAGGGTCATAAATTTAATATCCCAGATGTCCAACCTTCACGTCCCTTTGGTTCTGTTTGTTGAAACTTGGCAGGGTTATTTTTAGCAGATTCAATGATCAATGTAACAATAAGAGCTTGGGAAGAAATTTAGCTGGTGCTGGCTAAAAGTGGGCATGGCTTACAATTAATTAGAACAACTCATTAAAAATTAGTTCATTTCCAGCACAGGCAGAGCTCACCTGCTCCTCACACAGAGTTCCAGCAGCTCCTGCTGCCTCCCAATGAAGTCACCTCTCGAAAATCAGGTTTATTGTGTCTGAACAAAGCTAAGAATTGAGGCTGAACGAGCACTCCCAACTCCCCCCGCTGGGGAAATCTCCCTCTGCCATCTCCTTTTCCAGCCACCTCCTGGGAGAGGTGTGGGGCTCCTCAGGAGAGGCCTCCAGGCTGGGCAGCCTTTGGGAAGAGCCCAGCAGGGAGCACAGGAACCCCTGGGGGGGTTAAATCCATGGATTTGAGCCACCTCTGTCCCCTCTCTCTGCTGAGGAGGAGCCCCCCATCCCCAGCTCATTCCCCGCTCCCTGCTCAGCCAGGTCTGATTCTCTCTCCACCTTTGAGCCTCTCTCCACTCAACAATTCCACTGTAAATTCCTGATTCCAGAGCCTGGTCCTGCAGGGAAGGCAGAGCAGCTGCACATCAGGAAGTTTCCAGTTTGTGCTTGGAGAATAACAGGAATTTTTAATCACCTTCCTGCCTACATAAAATTGACAGGGGCGAATGTGCATTCCCCTAAATAAGAGAAACGATCCTCACACGGAGAAAAGATTTCTCTCCAAGGGCTGTTTCCTTGGCAACGGGTAAATTCCAAGCTCCAGCTGTTTTGGCTGCAGGGGTACTGGCAGAGGTACCAAGGTTGTTGTTAATTATGAAACCATCACTGTCCTCTCATGCAAATCAGGCTGGGTCACTTTGGCTCCTCCCCAAAGGTGGCAGAGGACAAGTCTGCAAAATGCCACCCTGGCAGCTGAAAGCCTGAGAAAGCTGAGGGTGACAGAACAGAGTGAGTTAGGAAAAAATTGGGAAAATTATTCCTGATTTCACTTCGTAGGCCAAATATATCCATGCAGCCCTTTTGATCCTGCCAGAACTCAGAGTCCCAAGTTATGTAAGGAATTTTCTCAGTGGATTCCCCCTGGATTTAGGAAGAAAGGAGAGTTAAGGGTTGAAAAGAGGAAGGAGCAGCTGTAGCTCTCCAAAGCTTGTTACAAGGCTCAAGCAAAGGTGTCTGTCTGACTTCTTATGTGCTTTAAACACAGGTTTTAATTATTTTTAGCTTCAATTGGTTCCTGATTGAGCTGAGTGAACCCAAAATGTGTTTGTCCAGATGTTTTAGGACAGATTTACCTGAAGTGGTTTAAAGCATGGCTTTAACCAGGTTTCAGTTGCACAGAACTGTGTCTCCACAATTTTCCTGCTCTGCTCCTTTTCTTTTGCACTGAGTTAATGCAGAGCACTGACCAATCCATCTGGGCCAGCAGAGAACAAACCAGAGCAATTTAAAGAGCTTTTACTGCCATGAAGTCA
Source organism: Lanius collurio (assembly GCA_020086605.1). Lineage (NCBI taxonomy): Eukaryota > Metazoa > Chordata > Aves > Passeriformes > Laniidae > Lanius > Lanius collurio. The sequence continues at coordinate 6,333,477 of JACBWW010000039.1, forward strand.
GGATGTTTTGAAGTGCTGAATAAAAAGCAACCTCCCTTTCTGAACAGGTAAACCAAGCAAAATTAGTCAAGGCTTTTCACCTCTTTCCCTTTTTACCTCTTCTAAGGCCACCTGGCAGAACTGAGGAGAGATTCCAGCAGCCCTGGCTCCATAAATGGGATGAATCCAGGATTCAGGATTGGTATTAACAGCATCCATTCAGAACTGTACCTCAGTGATCCAGGCATTTACTTTTTATTATTAACTTTTCCTTATCAACTTTCTGTTGATAAAATTCAATGTCATGAGCTTGTACCACCATGCAAGCTGTAATTTACACAGCAGAAGTGGAAATAGGGCACTGGCACATGGAAAAATATATCCAGGTGTATTCAGGAAGAGAAAAGGCCCTCTGGAAGGGCTGCCAAGGGAAGGGGAGGGGGCTGGGCAGCATCTCCCCTGCCCCACACCAGACAGACTCTGCTGTGCCTATCAGATACCAGCCTTCTCCTCTGAAATCTCCTCTTTCTCTATCACTCACATTCAGATTTGGTGTTCAAGGCATCCACACAGGTGTCACAAAGAGCAAAACCTGAAAAACAAGAGGTGTTTAAAACATCCCTTCTTAGCAGCCCAGAGGTCCCCCAAAGTCACTGCTGCAGGAAAGCACTGCTGCCAATGCTTGTGGCATTTCTGATTTCCTTGGATCCTGGTGAGGAATTTATAAGCAGATGCAGCCAACTCGACAGCCCTTATCTTTTTATCTCACCCATTCTTATTCAGATAATTGTCTAATTCTTATTTGAAACTCCCCAAGCTATTTGCCTCAATAATTGAGGTTTTAGTTGTACTCTGGGGTTTGCAGGAACAGAGCACAGCATCTCCTGCAAGAAAAATCCAACGGCTGTTGCTGTGTGGCTGGAATTCAATCTGTTCTGGGTGGGGTGCTCTGCTCACTGTGGAACAGCAGAGAGTTCAGCACTCGTGTGCAAGGTGTGCAAGGTGTGCATGCAGGAATGCAAGTGTGCCAAAGCTCCAGAGCTCACCTGAAGTGCTGCTGGAGTGGCAGAGCTGGAGCCTGAAGGACACCTGGTGCCCACCATTGTAGGGTCTGACGGGCCCCTGTCTTGGCAGGAAGCCCTTGTTTGGATAAAGGGAACTGCAGCATCTCCAAACGTGGGGTCTGACAGACCCCTGCCCTGGCAGGGAGGCCTGGAGATAAGGAGGTAGCACAATCTCCCTCCAGGCCCCTCTTGGGGAAACAAAGAGCCTTTTCAGTTATGGCGAGAAAAGATAGACCCAAGTTCCTCTAGGAAACTCTATGTAAAATACCCTAATGCCCATTGGTTTCTCACCCTTTCACACCCACCTCTGTACCCCATAAAAGAGACCCCTCTGCCCCAAGTCGGGGAGGATCCGTCTCTGGTCACCCCTTTGTGGGAGATGGAAGAATAAAGCTCCTTCTGTGGAACCACCAGCAGGGCCTCTCCTCTCTCTGTGCGGGCCTGGCCCTGGGGGTTTGCCTTGCAGAGCAGAGCTGAAATCACTGCTGAATCCCTGAGAGCTGATGGCTGCTGAGCCAGGCACCTCTGCAGGCACCCCCGGCCGAGGGCTGAGAGAAGCCACGACCCCCTGGGAGANTTCATAACTCGAAGTTGCAGTGATTAAACTGAAATTCCCATCCCAGACCTGCAGGAAGATGAGGCCTAATAACAACTGTTAAATCTCAAACTTGCATTCAGCCACCTCAGTAATCTGTTTAAAAAAGCAAACATCTGCAATCCCATTATCAAGCAGCCCAAGGGCTGAAATCTCCCAAGTGGATATGTTGGGGAAGAGAGAAATTTTGCTTAAAAAGGAAGCTTCTATCACCAGGATGAAAAATCTCAAGCAAGGAAAGCAAAATGTGCTGTAAAACATATCCACAACCTTTTTTGTCTCCCCTCAATGTCTGAGCAATTAAAATTCCCCACTGAATTCTCCCCCTCTGAAATGCAGGTCCAGCCCATCTTTTAAAACAATGGCTTCAGGTTTATCACAAGGAGTGCAGAATTATTTCTTCACAGCACGCACAGCTGATACAACAAACAGCCTCACACTCTTAGGGGGTTCTGGTACATAAATAAAAGTAATCCCTGCCACCACCAAACCCCCCATATTTCACTGTGAAAACAATGCTCTGGAGCATCTCATCCCTGCACAGCCATCATCCATCCCAGGCAGCCAGGGCAGGTTTTCTCCTCTCATGAATCAAGAGAGAGAAACCAAATGCTGAAGCTGATCTTGCTGAACGTTTTCAGGTGGCTGAGCAGAACCCTGGCTGCATTATGATACATCCATAAAAAAAATCCAGAGGCAGACTGGGTTCCACATGGCTCACAGCACTGCTGGTGCTTCAGGTTCTCCTGGAAGACAAAGTTTCTTGGGAAGGATGACAAAAAATATCATTACACTCATTAACTCTGCCACGTTTCTGTAAATGTAAAGGATTACAGAGATGTGGACAATCAGAGGGTTAACCAAGACTGCAAAGCACATTTTTAAGCACTAAATTTTTACCTCTTCAGTTCTCTATTGTTTTTCTGTGAAATGCAGAATGAGGGGGCTCTACCTCAAAGAAGCAATTGAAGCCTTAAATGCACATTTGACTGAGTAAATTACCCAGCAACTCCTCTGAGCATCCAGCTGGAGACAGGCAGAGCTGAAGCTCGGGGAGAAGCACAGCAATGGGTTTTATGTAACAGAATTTAACTCTCCTGGTGGGAAGCAGGATGCTGACAGCTTTGGAAGCACTCTGATATCCTCAATTTCCTTCACATCAGAACTGCTCTGGCTCTAGAAGAGGCACTTCCAACCAAACTGTTGTTAATATGTTGTGGTTAATGAATACATGTGGATTCAGGTCTCAGCATTAAAATGTGAACATGACAAAATGTGGGGCTGTTCAGATCTGGGGCTTTATTTTGGCAGGCTGTAAAAGACAGATTGGAACCCATTCTGGCTTTCAAACATGGGATTTCTACCCATGGAAAAACGATAAATGATGGAGAGATGCCAGCAGAGGACAGGGTGAGGAGCACTGTAAATCATATTTTGTTACACACTTCCCTTGAACTGGGGAAATGCCCCTCACCTCCCCAGCCCAGTGCAGAGCTCTGCAAATCAGGGATGTGCTGCTACTCCAGACCTTGCACTTGCACACCAATCTCCTTATGCTCCTGAGATGTAAGCTGCCATTTTAGCCCTAGGACTGGCCTGGGAACAGCCTGACACAACTTCTTTGCTCCTGTACCAATTTTGTCTCAGTGGCCCAAGCACAGGCACCCCCTGGGCCTCAGCAAACAGAACACTGAACATTTTACTGGCACTGCACAGGGTTTGTGACCAATGCCCAGCCCAGGCCGTCAGCTCTGCCTGTGGCTGGGGTTAGGGGACAGCAAAGCAGATTGTAAATAGGAACACCAGGAGCCTTCCCTGCCAGGCCTCCTGCCAAGCCATGCCTGTTACACAAGACTTACACTAAAATTCAGAAATCATTGCAAAAACATTGGTTAAAGGGCTGGCCAAGGAGTGTTTCAATAACTTCTGTTAAAAACAACACATGCTCCAGCTCAGCTCCAGCTCTGCTTTGCCATAAGAACAGAAAAGCCAAGTGGGTAAGTTCTAAATGACTTTTTTTTGCCATTAGGACAGTGTCTTTTATCCCAAAGATGAACACAGATGGCTCTCAAGACACCTGTAATTCTTCCTCTTCAATAACAACCATGCAAAATGAATAATGAGGAGCAGAAAGGCAGCACTCCACGGAGGTGCCCCCAGCTGGCCCAGCCAGACACAGATTTTGTCAGTATTTCCTTTATTTGGGGAGGGCAGAGAAGAAAGTCTAAACAACAGCCTCACTTTTAAGTTGTATTAAAACTCCTGCAACTCCTGGGATTCTCCCAGCCTAGATCCAGGTCACTTTATCTGGACTTGTGAGTTTTCAGACACAAGCCTGGTGCTGGAGGCTCCCTGCTGCTGCCAAGCCCCCGGGGATGAGGCCCTGCTGCAAGGACAGGCAGTTCTATAGGGGCAGAATGCATTTCACCCCCAGAGCAGCTCCTGCTCCGTGCCAGGGGTGCCACAGCTGCCCCGCTGCTCCCACTCTGGCAGCTGAATTATGGTTTTAATACCTCCCTCTCTGGCTGTGATTTGTTCCTTGCTGTGGTTCTGAGCTGTACTTCAGGGGGATCTGTTGTTGGAGGCACCAGGGCTGCTGGTCCCACAGCTCTGCAAACAGAACAGCTCTCACCCCACAAAGTCTGTGTGGCTGGGGCTGTACAGGATGGGAACGTGCTCAGGGTCTGTGAAGCTTCCAGAACATTTGAGCACCAGTTCCTGACAGAAGAGAAATCTATCTTCACACTTCATTTTAAATTAAAACAATCAGCACATTCCAGTGTGTGTTTTCTCCATTTACATATTTCCATTACAACCTTCATCAAAATGCATCTTCATACGTTCTTTACAAGTATTTTACTTCAGCTATTTAATGAACAATTAAATATTCAAACATTCAATACTTCAAATATTTAATGAAGAGAAAACGTAACATTGAATCAATTTGGCTTTTCTTTAATCAGCTATTCCCAAGGCACTACACATATGGATACACCTTAACACATAAATAAGTATGCAGTGGATCAGAGTCTGGATTATTATTATTCATAACTAAGAGAGGACTGTAAATGTATTCTGCTTTTCAAAATTCAGGAACAATCCAGCAGAGGCTTTTGAGTTATCACAGGAGTCAGCAGGTGTTCTGTGAATGAGGAATTGGAAAGCTCAAGGCCTCAGAGCTGTAAGCATTCCTGAGTTTGAAGAACTCAGAAAGGTAAATAGGTGCAAGAAATAATATTGGGAAATTCCATTTAATGCAGGACAAAGGCAGGGGGATGTAAATAATACCCTTAATGAAGGGAATGGAGCTTGACAAGGAGGTCAAAGCAGGCAAAACCTTCAGACAACTGTCCCCAGCTGAATCCATCCATGGATTGTGCAAATCACAGGGGGAGGGAAAGTGAAGATCCCTAAACCAAGTCTAATCCAGCTGTGGAGAGCGAAATTTTTACAAGTTAAAAAGGAAAACAACTGAGGCTACAAGTTTTGATAGCTCTGCAGCTCAGGTGTAGTTTTTGACAGCATTTTTGGTTCAGGTAACCAAAACTGAGTGCTACTTTAATGACACTTCCCCTATTAGGTCATTAAGATCAGTCCTTTTTTTCCCCTGTTTTTAATTATCTTCTGTGGAGTCATTCTACTTTTATACTGGTGTAAACACATCACATCCCATGCTGTTTAATTGCCTTAAAAATTCAGTTTGCCCATTTCTGGTTTTATGGGGACTTTAACTTGCAGGTGTGTAAATCAGCAAGGAAACAAAAAGATCATCTTAGAAGGAAACGGAGTCAACTCGAACCATATTTTAATTTTATGACTGTTCATTTTCTTTCACCACCAATTCCCAGTCAACCACCTCAGGTGAGAGAACGTGACATTTTTAACCATCTAAATCCCATAATTTTGAAGTAACTATGGGCTTCTGCTTGTTATTACTTAAGATTCAACAGAGGCTGCATCACAAATGAGCCTTTGAGGAAACCAAGTCTATTATTCCTGCTAGCTGGGGCAATGGCAACCATCATGACAGTAAAATTACTGCCATTAAATCAAGAAACTAATTAGAATCAGATCATCAAGTTCTTTTTCTGCTGGAGCCTTGGTCTCCTGGCAGGGGATGGGAGGATTTACTCCAGAGTACACGCCTGGGCTGAGCCAAGTCTGTCAGTTTAGTGCTTTTCTGATACTTCCAGAAATTCAATAAACAGCTCAAGAAGGTTCAG